>VZRE01006950.1:222526-244863 GCA_013396775.1 Cephalopterus ornatus | reverse complement strand
CCCCTGAGCCTCCTCTTCTCCAGGCTAAGTTTCAACAGGGTAAAGAGTAGCTTGGGAAACATTTTTTTTTCCGTTCTAAGCCTGGAATTGCCCTGATTTTTGGGCAAATAATTGTCTCATTACACAGGGCACTGATTAATCTCTTCATTCCTCTTATATTCTTCTCCAAAATAAAATTTTTTTCCATAACCCAGGTCTAATGTAGCCCCACACAAGAGATCCTGCACCTAAGATTTAACCAGGATTACAAACCCAGAATTCAAAGTCCTAGGCACCTGCCTTTTCATTATACACAGCCAGAGGGTATACGGCATTCGCAGCACTTCAAAAACGCTCTGGGCTTTCTGCTGCTCAATAATTCCACTGGGCACAAATTCGTAATAGTAGGGGGTTCAAGAAGGGTTAACACCTCCAAACAAGAAACCCATGTAATATGATCAAGTTTCTACATAGAGCTCAGAATCTTGACCTCTTGTAGCAAAACCAGCACGGGATATAGTGAGTGAAGATTCCCAGATTTTACTCCTAGATTTGGTATAAACTGAGGGTATGCACCTGTGCATGTCCTTCATGTCTCTGCCTCTTTTTATACAACTGGGATAATAAGTCATCTTTTTGACATGTTTACAGACCTACGGATGAAAAGCATTATTCAAGTGTTAGGTATATATTACCATTCTCCTAAACTAAGTCCCACTGTTTTACAAAATGGATGACGTCTTCTTGCCAAGACATTGCAAATCATCTCATTTTCATACTTAGGAAATGAACAGTGAAAATAATGTCTACAAAAGAGTTGTCTATTATCTTTTCTTCTGGCTTAGGGTTCAAAACTATTTTGAAGGAGAAAGCTGTTCTTACCTGAAGTATTCAAATTAATCTATTTCACTACGTCTCAGAATACATTAAAGCAATTATTTTAATTTAAGCACAGCTAACTAGAATGGATTCTAGAGCATAAGTCTGATTTGACAGATGAGTTAATTAAGAAGCTTCCCAATCAAGAAAAACCTATACACAAAGCATCTTATAACATGCTTTAGAGTGAGTATTTCAGGCAGTGTGATTATAAAGCAGAATACCATATTTGGAAAATGCTGTAAAAAGACTAGGAAAGGTGTAAGACACTGCCCACGTTTTCCTACTTAAATACATAAGCTGCTATATGTAAACATTTATTGAAGTCTCTTATTGTAAGATGTGTTTGAACACAAGCAGTACTGAGGATGTGTGGACCTCTGCTGATTTACAACACAAGAAAAAAAACAAGTTTAAGTGGAAAAAGCTAAAAGACAAAGAAACACAGCTTAAGAATAAATAGAAACCAATAGGTATAAACAGAGCAGGCAAACATACTGTAAAAAAAAAAAACCTAAAAAAATCAAAAGAACACTGCCTGAGTCAAATTAGCCTTGAAAACTTAAAGTTGTGTAAAAATAACTTTCCTTAAAATAAACTTTAATGAGAAAGATTGTCACTGGATTAATTTTTAAAAGTAACAGAAACCTTCAGATAAATAGTTTTCCTTCAATGACCTGCAGGTCACAGTATTTTTAACTTAACAACTTGAAGCTCACTAGTAATGGAAACCAGAGAAATGAAAATACTTCTCACAGCAGGAAAAGAATTACACAGAAAAAAGGGTAAATAATGTGTTACATTCTAAAACTCTGTTGAGAAGGCTAAGGTGATTAATAACACCATATGGAAAACCTGATTACATCCAGCTTTTGATAAACAAAGGGGAAATCAGACAAAATTTGCTGGATTTTAGTGTTCGAAGAGCACTTTGAGACATCCATGAGAACAAGTCCTTTCACATACTGAAAGTGGTTACCCCTTTCTGAACATCAAACTCACGTTATGCACAAACTCCTTTTTCATCCTGAATTTAAACAGCCAGTGACTCCACTATAAAGAAAGATGTTAAAACTTGTAGAGGAAGTCAGAAGTGCCAAGAAATAATAAATACGTGTTTTCATGTTCAAGTTCGGCTCCACAACACGTGACTTTTCACAAAAGCAGAAGAAATGAACCTCAAACTCTTTTTGGTTTTGGCATCATCACAACAAAAGCAAAACAGAGAAACTGCTTAAAGTCTCCTATTTGCTATGTCTGGATTCAACTCTGCCACTCTAAATCAACAACAAAAACATTAAGATACAAACCCACCTTCCAGAGCACTAGCAACGTAAGATAAAAGATTGCTACTTTAATTGATAACTACTTGCGTTGATAGAGAAGACTTTCCCCTGTGTCTGTTTTTAAAAAGCAGATCCTGTGGAAGGAAATAACTACTACATGGATATTTTTGGGGGATTTTTTTGGCCGCTGTATGTAATTTAATCTCTAGTGGATTTTCAAACCAGTTACCTTCAATTAATTTTATACATCTGCGTTGATAAGTACAACTTTAAAATCAAAAGCTGTAAAGCAACTTGGCTTCAAAACACTCCTCACAATAAACACAGGGAAAAATCTTTGCTTCTTTTCTCTTCAGTTTATTTTTTTCCGATGGGCACAAGAGCTGGCAAAAGGCATTTGATGCAGAATAACCTGGCCTGTTTCAGCTGCTCTTGAAAAAGCCTACTGGATTCTCAAACCAGCTACAGTGATTTCAGAACCTCAAGAGTACAAGGATCTTCAGTTCAGACTTTTAAATATTGAACAAAAATGAAGAGTACTCTGCTGTAGCTAGGTTTCAATACATCCACCGTACCTGGAGAGTAAACGTGCTCTGATCAGTTAGGTTCATTACCACAGGCTCTTAAACACTGCATCTTTTCAGACTCTTACTTGCCAAGTTCCAAAAAACAAACTCCCAAACCAAAAAATCTTTGTATATTGCTCATCACTGAGCAGTTAAAAGTTAAAAACGTATTCCATTCTGTGTCAAGTCTATGAGGTCAGACAGTGAAATCTTTCTCCCAGTGAAAGATTGTCTTCAGATTCATGCCACGAGTGGAAGGGTAATGGAGGAAGATTTAGTTTCATATGTGTGACTGCTCATATTGGTAGGAGATGGCCATGTAGATTCACTGCTAGTATGGAGCAAAGCCAGAGGAAAAGAAAATAGGAATGACACCGAGCAGTTTTACTGACATAGGTGCTGATGCCCTCAGTGTTGCAGGAGTGGAGGTGGTTTTCCCTTGTTTTCCATATTGCCATCAGCCAGTACAGCCTCACAACTTGCTTCCCTGTTGTCACATGTAACACAGCCCTTTAAAAAGGAACAAGAAATAGACTCATAAAAAGAAGAATTTAAATTACTATTTCAAAGGGTCAAATCCTTGACGTTGAAACCTCTCACCAATGGGCTGAAATTTCTCTAAAAGCAGAGATTATACAGATGTCTTATTTTCAGAAGTAGACACCTGCACCTGCAACTTACCTTGTCTCAGAGATTAATTCTTCGGTCAGTGGAAAATACGGTTTTACCTTTGAGATGAAAAGGCATGTGGCTTCCTTGAATTTGAAGACCTTATCATTCAGCTCTATAAGCAAGCTCCTCATTAAAGATTTGGACTGCAGCCCGAACAGCAACAATACTGAACACCACAAAAGGCTGAAACACCCGAGTGTATTGATAGACCAGACTGTTCTGTGTTTTGAGAAATAGTACAATATTGAAATACAGCATCGAAACAGAAATCCTGTGTTTCCTTCTACTGTCAGAAGCCTGGTTGTATTCACAAAATCACAATGTGCATTGGAAATATGAGCTACTGCTTATGAATAGTTTCAGGACCTTAGATAGAAAATATTGATACTTGCATGCCAATACATCTCGTAACACTGGAGATGTAAACATTCAACAGAATTTTCTACAAAATCACTGGATGTGATTTTGCTATCTGAATCAAACACAATGTCCAAACCACAACAGGATATATGATTTTTATCAACAAGACATTAAGAAAACAAAGACTAATTTTCTGGTCTTCTTCCAGAGTCAAGGACATAGATGTCTCAGTTTTTTTCCCTCTAAGAATAAATACCACATATTTGACAACTGCCAACATTTGACAATCCTAGCACATACAGCATGCAGTGCTCTAACAGACATGAGACTTTTCTGCTGCACAAGTACATGAACGCAGCCCACTCTGCCTTAAAATTTTCTGTACAACTCAACATTGAAGTGCTAAGTCTTTGTGGGACTAGATCTGCCTTGCTCTTCTCCACAGCACCTGGGAGCACTCTAAACTGATTAGGACATTCAGAAGCAGTTTAGCAAAGTGCCCAAGAATTATACCAGCTAAAGTAATCAAGCATAAGATACCACCTACAAAAAAACCCAGCTATTTTTGTGTTTCTTACTATAGACCTGAACCTCCTCTGTGATTATGAGCATTTTGCAGCTTGCTGAACACACTTTCTCCAATCTTCACTAATATCCTAGCATTATACGCTATTCAATCATAGCAACAATCAATTTTATACGAGCAAAAGTCCTAACATGAACAGAAAAACCATCTCTAGATGTCTTATATGAGATCATGACACTGTTCCAATTTATCCAACACCACGACTGAAAGAACTTTTCTACAGATAGTTCCTACACAGAATTTGCATATCCTGAAAACAAAGAAATACAATGGCAAGACCTTTATGTTGGCATTTCTCAGAGTACTCGAGCTCATTTTTCTGCTTATACTGACATTCATGACCCCAGCACTGTATGATGACCCCGGCTAGAAATGCCTTGGCTGGCCAAGGCAGGAATGAGCTGCCAAGTCCTTTCCACCTGCTCACCTGGGTGCTGATTTGCAGTGGGACAGTCTGGCTCCGGATCCACATATGCACCTCTGCAAGCTCCTGCTTTTGCCCATCTGTAAACCAAGGCTGCTGCTTTCGCATGACTGCCAGCTTCTCCAGATCCTGCTTTAAAACTTCCTCTTTAATTCTGCAGGTAACAGACACCTGTGAACAAAGCTATGCTACACCAAGAAAGGCAGGCACTGACCATACTACATTGTGAGAATCAATTCATCACTATCTATGGATGAGGCCGAGACAGCATCAGCTGTTGAAAGGGAACTGTACTTTGTACTTTATCTGCTTTATAAGGCTCCTTTCAACACTGGTCTAACAGTCAGTGTTTTGTTTGTTGTTGTTTTTGTTGAAAGTTTTTGTGTTTGGTGTGAGGTTTTTTTGTTTTCTTTTATGGCTTTATGTGGTTTTATTTTTAATGTGGAATCTCATTACAAATTATACATAAACTAATTGCAAGCAACTTGCAAATAACCTGTATTTTACCCCTTTATGCAATTCAAAGGGCAGGACAATAACCAATCCCATTAACACTTCAGCAAAATCATCATGTTCCCTTATTTTAACGGAGGGGGGAAATGGGGAAAAAGTAGACAAAAGTACATAACCAGGGCCTAAATGGCACAAAAGTAAACTAACACACCTTCCTGAAGTGCCATTGGTACGCATGCTGTTTCCACGGTACATCATTTTAATTCTACAAGTTCTATGCACAATTCCAAAGTACATGTTCATGCTTTCCAACCTGTTCGGCATTTGGTAATTCATTAGAACTCGCTCAGGTATATGATCCATCATCACCCAGGCTGACTCATCTTTCGATTTATAAGCTGTCACTTTTTCTTCTGCTTCCTGATTCCTCTCTTCTTTGGAAGTTTCAGAAGAACAATTACTGGCAAAATACTTTCTGCTTTTCCCACTACCTGCTGAGAATGACCATGAAAAAAATAAATGCAGATCCCTGAAAAATCCCAGTAATTCAGCACAAAAAGTAAAACACCACCACTGTATTTTTTTGAGTTAGTTTTGCAATACAAACACAGATACTCCCAGGCGACTGCTCTAGAAATTACTACCTATGGAGAAATCAAAGATAAAGTGCATTTTTTAAGTTATTCAAGATCTCCAAGGCTCTATTCACTTTTCTCAAAATTAATTAGCTCAATTTCTCTGCTTCTGAGAGGTCCTGCTCTAGGTAGATTTACCTTTACTCAAGTAAGATGTAAACTAGTATCTAATGCAGCGAAAAGTGACAATGAGCAAAATGAAAGAGTGACTTCCAAGTTAAAGGAATAGGTTCTTAGATTCACATTTCCAGCTACAATGACTGAAACAAACTCGGCTTCAAATACTGGAAGCTGGTGAAAACTAAAGGTTACAGATCCTCTTACAGGAATTTCCCATTCCCATTACAGTGCCTTATTATTAACTACATGCTAGCATGCCATCTAACACCAAATATCTAACTTCCCTACCTGTGCCACAACCAGAAGACCCATTGAAGCTAGAGCCTAAAGAACCAGACAAAGCTGATCCACTGCCTGATGCTGCTGAACCTGAACCCAGCTGGGAGTCCTCGTACAGACTGTGGTCAGGAAATTCATGAGAAGCACTGTTATCACTATCTTCTGGATCATTGTCCTGGAGACAAAAAGCAAAACCAACATATCCATGGAAGTTACATTGAAGTTTGCAAAAGGAAAGTCATGCATTTATGAAATTGTCACGTGTTGACCAAGTTCTCCTATCAATTCAACAGGTTTGGAGTTTCTAGTTCTGAAAATGAATGGTGGTCTAGAACTCAGGCTAACACTCCTCATGGGTGAAAAATCAACAAGCCTCTAATTCTTGATTACTGGTTTCTGCTATAGATCCTTCCCTGCTTTGTCAAGATATTGTGCTATTGCATAAAGTTAACATTTTCCGCTGACAAGAGAGAAGTAGTTGGTCCCTTCACATCCTGTTAGATGGCATGAAGCAGCCACACACATCAAGCAATGGTGCACTACAGGGAAAATGAGAGAATCTTCCCCTATGTGAAGCAACTGCTTCAGCAGCTAGAGGTACACCAACTCCCCTTCCAGAACCCTACCCTGCAGTTTCAGCTGATCCAGCCTTTCCAGCCCAACCTGGATTCAGGAGCCAACATTTTTTTCCTTGCCTGCAGAGCTCAGATTCCTGCCTCTGAGTTTACCGCGGAAGTTGGAGAGGCCTTTTCTATGCCCATGTATGGAAACCGACCCACACGGATCCCTGTTCTTCGTTCATTAGCTGCATCCCTGGGAGACAGAGGGAGTAATTAGAAAAGTATCTTCCCTTTGTTTTGGTTCTCCACAGAGACTGTGGGAGTGGGTGAAAAAGGATGCAAATTGCGCAGCACTAACCAAGTTCCACATGCATAAAAGCCCCAAACCCAAAATTCTAGCTGACAGTTCCACTGAAGAGGCTGCTGCCAAAATGCTGAGTAGAAGCAGCTTATGGCAGCCTAGACCAGAAGATCTTACATTTCTGTCATTTACTAAGTGCCAACACCGTACTGGTACAAGTTCCCATAAGTGCAAGTATAAACTGCTTTTTCCACCTCCTTTGCTCTTTGTGTCCCGCAGCCTACATAGCACAGCCAAAGGAAAAAGCAGCTGACAAAATCTGTGTCCCTGAAACACAGATCATCACCACAGGTTTTGGTGGCAGAACACTGTGAAAATCAGTTTCTTCTCTACGTTAAAAATTTTTGTTACTTACACGTTTGTCTTCTGCATGTGGTTTAACATCAGCACTAATGGAAAGTTCCATGGGCTTTGGCAGCTCTTCTTGAAGCAAATTCAGCTGAAGTGGGGAGCTGCTCCGTGAGCTGCTCAGCAGGAGGGCCTGGTCACACTGGCCCTCTTGCTGGTCCTCTCTGGATGCGTGAAATGAGGCTGGAAAGCGCTGATCCACACAGTGTGGTGCCAGTGGTGATGGTGTACAAGGAGGGGGGGCTGGAGGTAGTGTAGTGTATGGATATGAAGAGGAGGGATAAACACACTGAGGGCTAGGAAAAAAGACATTGTGAGGCATTGGAACATACGTGGGGAAATTCTGAAAAAACACAGCCATAAATGTGCCTATGTTTGGGGGATAAAGAGCTGGGCGTGACTGTGCTTCACAGCATAGTTGTGATGATGACAAAGACTTGGGTTGTAATGAGTGAAGGGCAAGTTCCTCTCCTGCAGAAGAGGCTGGAAAACTAGAGAGTGGATCCAAATAGACAGGAAACCCCACTGGAGAATGGACATTTAAACTGGAGGAGCTCAGAGAGGACACTTCTGAGGGAGAGAACAACTGTTTCTGAATTGCTCTCTTCTCACATGGAAGGTTATTTCTATTTTTACTAGAAGACTGGCTATCTGAGGAAAGTCTCTGAGGTTTCTGGCGCTTGAATTTTCCATGTCTGCCTTTTTTACAGCTAGCTGGGTTCATCTGCTTTGAAGGGAAATCTCCTAAGAAGAAAGAAAAATAGACACATTCACTAAATGACAGACCTACAGAAAAAAAAAAAAAGAAAAGAGAAAAACACACAGGTAATTGCGTGTGGCTGATTCAGAGAGCTTACCATCCTCTGGATAATCCTTCCATATATTAGTGATGGATTTGCTGATTTATCTACAATATTTTCCTTCATGTCATCAACTTTCTTATCAATTACTTTGGCTTATCCCAATCAGATCTTTTACTTTTTTCAAGGAGAGGCAATAAACTACCTGGGGATTTGCAGGGTTTACTGCAATAACTATCTGCTTTGTGAAAGACAGTAAGATCCAAGGTGGAGCAGATCTTCTACGTGGGTAATACTGCTGTCAAACCCTGTAGTTCAAAGAAGTGTTCTGTTTGCAGACACAGTAAGACACTCACTAAATCATACAAAGGAGAATCAGGCTCCATGGCTAGCTTGCTCTTTTTAAGTCACCTAGCAAGTCTTTATTTCTCAAAGCTGCTGCCTACCTTGGCCACAGGAATGTCTGTTGTTACTTCTGCTTCCTTGTTGAAAGTAAGTCCTAAATGGAGAAAGCAAGATCCTCTGTCGGAACTTGTCAACATAGTTCTGTTCCTCCTTTTGAGTGTGGGCTGACAATGTCTCTTTAGTTAGCCCAACTAGCTTTAAGTCCTCAGGCAACATAGCAGGACTCTGAGTATTTACAGGTGGCAGTTCAGTTTGTTCACTTCCAACAGCAGTATCCTCCATTGTAGTCACTTCTTTGAAGAGGGAAAAAAATAAATTACTCTTTGCTCTGGCCTTCTGGTGTCAACTCCCACAACACTCACAGGGTTACACAGAAAACAATCTCATCTGAGCTACCAAGCAGATACAGGCTGCAGAGGCAGCAGGAGAAAACACCCTTTTTATACTCAAATACAGTTACATTACCATCAACTGAGCAATTTATTTTGCACTGTCTGGAAAACTTCAAATTCCCTTTGAAGTTATAGGCAGCTCTTTCCTCCTATTTGCTTAGTACAATAGCAGCTAAATATTGATTTTTATGCTTCTTTCTGCATTAAAATGAAGTAACATTGGCCCATAAGTAATTTTTGGTTTAATCCTCAATGGCCAAAAGCACATTGTTGTGTCTGAGGTATATGTGATGAAATTCAATAGTGCAGTCTGCTAAAACTGCTTTACTAAAATACTCAGGCTCAAGTTTTCTTCACAGTGTCCCAAGAAGTATCTCAGTATTTCAGAATTCGCATTCAGAAGAACGTATCTTAAATGGACAAAACTTTCCTCACAGTGTACTTCTGTCTGGAAACACTGTGTAAATTCAAAAATCAGTGAGTCAAGTCAGTGTTTTGCAAGTGTGAACAGTACCTGATTCAGGGTGTGGGACATGCACTATAGTGCTGCTGTAGCTGCACTGGCTGCTGACAGACACCACACTTGGAGCCTTGTTGGACAGGGTCAGGTCTGCCAGAGGAGCTCCCACCATGTCTGCAGTTCCCTGGTCTTTCAAGGCCTCTTCCGGACCAACAGATATCGGAGTGTGGGACTTAACTGCTGACAGCATCGCAGTATCTATTGGTAAATGACAAAGTTTCTACATGGAATTTCATCCCAAGCACTATGCTCCCAATTCATTAAGTCTGTTTGGTTCAGAAATAACCAGTAACTATGCAGGCTATTAAATAAAACAGTCTTTTATACAAAAAAACATTCATGTGCCAGTATATACTAAATGTGGCATAAAATGAGTGAGCAACCGAAGATTTATTTAGCAACAACAAACAATACTTCTTTTGATACATTCTATGTTCAAAGACTTAACATTGTACCTTATGCTTAACTGTGAGATTTAGGCAATGTAAGGAAGTATTTACCACACACCTAAAATAGCAGCACAGCAATTTAAAAAGTGGACATAAACCTTGGAACACATAACAATTGACATATAAAAATTAAATCAGTTGCTGTGGTTCTATTACAATTGTCAGTCCACTTTGTGTTACCTTCTGATGCCTGGACTTCCTGCTGACTTTGCTGGACTTGTTTGTCATCTTCTGAAGATGATGATGATGATGTATTTGCAGAAGATTTACATTTCCTTTTCAATGCTGGAATACTGCAGCTCTCTAGATATCTGAAATGAAAGCATATCACAGGAAGCTCTCCCTACTTTATGTTTTCTATTCCATTAGGAGATACAAACATTTGAATAATCCAAACTGGAGATCCAGAGGTTGTTAACTAGTATTTTAAATTCATTGCAGGAAGTTCTGGACACGTATCTGCTCTCCAAGGAGTATTTTAAATAAAATCTATCACTCTTTAAGGGGAAAAAAAAAGAAAGAAAAAAAAAGAAAAAAGATTACATTATTCACTGGGTTAAAAATATTGACGTTCTATAAATTATATCAACTTTCTGTTTTATATGGATGTTCTCAGAGGGTGTAATGAGAAGACACTGACATATTATGCTCATCAAAATTCACCTAAATTCCTATTGCACCAATGGTGAAATTAGCAGTAGACAAATGTCAATAAATAGTTGTAAACAGAATCTTAGGTGCTAGATTCTTCATTACTGGGTAATTCAGGTTAGGCAATCCACCCCAATGCTCAGTCAGAGAGGGAAAAAAACTTTACAAACAATACCAAATTCATCTCGCAACTAAAAACTCCGACAGTTTTAACACTAATACAAAATGCTTGGATATTTACCTTCCACCAAATAATCTTAAACTTACATCACTAAAATTGCTTCATAGTTTGTTACCTGATGATACTATCAACACAATTGATCTGCTGATAGGAAGGAATATGCAGAGTCTTCTTTGGATCATCATAAAATGTGTTGCCTGGTTCTTCTGTGCTATCACTTCTCAATGTCTGAAGGAAACAGGAAGCAGTGTGCCTCTTCCCTAGAATAGAGGAAACCTTAAAGATTCCTCTTAAGGGCATCTAAACACTACCCTCACCAAGACATACAGAGATAGATATATATATATACACACACACGCATTTACACTGTGATACATAATACAAGGATATATGGCCTGTGACAGCACAGATCTCATTACTAAGTTATTCTGCATTTTCATCTCAATTTATATGTTTCAAGACAGGGGAAGGAGAAGGCAAAACTATGCCTGAAATAAACCAAAACCCCCCCCACTGCCTTAAATATCCACTCAGAACAACTAGTAAACACAAAGAAAACAGCATATAGAAGATGCCTACCCTTAAATTGTAAACGAAGCTGCAATTAATACTACTCTTCTTTCAATTTACACATCACAGAATCCAACCCGCTATTTAACAGTAATTCACAGCTCTGCATACCATGGATACACTGGTCAGTGTCTTATCAACTTTGATAATACAGTCCTCAAGGACAACACCAGCAGTTAACAGTAACTTTAATAGCGAGCATCATAGTGGAAAATGTTTTAATACAGATTTCTATGGTATTTGAGGAAGCATTCACATTTTTCCATATATTTGCTCTAGGTACTAAATGCAAATAATGTGCACTAGCATAATATTAAGCACTCAGTAACTACACCCCTACTTCAGCAGCAAGTGAGACACTATTGTCTATGATTGTTTCCAAGAGTCTACAAAAAGTAACTAAGGGAAGCTTCCACAGTAGTTGCTACAAAGACATGTGCATTTTCACTAGAAAATGTTAAAATAAATAAAAAAGTCTATTAACCTAGAGACAGATACGTTCCTCCAGATCTCAAGAAGCAGTTAAAAAGTCACTGCATCTGCTGAGGTTTCTTTAAGGGGTGACTTTGGGGCCTTTTTTGCTTGTTTGGGTTTTAAGCAAAACAAACCTCTTCCCAAATTTAAGTCATGCCAAAATGCTACCTGGAGTTCTTCAGCATCACACCAGGTAAGCCAAACTCGCGGTTACAGAACTGCAGGAGTTCGTATTATCTTACAGAACATAACTACATTAACTTACCTCTTAGCACTTCTGAGCTCACAGTCTGTTCATTTCCATTCTGTGGCTTGCTCCTTGATGCAATATATAGCTGCTGTCCCAGATTCTTTATTCGGTTGACATCTGCACAAACTTGTTGCAATGTCATCTTGAGATATGTGAAAAATGTGAAGTCAAAATATGAGTACAAAGAGGCCATAGGAGTTGACTTGAGTTCTTGTATTCTTCAAATTGAAAGTGAGTGGATTGTCAGCCTAAGCCTAATATCTATTGGTATTTGTAAATTTAATGAATCCAATTATCATGGTTAATTTAACTAAATTACCTATGATAAAGCTCAAACAGCCTCAGCATTTGAATGTTTTAATACTGATGACAAGCCTTGAGAGGAGGAGTAAGCTGATGACTTACCCAGGAGCCTTAAAAGGAAATAAGGTAATTGCAATGCTTGTTTTAGGACAGCCACTGTTTTCTATAGCAGTGCAAAATTAAGAGCAAAACCCAAAAGCCAGCACTCTGTAACTGACCAATTTAACTTGAATATAGCTGTGTTCTTCCCACTTCAGTAAAATTCACAATAATAAGTACATACAGGAGTAAACATTTTCATTTTTAAAAGTGCATTTTTACTACTCTGCAGGCAGTGACACATTTATAGACTTACTGGTTCCTGTATTTCCTCTGCACAATTCCCATTGGAGTCACTTGAAGAAGCTATGCTGATATAGTGCTCATAAGAGCCACTGCTTCCAAGGCTTCCATAACCACTGGAAACATTGCTGTGAACTGGCTGTATGAGGGGGAAAGACAGTAATTAAAAATTCATGCTTTTTGAGAACAAACTGAAGGAAACGACATACTTTACAACACAGAACTTCAAGTAAACACAGAAAATCAAGTGAAAAATCCATATTTGTCTGGGCTCTACCATATGCTTAGGAAGAATTCTCAACCATACTTCAAACTGTTTCAGGAGGCAGATTTATCTTTCAACACACAAACTTGTCAAACTCTTTTTTTTTGTAATGAGGTGGGCCTGTCTCCATTCAGAACTTTCCTTTCAGACCTTTTAAAAGACCATCCTCAAAACAGCCTGTTAAGCAGACTCAAGTTTCTTTAGCCTCTCATTCAGAAGGCCATCCAGTGTTCTGAAATTCTTTCATCTTCTTTACCTGCAGAAGCAGTTTGTAAATTTGTCCTTGCAATTCTCTTATCTCTTTCTCCACATTGCTCGTTTCTTTACTTCTTGCAGCAAAGACATCTTCATTCAGAGGGCTTCTGGAGAGAGCCAACAATATTTCACTATTCATTTTAATTTGATGAAGAAAAGGTAGCTATAAACAGAACAGATTCTTTATTCTATTATCATTATTTTATTTTGACTGCTTCGCTGAACCGACACAAAGGGATGTCATCTGTCCCATCAGCTGCTCTGCTGGGGTAGTGAGGCAGTGCTATGAGAGCAGGTGAGCTCCAGGGAAGTCAACAGACCAGCAGAGACACAAGTTACAAGGTTGACAAGCATCTACCCTTCTGTCTCCTTCACTCAGAAGACAAATTCACACCCCATAAAATCTTGAATAAAAAATCACTTTGAAAAGGCCATCCCAAAAAGCCATTTCCTATAAGAGAAACCAGGTAAGAAGACGACAGCCATATTTTCAAATCTCTTGGAAACTAAGGAGAAACACCTGCAAAATTAACTTGCACATTCAACACTAATTGCATTTTTAAAAGACACTACTTTGGTAAATATTTAGATTCTGTATCAAGTAAATGTTCCAGAAGAAAACATGCCAGACAGTCAATAATTGAGTTTTTTTGGGTGAGCCAATCATGAATTTTAAGTAATTATTTGTTAAAGTTACCTACTTTTTATGTCGCTTTTTAGCTTTTACTCATCTAAAACTGGTATTTTCATTTAGACATGTCCATTGTCATAGTATTTGGACATCAACCATATGAAAAAACATGCTAAAAAACAAAACTTGACTTTGCCTTTTAGTTCGAAGTAATTCACTTATTTTCATACTTAATAAACAAGACTAATGCTGTTCTGAAGAAATGGGCTGAAGACAGATACTAGGTAGTTGTCACATTTGCAAGAGCAACATTTTGTCTCTAGTTTAGTACTTAGACTTTTTTGTTTCGTAATCAATGAAAAGGACTTTAATAGATCAATGCTACAACTGACTTACGTCCGGACTTTGTGTCGGCCAATGATGAACACTACTTTCCTGCTCCAAGGATTCACAAAACTGGACCAGCTGGTATCCAGTATGACATAATCCCCATTTTGAGTACAGAATCTAATAGGTAAATGTTCAAAAGGGGGTTGGCCAGCAAATTTCAGTACTGAAAAAAAACCCACAATGAAGAAACAAGGTTTAGTTTACATTATGACACAGTAGTGCAAGCACAAACACTAATGACTGGGGTCCTTAAAACTCTGATTCAATATGCTTTGATCTCAAACTGATTGCACTAAATCTTTGTCTAGACTGCAGACAAGTCACATGTCAAGCAATGTGATAAGGAAAGAATTGTAAAACCTATAGAAATTCCTCTAAGAGCAACTGTACTTACTTTTCCGGTGAACAGTAATCATCAAAGGACGATCTTCCGGGTGCAAATACATCAATATGGATGTTCCAATTAAATCCTGGGGTAAGTAACCCAACAAAGGCACTGCTCTGAAACCCGAACACATTATTGCAAGTTATAATATAGTTTTGAGTACTTACATCCTTAACCCCTTACTTGTCAGTGAAGTGCCCGTGCATGATCTACAATGGAATGAACTAAGGCTACAGAACATGTTCCAACCTAATAATCCTCCACTGCAATACAGACAAGTAAATACCAATGACAAACATTTCTGTGCCTGGAGACCTAACAGATATTCACACATACAGGCAGTTTTGTGCTTGTCTACATGCAAAGGAAAAAAAAAAAGGGATCTTGAAAAAAAAGAGGTCATAGGCAAAATGGGAGTAAGAAATCTGACAGGCATAGTGCAAGATGTATTGTAAAAACAGTCTTGTGGCTTTGCAGGAGTCAGCTTCAGTCTGGCCAAATTTATTTGACCAAGCTCAGTCCAGCTGTGTCACCAACTCTGATCCCCAGAGCTTGACATCATGCACGTTCTCCACTGTGGGTGCTATCACAGCTCTCCATCGCCCTGGGTAACGAAAACTGGCTGTGATTCTGTTCCATATGCACGTTAAGACAAGAAAGGAGATTACACGGAGTGCAAGATGTTTTCCATGAGTGGAACAAACCTGTTTTGTTTAATTAACTATTGCCAAATGCATAATTAACTATCTTTACTTGGGTCTCTAGCTGCATCATCAAGGGATTTTTTTCCTACCTCTCCATGCACACCTCACAGGGCTTAAGACTTAAATCTCTCACCTGTCATCTATATCCAGAAAAACACATCCAGGGGTGTGAGTGGTGGTGAAGATTCTTTTATCCATAGGAATTCGAGGAGCTAATAAAAACAAAATATGCACTAAGACAGAAAACTTAGGCATTACTTTTGTAATTGGTCCCTGCTTTCTGACCAATTCATAGAAACATCACAGATTTTTAGCTGCTACAGACTTCTCTCCAAAATAAAAATAATGAGGAGAGGGGAAATGCTTCGGGGCTTGGCAAAGGCAGCGGAGATGCTCTGGATTCACACACATGCACACACGAGCTGCAAGTTACACAGGTGAGACTGCCCAAGCACAAGTTCTAAACAAAGGAAGCAGACTTTCATACACTGCATTCACTGCAATCTCCTGACTTGCCTTCATATCCAGAGTGAATTTTCTCAGCCAAAGCTAAGCAGCAGGATTCTGCATCCACATGGACAGAAGTACACACATGGACCAAGTATGGGGTGATTCGGAAGGGGTAACAACGTGTTTCTTGTTCTTGATCTTTACCACCCCTGAGGAAAAGTAAAAGGGATTCACACACTGCTTTCAAGACTCACATACTTTGTGTCAGGGCTGAGAGCCCTGCATGGAGAAGTTTTGCTGAGCACACAGACCCAGATAATCAGGTCCTATACACACTCCCTTGTGATTCAGCAATACTGATCTCTCTCCACTCCAAATCAAGTAGGTGTTTTGCCTCCAATGCTTGCATTCAGAGGTTGTCTAGAAATACTATTCCTCTAATGGTTAAAGGCTACCTTCTAATTCTCAGTCCAAACGTATTCCCAAGAACCACTCATTTGGCTTTGTGCTCTCCTTCAAGATAAACAGTTCTTCTTCTGTTTGTTGTTTATTCTGTACCACTCTTACAAAAAAAAAAAAATCTGACTCACTCAAGTTTTGTTTCACAGACCTACGTAAGTAAGACTTCTCCAGCCTTGTTGTTGTTCTCTGACCGCCCTTCATGAGAATTTGTCTTTCCAGACCATGCTGAACACAACACTGTAGATGAGATCTTAACCATGGCTTTTCAACAGCTGCATTAGCGATTGCCCCTTTCTATTGCAAGTGTTATAACTGCAGTATCTTACCAAGCTCTCACAGAAACTGAGATAAATTTTTGGAGATTATCACTCACACTACAAGCTACTTTCTTATTCCACCCTTAGTTTTGTAAAATGATTCTAGAGAGAAGTTTGTGTAATAAAATCTACTTCTGACACCCCTGCCTTTGGGAAAACAAAAGACACAAATGGAAATTGGATACGGCAGAAATTTTAACTCACAAAAAACCATTTTCTTACTTAAGCCTAGTGTGTGCCTGTGAAAAAATATTTTTATTCACGATGCCGACATAATCAAACAATCTGTTATGTAAGGGAAGTAGAGGCACATGTCTTCAGAAAACACGAAGAAAAACTGTTGTAAAACGTTTACAAACACTTCCCCCAACTCAACATTGCTATCTGTCCTCCTGTATTTATTCCAGGTGCCCTCACACAATTCAAGATACAAATGATTTTAGAGCTCAGGTTTTTGAAACACATATGAATCAATGATCAATTGAAAGATGGAGTGTTTCATCTGCTCAGAAGCAAACAGTTCTCACTACAATCAAGAGATCGCCTGAGTCTGGAACAGAACTGCAATGAGGATTAAAGGCCAATTTCAGGTTTTTTTCTTCTTTTAGCTCTAAGATTAGTCAGGTACAAAGCAACAAACAGCATCCCTAGAGACAGCAAGTAGTATCTCAGGAGTCAGGTCTCACACTGGGACTTTGGCAACTGAGTTTCTGCTAATGCTTCCATCATAAACTCTCAAGCAATCTTAATCTTAAGAAAAACAATCTTTGCCTCCACCCTCAAACAAGATCATTTTTCTCCTGCATGACAGTACAGAAGGTAACTGACAGATCCAAAAGAAACCTGTATGAACAGTTTTCCTTCTATCCCCATGCAAGTTTATGCATCACTCTGGGAAAGATATTCAAAGTATCCTACTGGATGCCAATATCAAACACAATAAGCCCATTCTGTAATGGACTTTCACGAGCTCACACTGGTCAGCTGTAACAATAGAACAGTTCCTGCCTAGTATGCTACCTGTCATCAACCTTCACAAAACTGTAATAATGTACTTACCTGATCCTGCAGAAAAAGGATTTCACCTGGGCATATTCATACAGAGAAGCTAATGAGGAGAAGACATTTGAAAGTATCAGTTGATATGCTCAAAAAGGTCACACCTATCACAACTATTTTGAATTCTGCATTCTCCAGACTTTCTGAGCAAGACTGAAGTCTCACAACCTACTCTTCATTAGCTACTGAATTAGCTGTTCAACAGACTGCTCCCACCTCAAATGCTATCGCTCTTCTCCAGCCCACTCACTCTTACAGAAGTGGCTGACCCGGAACTAAATTCAGAGGAAATGTGTATGACCTAAAAAAAAAAAAAACAACCATCCTTTCTCCAGTACATCACTATGAAAAGCAAAGCTGAAATTTCCTGGCTTTATGAACCATGTAACAAAAACTATACACAGGCAAGAACAACTCCATTGGGGTGCCTCTGCTCTGCTGGGTAGGCATGTGACTGGCTGCCAAGTCATGGAATCCCTGGCACGTTAGCATTTGCACCCTCCAGATGTCTCACCATCCTTTGACAGCAAGGACTTTCGACTTCTCAGATCTGATGCCAGAACAGCCTCAGAACAACCTATGGTGGGCAAAAGATGCACCCTTGGAACCCAAGCTACGTTTAAATTGCTCACAAATAACATAGGACTCAAAAGTCACAGTTTAGACACATCCAGTACTAAATAGCAAGTCAGCTTAAAACCTGGCTTCCTGCTGTGAATATAGCTCACCAAAACAAGTGGACCATAAAAACAAAGCACCTAAGCAACCATAAGGTATAGATTAAACAACTTCAAACTCACAATTGGACCTTTAGTTTCTTTTCAAAAAGCAGCAGTGTTTGCAATGAGTATGATGGTACATGAAACAATGAAGTATCGGTCTTTTACTTACCCCAAGTAAGAGTTAAGCCTCTAGGAGACTAGCAAGAACTAATCCCACAGCCACTCCAGTTTTCAAAGTGGAAAGGAAACAAGTGTTGCTGATGTATACTGCTAGCATAAGTATTTAAAATGAACTACTATTCTATCCTGTAAAGACAGAAAGACACATAGAGCGTTTATAAGCATTGCCAAGTCCCACCTGTTTCACTTTCCATGTTCCAAAGCGGCAGGTGAGAGTGATCGGTGTGCGTGTAGAACACACTCACATCCTGAGGGACAAGCAACTCTACAAACCGGGAAGACTCCAACAGTTTCTTCTTATAGTTTAGGATAGATGCTGCCTGCTCAGAAATATGCACTATGCGTCCAGAAAGCAAAGAAAATACAGCCACAAATGTGTCCTGGAAAACAAATGTTAAAGGCAATCGTCCCCCCGAAACATGGTAGTGATATTGTAAAGATAAAAAGCAAAACAACCCCAAAACAAACAAACCAGCTCAAACCACAACATACCACAACCTCAGGATGAGGTTCAAATATGGTTTAATTGGATGCTAAATTAACAAAGTGTGCAAACTACTATACTCTCCATGCCATAACAGCATACTAAAGATTTATAAATGCTAGTAAAACTGCAGCATCAAAACTGAAGTCAGTGATGCTTGTCTTTGCCCAGAATGACTGGTTATCACTCCACACACTTCTCCCCAAATTTCAGAGGGTTCACTACAATTCCACATACAAAAATACTCAGAGCTTTTCAAATAGCAAGCATTTCAAATACTTCTGATACAGCATCTAATAGTACTGAATTTCAAAAAACACTTTTTTCTTTAAAGCAGAGCCAGAAAGCATGACAGATATTGCAAAACAAGAAAAAAAATTAAATTCAGAATACAAATAGAAAAAAAAAAAGCCCCTCACAACTCTAAACTTGACTGGTTTTGAAAACTTTTTGCTGTCTCAAGAGATTACTACACTGTAAATGAATTCTCAAAGAGCTATCTGTTGCTTGGAAAAAAAATGAAGAAAAATTAGTATTTCTTCACTTGTTATCATTGGGTACCCAGAGACAGCACAGATAAGAAGTAATCTTGATCTAACTTTAAAAACTTTAAGGCCTGTCCAGCTAAAAATTAAAGGCCTTTCAATTTTACACATTCTATTTCCACAGAGCGATGTAAGGAGACTAAATAGAGTGAAATGGCAAGTGATGAATTCCTTGAGTGTGCCTTAATTCTTACAGTGTTTTTTGGAGTGTGTTCAGATGCAAGAGCCACCAACTCTTCTATGCTGTATGTCACCAGATCAGCCTGAAACACTCTTCGGTCACTCAGAGCCTGGAAAAAGTCATTGTTTGCTAATTGGAAAAAAAAAACAAACAGAAAAGCAAAACAAACACAAGAAAGTCAGTAAGGAGACTACTTTGAAAGTATTTCTTACAGCCCTTGTACTTTTGTCATCTTTTTGGTGAAGTCCAAGATGAGATGAGGAAAGTCTGTGCAGTGACAAAGGGAAAAGGAATACTGATTACACTACTGGAGTGACCTAGTTATGTTACAGAAAACAAGCATGAAGAAGTAGAAAGAACAAAACACGACAGCAAAAGAACAATTTTAGCTACCTAGTTTTGTTGAAAAACACAAACTATCCAATAATTTTTCAAAGTGGGATGGGAATGATGTTTTTTCAATATACATAGAATGGTACCAGAAGGCACCTATTAGCTATGGGACTCTGAAGAAAAGAGAAACAGTAGGTGGGTATTTCAACAGAAAAGATAACATGATTGTTTAACAAAAAAACCCAAGAAAAACCCCACAGTGCTTCAGAAAGTCAACTGTTAGTAGGATAACTAGAATGCATTCTTTTGTTTTAATGCTATTTGTTGTCAGACACATCTATTCAAACCATGCTGCTGTTCTTCTAGATTTTCTCCACACATACCTTGGACCTGCTGCACACATTGCAAGGCATAGTTGAGAGCACTAATGGTGCTGGGCTTGCTGGAATTCCTTTTTTCCTCAGGCAAACACCTCTTCATTTCTTGGATCATCATCATCAGATCTCTGTGAGACTGGCTCCAATTCAGCTGCTCACTGTAAAATAGAGGCTAAACTTTACCAGAGAATTCTGGCATAGAAGCTTTCTTTTCTATCACTGAATTAAAATTATTGACTAAATCAACATTTTATGGGATTTTACGGCAGTGTCACACAATATCCAGAAATGTCCTAATGCTCCTTCACTAAATTTCCTATTGTATTTTTCTCACTTCTTTGCTACTTGAACTGTTCTCCTCTACCTTCCTTATTTCCAACTTCAAGACGTCATGGATGGCAAAGTCCCATCAAAACCACTCTGCTTCTTAAGATGCTTAGCAACTAAAAATAAGCTGATATTTACTCTAGATTTTGTAAATCTCACTAGTATTAAAATCATTAGTAGATGCTGATTCTTGATCTCTGCAAGGTTTTACAGCCTTGAAGTCTGCATCTGACTATAAGCACCTCAGGGAAACCATGAGGTTCTCAAAATACACCTGATGCACATTCCTGGCATGACTTTAGAGTCTTCATTATACTTCTGAATTGTTGGCTTCAACAGCTGCAGAATTGTTAAAAGGCAAAATCTCCCTCTTCTTACATTTGCTTATTTCACTGACTAAAATACAAGCAGTCAGCGCCCTCAAATGAGATTCTAATCCTACAGATGGAATATGAACATGACTGTTTTTAATAACCTTTGTCCATTTGACATTGTTATTAGTATCATATAATAATATATCATATATAATAATACATAGGTTCAAGTATTGTGTGTTAACAAGCCAGTACAACGTTTCATAAATTATAAATCTTGAACTTTTATGAATTAAAAAAGAAATTACCACCTCACTGAATTTCTGAACTTCCAGGAAAAATATTATTTCAGTAATTTCTGCTTTGCTACTGCCAAACACGGTCTTAAGGTGAACCACACACAGAAGCTACCAAAGGGTCACTGCCGTACATAGCTCAGCCGATCTCAAACTCGGGCATATCTCAAGGAGCCGCGCAGCAGCAGCAGGCTCAGCTCCCCTGCACACGCCACGGCCCGTGCCCCCGGCACCGCTCGGGGTCCCGGAGTCCCCGAGCAGCCCCACGGGTCACGGCCGCGCCGGGTCCCCGGCACCCGCCCGCCCCCGCCGGCTGCCCGGTTACCTGTTGGCTTTGCCGGCAGCCAAGCCGCCGCTGGACTCGGGGCTGTGGGGCTCCGTCGCGCCGGAGCCAGTTCCCTCACACGCCGTGCACCGAGCGCCCGCAGCCCCCCGCGTCGCCGCCGCCGGCTCCCACCCGGCCCCCGGGCACTGACCGGCGCCGTGCTCCGCGCTGCCCCCTCGGCGTTCGCCCGCGTCCATCTCGGCTCCGCTGAGCGCCACAGCGCGGGGGCATCGGCCGCCACAGCCCCTCGGTACAGCCAGACCCTTGGCCCGCGGTCCTGGCGCCGGTGCTGCAGGGAGAACACGCGCCGCCCCAGGAGACAGCGGGAGGGGCGGTGTCTCCCCTCCTCCCCGCGCCGAGCTGAGCGGGCACAGGGGCCGGTTCTGCGCTCCTGCGCTGCCCTCCGGCGCGCACTCCCTCAGCTCGCCTGATCCCGGGCGGCCTCCGCTTCGTCTGCCCGCCCCTCCGAAATCCCCCGCGAGGCCGCGCC
>VZRE01006950.1:181983-218231 GCA_013396775.1 Cephalopterus ornatus | reverse complement strand
GCCGGGACCGTGCCCCCCGCAGGGTGCGGTCGGGCGCGCGGCCGCAGGGGGGCGCCCTCCCCCTGCCCCGGGCCCGCGCTGAGGCCGCGGCCCCGCGGATGTTCCGCGGCGGAACGGCGGGAGGCTGGGACTGCCCCTGCTCCGCCTGGGCTGGTCTTCTCTGTCCCCCTTCACTTATCAAACCGTCTTTTTCTCATCCAACCGTTTTTCCCCCTCATGTTTGGTCTTCCAGTTCTCTTCCCCCATTCCACTGGGAAGAAGGGGGAAGGTGGGGGAGTGAGCAGACAGCTGGTAGGTGTCTACTTCCAGTACAGGGTCAACCCAACACAATACTAAAGAACTCAGCAATTAACAGGCATGTAAAAAGGAAAAATGGGGAAGTATCTGAGATCAATTTGAGGAGTTAAATGCTGATTTATTCTTTAAGAGAACATAATTAAACTTTGTGTGCAGTCAAAAATAAACTTTCTTAATGAAATCTTGTCTTCTGTTGTGGTACTGGGTTTTGGAAGAACTTATTCATAGCAGTACTAGGAGTCTTTCGCATACCAGATGACTATTAAACCTGGTTTTCCCTGCTAGGCTGGCCTTGTAGTAGTCTGGTACAAAAGTTTCATTATTGAGAGCCAGTTTGTGTAACATAGAACTGATCAGTGCAAAGTTATTGTGTCTCAGTTATTTGTATTATTGTGACCTCTTACACATCTGCATCAGCAGCCCTCTTAAATTCTCCTTAGATTTGACTCTGCTTTGTGCACACTGTAAGATTTAGCATTTTGCTACCAGGTATATATGGTTTCTCATGAAAAGCCATGAAAAGTGATTGTCCACTGAAGAGGAACTGAAAACACTCTGATCTCAGAAAAGCCCTGCGGGTTGCACCTCGTCATGGGCAGGCTGTGAACTGTTACATTATAACCTGTGAGAAATCAGATGCGGTATACTTAACACGCAGATCATGTAGGGAAGAAATGCATTTTTTTCATGGTTCCTTACAGTGACTAAAGGGCTACATCGCTCTCAAACTAGGATGGAGGAGATATGTTTAAAAGAAGGCACACACTTTGTATGGGGAAATTTTCTTTGTTTTTAATTTACAGCAGAAAGAATATAAAGCATTCAGAAAACATTTTCCATATTTTAAGGGCAATTCAAAACATTTTGCATGGTTCCAGCAGCTGAGTTCTTCAACAGATCCATTGATTCAGTGATGCTTTTACATGCACGGTTACAAAAATAAAACTTACAAAAGAGAAGACATCTATACTAGTTTTACATGCAAGTCTTGGGGACCCCCCATTGGGCACCAGCTATTGTGTGGAACTGCCATAAGCGTGCAACCAGAGAGGGGGTTCATGTTATATTCTGTATTTCTTTCACACAGTATTACTGCTGTCGAATGTGTTTCACAAAGGAGCGGTTGCATTAACAGAAGACAGAAGATCTGGCTCCTGGCACTTGGGAATTTGAATTTTCCTAGAAAGCTGCACTTACTTATCTTCGGTGAAAATGTAAGTTCCACAACCAAGAAGAGGGTTCGCAGAATCACTTCACTGCAGGGGAGTCCTTCTCCCTCCCCAGTGACACACTGAAGGGTTACAGCCCGACACAACAAAGCACTTGGGAGCTGTACTTGGCTTCAAGCATGCGGGGAGTTCTGCTGCGCCCGCGGAACTGCCAGCATGGTTAACACCAGTACAGGCTTAAACGTTTGGCTGAAGCAGGATCTAGATTAGTAGATACACCACCAGGCCCATGGATCTGGAAGAGTAATTTGAAATAGCTCTGTACATTACTGAATCATTTTCTGTAAAGACAAGGAGTTAAAACATTTCCACTGAGGTCACTACTCTTGTTAGGAACAGATCAATTCTATATTGTCACGTACTGGTTAATGGGTACAAGATTTCACCTTCAAAACGTCAGAGTTCTTCCAGTACTAATACAGAGCATTTCCAATTCATTCCAAAGGAGATTCTTCAGTGTCTCCTGTTCTGTTTTGGCGTGAGAGGAAAATTTAATGGTTAAGGTTCCAATTGCAGATAGTAAATGGAGGCTACAAGGCTGCCCACAGGCACAGTGTGAGTGCCAGGCCATTCATTTCGCCTTTTTTCCCTTTTTTAGAATTGAATCAGGTCATAAAGCAGCAGTTCAGAAATGTACAAGAGAATTCTGATAATGAGCTATAGCACATCTACTATAATTCAATGCTGGCAGTGAAAAGAAGTAATTAAAAACAGGTACAATTATAGAAAAGGCACCAAGAGCACTGACCCCAGTTTTTTTGCCACAATCTTTGTTTTTACTCTTCTTGTAAAGACACCAGTTTCAAAGCTTCTTATATGCGAATATTTTTTGGCTTCACAACAAGCCCTGCGTTTAAACATTGCAGTTGGTGGCCGGGATCAAGCAAGAACAACTATTCCGAAACTAACAATCTCAAATTTACACAAGTCCATTCAGAAATCTTAAACTGCCACAAGTGAGACAAACAGACAGGAGCAGCTTCTGATCTCAGACACATGTACGTGACCCACAGTAATGACATGGACTTCAGGAGCTTCTTCCCTTACATTCCTATGTAATGAAGATCAGAACCTGGTTCCCATTGTTGAGAATCTGTGACAGTTTTAAATTAGTAGGTCAATTTAAAAAAAAGATCTAATTTCTTTGGCTCCTCACTATGTGGAAATAGCAATATACCATGACACCCCTACAAGATCAGTTTGCATCTTTTTTTTAAGTTTTACTTAATTTTTTAAAATTTTTTGTGCAATTTTTATTACATTTTCTGACTTCCAGCAGGAGATATGAAAATGTGAAACATATTTTCTACTTTTGTACTATTTACTTATTTATTTTTTTCATTTTATGTTCATTCTAAGTGTTCTTTATTGGAGTGAGTGTATGGTGTTAAGCTAGATATGGTTTTTGTACTCTTATGATTATCTGCTTTGCAAAAGTAACTTAATTTTCCTAAGCAATATTAGCATTCACATTACTTGGCACCATTGGCAAAGAAAAAAAAAAAAAAGAAAGAAAGGAAAAAAAAGACGGGGGGGGGAAGCAAGGAATACATAAATTAAACCCAACTGAACCAAACTCCTGGTAGCCAAAATCAAATGTAAACATATCCTTTTTTTCTTTTTTTTTTTTTTTTTTTAAAGTAATGTTGCTCTGCCTTTTTTCCTAAGTCTAAATACAGTAGCTCTTTTTTGCCATTTAGTCATGCTTTAGCAAAAATGTTCTTCTAAAGAACATTTAAAATAAAGTTTCTTATAGTGAAATAAAGTTTTTGTTTCATTTTACAGACCATAGCCACTAATGCTTTGCTTTGTTCATTTCTTTTTCTTGAGTTCATGCACATATCTCTTTGTTTTAATATATACAATATGTACAAACAATACATCCACACTCTTCTGGTTCATTCAGACAAAACTATACAAATAATAATTTTATCTTGCCAAGTTATTGACCCTTTGTGAATAAAATATTTAGTAATTAATCAATATATTCCCTTTCAAATATTTTTTTCTCATTTTCCATTTCTACCTTCTATATATACAGAAAACTGCCCAGATTTCGATGAAGTAGCCAAAATAAGAAATTTACTGGCCAGAATGCAGCACCACTGATCTTTAGGTGGCATAAAATGTCCAGGCAACATATGTACGTGACTCTGCAAAATGACAAGAGGTTTGACATAAGAAAAAAAGCTACATGTTTTACCAATTATTTAAGAACTTAATTAAAACAATAGCACATGAAGGTAAGGCTAGAAAATAAAGTGCTGAATATGAGAGAAAGTACATGACAGTTGATATGTTTGCAGGTTCTAGTAAAAATACCAAAAAAAAGTGTTTAAAACTTGCTTAAGCTGCTCTCTCCATTCTCATGCATTACCCGTGTCTCTCACACACCAACCCCTTCTGTAAGTTCCCACAGGATGTATTAAAAACCTGCAGATTTAAAAAGTTGCATTAAGTGTGCTGTAGAGGTTTAAATAAAACACAAAAGACAGGAGTGCGAAGGAAATGAGGATGCATGGACCCAATAAAGATGTACTGATCTAAGCCCCTCCACTGAGATTCTCAAAGCTTCAGTTTCTTGGAGATGACTGACAGGTGCAGGAACAGCATTCTTGTGTTGCTTGTGCATTCCCACCTTTTCTGAACAATATTTTTGGTATAATATTTGTACAGTTCCACATGTTGTTTAATACAGCCCTATATGAAAAGGATAATTAATCGCTTCTTCCTTCCTTCTCGGAGAATGAAGCAACTCACAATTTCTTCCTGGTGTCTTTTGTTTTCCCAACGATCCAACAGAAGATTGAGTTCCAAGATGTCTTGCTGAACAAATTAAAAGTTGTCCATGAAAGTGCAAATGCAATGACCAAAACATTACTGTTAAAATCCTGCAGCTGGTATTTCCAGAACTGCAGTGGGTATTTTTGTTGTTGTTGCATGTCTCTGCTAAAAACAGAAAATGAAAACAGTCTGAAAAGCAATGTCACATTGCTACGGGATGCTGCTGCGTATCTTCAAGTTCCTTGGCCTTTTTCAATTCTTTCACTCTGAAAAAACAAAGAGGAGCTATGTAATACTTCTATTACAAATCTCTTGAAGACATAGAACAATCAAAAGGACTCCTCAGTCCAACTTCCCGTGCAGAAGAGCCAGCTCTCAGAGAAATGACAGGAGGGTAACACCTTCCCGACACCATAACAGTTGGAAGTGCAAGAATGGGCCATGAGAGATCTGAGACAAACACATCTGGAGACATACCCTTAGTTCCAGCTACTGTTTTTCCATAGTAGTTGCAACTACAGTTGGGCTTTGCTCTGGTGTTGGTCTATCTAATTGCTTGGGGTTTTCCGGACTGCTGTTGACTAACTGACCCTGCAGCTGCTCTTATTTGTCACGGCAAAGGGGCTGTTCAGTGCTGATCTCTTTTCTCCACACAGTGCTGAGGCAGTGACAGCCTGATGTCGTGGCCAGTACAGAAGGGGAAAATCAGCCCATCCTACTTGGAAAGGAAGATTGGTGTTGATACAGAATCTCACATAAGAAAGTGTTCATATGCAAGCAGAAGACTTGGTATGGGTGTGAAAAAAGGTGTTTCACATGTATTCCAGCTGCTGGGGGCTGTATTTTCTAGCATATTGTTGGGAGCAGATTTGTGTGTTTTCCCAGCCAGCAGTGCAGGATGTTGGATGCTGTGCTGATGGTGATGAACCTACAGCATGGAAGAGTCACCCTCCCTATAAGAGGCCTGACGCCCCCATCCAAAACTCTCTAAAATGCATGTGATACATTACCTCCTCTAACACTTGTCAGCCTAAGAACTAAACCATCACTGAAAGCTGAAAGAGTTAAAAGTATGAAGAGGAGGGAATCCTTTTAATCCCATTACGTAAAACAGAACTCTGTATTGGTGCTGGGACAACAGCAATCCTCTACTCAGACTAAACCTGGCTGCACGCCAGCGCAGGCTCCCTGCAAAGGAGCCAGATAAAATCCAGGGGGACTTCCCATGCTGTCCCTAAACCACAAAGCAGCTGGCTGTGCTTGGGGCTGGCTCTGTCTCTGCTTGCAGGGAACTCCTCTGCAGTATGATCCCTTTGCCACTTGCCTCCACGGGTCTTCCCTCTGCTCTTGCAAGGGGAGGACCCCCGCAACAGGAGCAGAACATAGCATGAAAAAAAGGTGATTTAGCCAAGCATGTACATGCTCAAGTGCTGTTGCAAAGTCTTGAAAGGACAAATAGCAAAGGTACGGTACAAAAAATCGTGTCAGAGATGCAAGTCTGTGTAACGGAAACCAGATACAAGTGAGTGAATTTAACAATAAATAAATGCATGTAGGGAGAGCTAATAAAACACATTGGGAGAGCTAATCGGCAGCAGTGAGAGTTTGTAGCTACTGTATGTAGACTTACACCCGGGTACACATCCACTCTTGGCTCACACCAGCTTGCTAATACAAGGATACAATAAAGGCTATAAATTGATCTCTATAAATACACCTCCATTTCACCATTTTATTTATTCATTTTTCTGCATGTACTATTACTCAAAACCACAGTCAAAAGGGAGTTGGCTGCTTTTACCTCTGTTTTAGCTGACTCAAAGCTCTAGGACTCCAAGGCATTTTCAGTGTTTGTGAAATGGGGCTGACAGGGCTCAAACCACACTGACCCATATGCAGGTCTGACCTTCACTAAATACCTTAATTCCACTGACCTGTTGGAGAATATCACGCATGGAAAGCCTTGCTGTGCTAGTGCAAATGCACATGCTGTTTTGAGAGTCTGACGGCCACTGCCAAAGGGGCCCCAGCGCTCCTGAAATCTGAGCCTCCATACTGCTCCCCCAGGTGCCAAGCACTGCCCTGATCCCGAGGCTGAAGAAGGGGCAAGGCAGCTACCAACACCGGGTGTTCTCAATTCCTACTTGGACACTGCTATGCTGAGCCCAAATGCCTGCTACAACTTCACAGAGATATCTTCTACAAGAAGATTTTGGGTCTACACAAACTGGTATCTAAAAGGCCCTGTTGATATCAAAGGAGTGGAGGCTTCAGCACTGCACAGAAGGCAGCTGACAACCTGAATTCTACCTTAGTTCATTGGGGTTCTACCTGCTGTGTGTGGCCAGATCACCTTTTCAGTACAGGAAACAGAGGAGGGCTGGCACAATGAACTGAAAACGCACAAATTACAAACTACCCATCTTCAGTATATTTAGTTTCCTTTCCTCACAGAGGAAAAGCAGCCTCTCCCTTGAATTTATTGCTAATATTTCTATTGCTCCCCTGCTTAGCAGTGGAAGATGTGCCAAGATCTGTGGTACTATGCTAGAAAATGTGGTGTACCTCTTTGCACTGGACAATTTTTAAGGCCTAGATTAACAATGCTCAAGATATCATCAATTAATGCACGATTAGCAGTGCAACTTCCAAGTGTTTTCTGTTGCACTTCAGTACTGTAATGTAAAATTAACCTGTTATTATAGATCTCTCACAGAGAACATGCACATTAAATAAGCTGGTGGCTCTTTAACTGAGACATGCTATTCCTTACTTTGACACTTCACATGCAAGGGCTACACTAACAAAGCACTTTTCTGGAAGAATGCATGACATGCTTTGCTGCAAACTTCAACCTACAGCATGCAGTATCTGTACTGGTGCAGACCTATTGCATCTGTTTGCCTGGAACATACATGCCAACAGAAGGTAATTACCGCAGCAGTCAGCCTTAGCATGGGACCTTAAAGATCATCTACTCCTAACCACCCTGCCATGGGCAGGCACACCTTCCACTAGACCGAGTTGCTCAAGGCCTTATCTAACCTGGCCTTGAACACTTCCAGGGATGGGGCATCTACAACCTCCTTGGGCAACCCATTCCAGTGTCTCATCACCCTCACAGTAAAGAATTTCCTCCTGATATCTAACCTAAATTTCCCCTCTTTCAATCTGTACCCTTTACTCCTTGTCCTGTGACTCCAGTTCCTGATGAAGGGTCCCTCTGTGGCTTTCCTGTAGCCACTTAAGATACTGAAAGGCTGCTTTGAGGTCTCCACATAATCTTTTCTTCTCCAGGCTGAACAGCCCCAACTTTCTCAGTTTGTCTTCATAGGGGAGGTGCTACTGCCCTCTCGTCAACTTCACGGCATCCTCTGGACTTGCTTCAACAGTTCCATGTCCTTCTTACGTTGGGAACATCAGAACTGTGCTCCAGGTGGGGTATCACAAGAGCAGAGTAGAGGGGGAGAATCCCCTCCTTTGACCTGCTGGCCCCATTCCTTTTGATGCAGTCTAGGACACCAGCTGGTTTCTGGGCTGTGAGTGCACACTGCCAGCTCATGGTGAGCTTTTCATCACCCATCACACCCATGTCCTTCTCCACTGGGCTGCTCTCAATCCATTCTACACCCAACCTGTAGGTGTGTCTGGGATTGTAATGACCCAGATGTACACCCTGCACTTCGCTTTGTTGAACCTCATGAGGTTTTCACAGGCCCACCTCTCAAGCCTGTCAATGTCCCTCTGGATGGCCCACCCCTTCCTTCGAGCCTGTGACTACAGCACACAGCTCGGTGTTGTCAGTGAACTTGCCGAGGATGCCCTCAGTCCCACTGTCAACTGACTTTTGTCGCTGACAAAGCTGTTGAGCAGGATCAGCCCCAACACTGACCCCTGAGGGACTGCACTGTTTCCACAGACAATGAGCCGTTGACCACAATTCTTTGAGTGCACCCATCCAGCCAGTTCTTTATTCACCATCCATCAAATCCATGTCTCTTTGATTTAGAGACAAGGATGTCATGCAGGACAGTGTCCAAAGCTTTGCATTTGTAACACTTTTCTTGGTCAAGTGCAATTTACATGGTTGCAGGTACAATGATAATTACTGCTTAAAAACACAAGCACATACCAGTACAGAATTTCCCTACAGTAATGGTACAGACTCTCAGATTTGCTGTGGGTACATTACTGAAAGATGCTATTTAGTATGTAATGGCTTAAATCCTGCATTCCACAGTATTTATACACTTAAGCTTCAAGATGATGACCATTCAAAGATAGCACATTTTTTTATCAACTAATCTCTGTGTTCAGTATACGTAATGGTCATATGCGTGTGTCACACTGCACATGGGAGTGCAGGCAAGTACTGTGAGTCCTCTACTGATTACAACACTGCCTGGTAGGTACGAAGACCTCCACTCTGCAGCTGCCAGTCTCTACTCCTCACTCCAGAGCTGGCACTGGGAGGCCAGGGAAGTTCTTCCTTCTCCTGACAGCTGGCACAGGGCAGCCCTGCCCACTGCAGACTCTGCAGCGGGCACAGTCAGAGTGAACTGAAGTACCTCCAAATGCTACCAAAAATGGAGCCAACCTGTGGCCAGAGTGACACTGGAGAAGCACTGAGGTGCTTGCTGCTTCCTCAAACCATGCTAAACAGGAGATGTCAGAACCATGCATCAAGGTAGATACTGGACCAAGATAATCCATTTACTTTTTCTGAGAGGCTTTGTCAAGAGAACCTAAAACTAATTGTCTTCAACCAATTAATTCTTTCTGGGATAGTCTGTAGTGCAGCCTTTCCTGTGTCTTAGAAGTCCTTTCAGTCCTCACTCAACTCTTCTTCTCTGAGTTCCTTACTCATTGGTACTTTGATTTGGTTACAACAATATAAAGTGTCAATAGGGGGGCTGGTATTTCTTCTTCATTAAGGCTAAGTATAATAAATTCTCAAAATTTTCAACTGCAATTAAAAAAACCAGTTTGACTAGGGAAGAATTTTGGACAAATAGAACCATTGAGAATAGAAACCTTCTGAGTACGTGCTGCCAGGAGAGATTTTAAGTGAACAACATAGTATTGCTTTCAAGCTAGAAGGAAATCTTTGGTTCACATTTTCTCACTCTTAAATTGAGGCAGAGGTAGAGGACCAAAGTGTAGCACTTGCAGTTACAAGCAGTAATAAACTGCTCTAATAGGAAGACTACTACTGGGATTTACAGAATGGGACAGCAGAATGGCTGTTCTTAGACAAGATGTTTCAATCCAGTTTGGTAGACCTGCAGTGAGACTTTTTTTTTTTTTAAACAACAAAGAAAATGAGAGCACTGAGAGAAAGTGAGAGCAGCAGGTCAGGTGCTGTTAGATGGTGTGCAAACCTCTCCAGGAGCCTACAAGCACTGGCACGCTAGCTTGGATCACTTCTGGGAGCGCCTCGAGCTGTCTGAGACTGGAGGTGAGGGCAGCTCAAGTGAGGCACAGGTGCAAGTAGAGCACTCCAGAACAGGAAACAGGCTCTAGCTGCTGCAGGTCTCCAAACAAGGAGCACATCCTACATCAGCAGCTCTGAAACCACGCACAAACTGCAAGGACCATAACTTCGGTTTTGCACTGATGAAGCCTTGAACAAAAAACTCCTCTATAAATAACAAATAACATTTTCTCTAGACAGTAAGTGCCTCTAAGGTACAAAGTCATTCCCTCAGCATGTGCTGAAAAGCAGATGGAAGGAAAAAGCATATGCAATAGAGATGAACACTGCTAAGGTGTCTGAAATAACAGTCGTGGTGCTGACACACAGAAAGGGAAGAGAAGATGATCTCAAACATAAGCTTTGAACCCTAACTCTTGGGAGCTGTGTCCTGGTTCCCAGATCGCTCCAGCCAGACAAAGCTTCTGCCCTTCGCACTGTGGTACTTACTTGGACACCATGAAGGAGGTTGCATCGGTATGTGCTGAAGCAATGTAGAAAGCAACAGCCTCAGCAAGTGGCAGCTTCTCTCCCCCTCCCCAGTCCTGTATGGGGTGTCAGCAAATGAACCAGGCCTACTTAGAAAAAGTCACAGCAAACGATGGCTTCATGGGTAAAGCATAACACAAAGCTGCTTCATCAGACTTACTCCGTAACGCCCAGCCAAGGAAATGCTGAATGAGTCCGAATGCTGAAGATCAGTATATAGGATGGGGTGCAAGAGCCAGAGAAGGCTGGCTGGTGAGTTACCTGTTGCTCTGAGAGCTGAAATGGCCTGTGGGACATTTAAGAAAAGGGAGCTCTTGCCTTTTCCCAGATACCTCATTTAGGCAGCAAAACAAAAAAGACAGAAAGGCCCAATAAGAACGACACCCCAGAGCACATGGTTTGCAATTTAACACACACATTTGAGCTCCAAATACATTCAGCCCCTGCAAGAGGTAAATGAAAAACGAAATTACTTTGAAAACTTTTGTTGCTGGTACAGTGACGCATAACCCAATATGACGTTTTTGCACGTTGTCCTGAACTCAAACAAACGGACTTCCCAATCCCTCAAAATTTTCCCCCATTCTCAGTCTTACTAAGAGATGTAAGAAACCAGGCACTCCAATGCAATGTCTCCTGCACAGCATGGATCAAAACCACACAAAAAATACAAGTTCTAGATGCACAGGGGTAGCAAAATGTTTGTTGCTAAAATGCCAAAAGAGGGAAGAGTATGCAGAGAACAACAAAACATAGTAGATGTTGTTTATTCAGGTATGAAATGAAGCCGTACTTACCAGAGAACTGATTCCAGGTTTCAGTGTGTGTTACATGCACACTCCCCCACACTGGAGAGCAGCATTTAATCTAACCATGAGAATGTGGTGGGGGTAAGGGGATCTATTCATACATGAAAGATGCTGTGAGTGAATACATTTTTTATTACTCATGATCACATGTAACAAGTGCACCTGCTTGGCTCCAGAGAGGAGAGAAGTTTTGCCATAGGCAGAAAGTGATCGACTGGCCTAGTGATGTGAAAAGCCTTGCTCCGTGTGATCGGCTCCAGATCCCCTCCTGCCAAGGGTGTGGCAGAGAGGGTCACACTTCAAGTAGCCGTGCAATTTGTTCATCTCTATATCTGGACTAAGAGCAAAGCTCTCCTTTGCAGGAGGCTATAGCAGATGGTTTGACCAATGAGCATGCAAACATTTGTGTAGTGGGGCCATGTGAGTAGCTGAAATCTCTCCACTGAAGCAGCTGTCCTTGAGATGAAAAACTATTACTTAAAGGCACCAGCAATCAGATGTGTTTTTTTTCCCCTAGAAGGTATTTTAATTTCTATTGCAGAAAGATATCAAGTTTTGTCTCACAAGAGTTGGCCAGTAAAATCTCCTGCCTCTCCCTCTTTGCTGATCCTGGTGTACTGTAACCCAAATAAATCGAGAAAAAATAATCAAATCAATTTGAAAAGGTTTTAAAACTGAAACACAGAAGCAAATGCTGCCATCATTTATCTGCACAACAGCATGTGTACAGAATACATCCAATTTGTGTATTACAGACAGGCACATTTGCAGGCATTCCCTCAGCACAGCGGGATGTGTCAGCCTGTGCACATCAGAAGGCCCAGGAACACTTGTCTTGTGGGTGTGCATGCCAGCAGCACACGCATACAGGTTGTTATCAGAATGCAAAGAATCATTTGCTGTAACAGATTTACTTTAGCAGCACAGCAGCCAATACATTTTGTGACAGCTCACAGTTTACTTTTTCCAGACAAGCAGAGAGTTCCCTCATTTCCCCATCAATCCTACATCACTGGCCATTCCAGGCAAAACCTTCAAATGCTACCAAACTTCCAGAATCTGCTTCCTGATAATTTCTCATATGTTACATCCACAAAACTTTAAAGTGCAACAGCTGTTTCTCCTGCAATGCTGACAACTGGCCCATCAGCTGCACCTATGCCATGCAGCCCTGCAGAGTCTCAGGGCATGTCTGGGCCTTTGCCCCCATTTCCTCCAATTCTTACTTCTTTTGTTGTAAGTAAAGAACCCAAATTTTAATTTGTAAAAAACTGAGGATTTGCTACAAAAAATGGTAGCATAAATGTCATAGTTTGGAAACAAATGTCATTAGCTGTTGCTTCTTTGTTAGGCTCAATATAGCTAAACAAATAATGATGTCTCCAGCAGGCTTAAGCCCAATTCATACTCTCACTCTTGAGTCTTGAAAATAATCTCTGCAATTCCAAGTCAGCAAAACTCCATGATCAATAATTTGTTTTTCTTTTCTGAATGTTACATGGAAGCAGTAGTCCAGGCCATCCCTCCCTCTGCCTTCCCTCCTTTGCTTAAAACAGGAATAATAAGCACACAAATGATGGTATTTCTGATGGCAGTTTTAGACAAACACCCTGCTGCCCTACCAACCTCTAAAGGGAGATGGAACAGAGCAGCCTGCTGACAATCGGGGCACATGCTTTGAGAGCCAGGCCATTCCCTGCTTCTGCATGGTCTGTGACCTGCCACAGGAATGCTCCCACCTATTCCCACCCTCCTGTCAGGGAGCAAACCAGACACTAATGTGACTAAGCACACAGGTGAGTCGACTCTCTTCATGCTGAGAACGAGACTCCCAAACAGAAGCTCTCTTGGCACTTACTGTAACACAGTTACAGCATCTTAATTACAAGTTTGTTTTCCTTCCCGTTGGAGGAGTGGATTAATACATGAGAGAAGCAGTTGTCAAAAAGCTGGCCCTATAAGGCAACCAGATGTGTAACTTACCAAAGACCAACTTCTAGAAGATAAGCACTGGTGCTTAACCACCTTTGGCAGTAAAAAGCAACATGAGGAGCTCTTCCACTTCCACCTGGCTCAGGCAGAAACAAATACTCATCTAGAGTAGGCTGCACCTGAACTGCAGCTTCCTACACTCTAGCCTGAATGCTGTCGCAGTCCATGACAATGGGCATCGGTACTCATTGAGTGTGTGTGAGTGCAGACCCTGTCAAGTTCCCACATCTACTAACAGCCATTTTGGACACTGAAAAAATATCCCACCAACAACGCCGTCTAAGCATGCCCATGATGAATATACATGTCCTTTTTCACAAATTCATGCATTGGTAACATCTACTGCAGAGCTCTGTCCTGTTACAAAAGCAGCAGTGTTAGTCATTGCAGTAGGGTTAGTTTGTACAGGATTCTTTTATATAATTAATGGAGGTGAAACTTAACTGGCATATCTCGGCTGCAGCCCCATGCAAGCAAGCAGAAAGCAAATATATTTAAAATGGAAGAGAGGAACTGGCTAGCAGGCAGCTACACTCACCCTTTTGTACAGCCTATGGTCCACCAGTGGGCTTCAGAGTGCAAAACAATACCAAAGAGCCATTAGACATACATGGCAACAACCATACCTTACCCAGAGCTTCACTTCAGGGAGGAGGAGACAGCACTTCTGCTTGCCTGGAGAGAAAGAACGCTTCCCACTCCTGCCTATGGGACTCCTCTTTACTAGGGAAGAGTAGTCCTTTGTTTAGTTTTTTAGGGCAGAAAGTTATAAGCAAGTAGAATAAACGCAACACTGTCATCCCTATGGCATTTCTAGCTGCATCCTGCCTTCCCTTGCAGCAATTATCTGTTTTCTATCTCATTCCAAATGCTATGCCATAGAAACCACTGCAGATCATAATCACAGCCAAGCAATGGTCTAGGTATCCCTCAGAAGAGTAGAAGTTTCCTACAAATCAGAGAAAGAACAGGAAATAGGAGGCTCCCTTCCCAGTGAAAGATGTACCACACATGGATTGGGCCCAGTAAATCCAAACTCACTTCAGAGCTCCCAGATTTCCTTGCAGCTCTAGATGTGTCATATCTGGGGATCACTAAATAGGTGGAGTCTTCCCAAAACCACTAAATACACAAAGCCTTGGTTCTGCCTCACACAGGGCAGTGTGCCCGGAGGCAGATCAGCTTACAGGTCATGTAAGGCTGGAAGTTAGTCAAGTGCCAGCTGACAGGTTCAGGCACCACAGGAGGATGGGTAAAGCTCTCCTGGGAGGCCAGGAAGTTTCTGTTTCTCATTCTCAACAAAACAACACTTCTGTGACAAGTCATGTTCATACTATGTTATGGCTGATGAATGTTTTTCACCAGATTTTTGAAAATATGACAACAGATGGATAAATATGGGTTTTTTTTGTTCAAAGTTAAAGGGAAAAGATACATGTCTGACGGTCAGAATGACTGCTGCTGATGAATGATCCCTCTTGTCTCTGTGACACCTGAGAATAATCAGCAACCAGAGCATCAGTGTCTTCTCTAAGAACATACTCAACCAAAACTGACATTTCTTTTCTGATTTTCATCAACATCTATGCATCCACTACTAAGAGCTCCAATACTGCAGAACCTCTCTCATTAACTCTCTCAAACCTTCAGAAATACCTTCTGGTCAGGCAACAAATGTTGAGTTCAGGAGATCAGATCCTCAAGGTGATTGGAATCACATTTGTGCTATTTGAGCCTTTGTGCCAAAAAGGTACTAAGCAAAATAGAACAAGGTGACCGTTTAAGCTGTTCTGAATGCAAGTGGAGAAGGAGTTCTCAGAATTGTTTTAAAGTAGACTTTGATCAATTTTAACAAGGAAAAACCTACCAACCAGATGGTTGCCAGGGAAAAGCCTGAATAAATCTCACGTAAAGGCTACAGAATAAGCTCTTGAGAGTAATTTTTTGGCCTACCAACAGAATCTGCTCATGGACAAAAGCCTAGGTTAAACCATTCAATTTGCTTTTTAAGGTTGAATTTCTGAACTTTAAGAATTTACTGGCTTCTCACTCAGCTCACTATCCTTACAACAGACCACAAGTGGCTTTTACAGCCTCTTCCCCCAGCTCTATCAACTGACAGAAATCTCCTACAAGATCCTGTTTGTTTGATGTTCCTGTCCATGCTCTCTTTTCTCTCACTCTCTCAGATTTTTCAAAAATATCTGTCTTGTACTGACAAGGCACTGCTGTTTAACAAATGGCTCTATAGTGCCATTTTTATGCTACAGAGCCTTAACTAACAGTAGATACTAGTTGTTAATGCTCACCCCCGGATGTTCAAGAGCTTGGACAGTTGAGGTGTTTCTGGAGACTGGGCCTTTCTTAATTTCTTATTTATAGCAGTGTGATTTGAAAAAAAAAGTATTATACTTTTCCTTTACAGTTGTCTACACAAGCAAAAGACTTCCATTTGTCTTTAAAATCCTGGGTGGTAATAAAGCTCTAAGAACCCAATTTTGTGCGGTGTTCATCACCAACCGCAAACAGCAGAGGGACCAGATCCCCCTGTGGTTCCAGCAGCCAAAGGAACCCAAGGAGAGACACTAAAGCAGTGTGACCCCAGGATCACAGAGGTAGCTCAAGTGTACAGAGCATGAAGTGCTTTGGAAAATATCTTGCTTTGCAACTGCTTGCTAGAGCTTTTTTGGCAAGCAGAAGGAAGATGGGAACAAGGCCCAAACATGTCACATTTCTAAACAGTTCTATAAATCTGGTAAATTTAAGTATTTTTCAAGCAGATTCTGAATGCTTGTCATTTCTGAATGTTTTGTACTTTTGGTATGTCTTGCTTTTACTTTTAGCATTTGCCAATGCCAGAATGCTCCCTTTAAACTTTGTGGCAATTATTAGTATTAGTTACTTTAACACAGTTTTAAACTCCTATGATTGCTTGGAGAAAGTATGTGACCACAAATGTGTGATCATTCCTGCTTTAGAAGGAAAGGCAAGGGTGTTTTGAAACACAGCTAACATCTTCAGTGGAAATAAGGCACTTTTTCCTTTTGTTGCCTCCTAGCCAAGAACCACGGACAAATTCCCAAGTAACCACAACTGCTAACAAAGTGCCTCTGGACACGGACAGGACTGCACTGCTGCAGAAACTCAAAAGCTGTGCAGTGTGACAGAAGCCAGAGAGAGCCTAAGGACAGTGAAATCCCCCCTGCTCCTGAATTTCTGTCTGTAACTACTCAAGAGCTAAACCCATCCTGCAGAGATGCCCAGCAGCAATGACCATGCTGACAGAGAAAACAGAGTGACTACAGGCAAAAGGAAGTGTCTTGCCTGCAAAATTCAATGGTACAAATGAGCAGGGTCTCACTCTACAAAGGAAACAGGAGACACTGAGAAAGAGAAAGGCTATGAGCTGAAGTCAAGAACTGCTGGAATCATGGGCAATTTAAACCTGAGAGAGTCTGTGTTACTCAACAGTTGGAGTCTTAACTGAGTTGAAGTCCATGGCACATCCTGGATGTTGGTGGTAACACCTGGGATATTCTCTGGGCCTGTGTGTGAGTTGGCTGTAAAGGCCTCTGTCAGGTTGACTCCAGAGCCTCCATGGACGGAAATTCGGCACATAGCTTCCCCAGGGATTGACTGGATCTCAAGCAGATCTGAGGATACAGAAGTTCTGTGCCTCTGTCTGCTTCAGCAGGACACGCTGCACAACAAACACACCTTTTGGTCTCTTCCATATGCCCTGCCAAAAACAAGAAGCCACTTGTTCTTCCTCATCAATAACTGTGGCTGTTTCAAGTGCATTTGGAAATGGCTTGAGAACTACAAAACCCTCTTTCTCGTCCACACGTTTCTTCCCATAAGATGTCCTTCAATAGCATGAGCCATACTGACCTGCAAATTGCAGCTCTGAAATCCTGCAATAAGGATTGAGTCTGTTTCCAAAATCAAGTCTATCATATGCCTCTCTGAGAGCTCTCCTTATTTAAATGACACTGGGCTGAACTAAACATGCTTCAAAATGCATCAGGTCTGACCAGCGTGGATGAAATGCATGGGTAGTGAGAATGGAGGGAGCAGGGTCAGAAACCATGAAGTTCACCTTTGTCTAGGCAAAGTTCTGGTTTGCAACCTGATAACATAGGGGTTCCTTTCAGCTAAAAAACAAACCAAACACCCTACTCGTAGCAGAGTACTGGTATGGCAGAGCTGGCTGCCACAGGGAGCCCTCTGGCAAGTCCACGCATGTTCCCACGCTGGCAGGAGATGGTTCATCTTCATGTCTGTGTCTGTACTCTCGGCTCACTGCAGTATGTGTGGAGTGGCTGACATGCACTAACTTATCTGCTGCTCTGCTGGCACATTCCATCTATCCACATCAAAGAGAATGTGCACCTGAGGAGACCCAACCAAATGATCCTGTGACCAAACTAAAGGCATTTCCAGCACACATCAGATATTGTCACATTTTGCACTTTCCCATATACCATGAATGCTTTGCGCAGCACTTAGAGGCTGCTGCCAGGATTTATCAATATTGTTTTTAGACTTCCCCAAGTCCAGCTTTTAAAGTCACACAACCTGGGCTGCTTTACCATATGAGCAAGGGAGCTGAACACAATTCTCTTTCAGCAACAGTCCTAAGTTAGAGATTTCATTTCTAACAATGTATGGAAGCAGCTCAGCTTTGTTCTTTGATTAGAAGATCTGTAGCAAGCTGATTCTATTACACTTTACATTGCACTCATTGTGGACACGCTTGAATATTGGCATATGGCTCTAAGGAAGGGCAGATACCAAAAGACAGTGTCGTACCTGTGGCGGCAGCGTCGTAAAAACCGCATAATCTTGCGAGCAGCTTGATCTTGCTTCTTGGTAAGCAGACTGCTTCTAAACACAAAAAACCCCAACACTGAAGTGCACGCAAAACTGGGGAAAATACTACTAAATGCAAGAATAATTATCCTATGAATCACAGTCCTTTTCCCACTAGCCTTTATCTGTTAATAACAGTATAACCCTGAAGAGTGTAAAAACAACATATAAAGATTCTGACAGCATCTACCATCCCAGCAGCTCACCTGAGTTTCTGTTGCACAATAGTGGCTGCCCGACGGTTCTGCTTCCTCTTCCCACATTCTTTGTAGCTGCGATAGTACTGCTGGATCAGCATCGCGGCTCGTCGGCTCTGCTGGAATTTTTTCTGCTCATAATAACTTCGGAATTTGCTCTGGATAAGAATGGCAGCTTGCGTCATCTTTTTATAAAGTGCATACTACAACAGAAACAAAGAGAAGCTGAGGCATTCCAGTAAGATGCGAGTTCCTACAGTGAAAGACTCTTGAGCCACTAAGACATGATCAGAAGCAAATGAGTACCTATTCACTGACTGGGAACTGTATGAGAAAATGGTGACAGCAAACTGGAACAATTGTAAGAGTAGGGGCAGAACTTTGCATCAAGAAAGCAATCACCTGTTTTGCTGCTGCTGGAATAGTTTGATGAGATTCATACACTCATAGAATAGTTTGGGTTGGAGGGAACCTTTAAAGGTCATCTAGTCCAACTCCCCAACATGAACACGGACATCTTCAAGTAGATCAGGTTGCTCAGAGCCCCATCCAATCTGACCTTGAATGTTTCCAGAGAGGAGGCATCTACATCTCTGAGCAACCTGTGCCAGTAATTCACCGCTCTCATCCTAAAAACTTTCTTCCTTGTATTTAGTCTGAATCTACCCTCTTTCAGTTTAAAACCATTATCACTTGTCTTATTGCAACAGGCCCTACTAAAAAGTCTGTTCCCGTCTTTTTTAAAGGTCCTTTTAAGTATTTAGAGGCCACAGTGAGGTCTCCCTGGAGCCTTCTCCAGGCTGACCAGCCCCAACTGTCTCAGTTTGTCTCTAGAGCAGAGGGGCTCCAGCCCTCCGAGGTGTCATTTAATACCTTGCTAGCAGAGGCTCTACATGTCCATGCTAATGATCAGATCCAAGTGCCCTTATGAAGAACTTTGTAACAATTGGAGCTGAGCTGTGTTTGCACTGCAGCAGATCTGGGTTAGACCACTGAGTGCACTCAGGGGAATTGCTTTTCCCTTGCATATAGGAATGGCATTACAGAGCACGGGATGCTCTGTTCTAGGCAGCTCTTGTTGTAAAAACTCATAACAACAGCAGCAAAATATGCCCAACTAAGTGACTGTAAGGATAAAGCAGTTTGAGTGAGTGACTATTCCAAAATGCTAAGAAATAAACTAAGACCAAAATACACCTTTTTGTTCCTTCATTTTAAAATACCTTTTAAACATATTACTTTTGTAAGAACTAAATTTGCTGTTTATAAGTGTATTCCACTTTCCTAGGACAATTCACTTTTCAACAGCTCATTTTCTGTTTCTCTGCAACAGCACAATACTGCAAAAGTTTTGATTGCTCATATGTCCATTTAAATCTAAGCATTTCAAATGGAGTAATTCTAACTTAAAAAAACCCAAACAACTCAAACAACTCCCCAAATCCACAACAGCTAATTAAGGCAAGTCTAATACTGAGCCTAAGTCACAGGCAAAACTAAATCTCATTATAAATCCATAACAAGCATCCACTGAACTCACAAATTTGCATGAGCACTCACACACATCCCAAATTCCATCTAGCACAGTAATATTTCTAGGCCTGTGAATCCAAATAAAGCAGGCACAAACTCTTAAAAAGAGAATCTTCTTTATTCTACATCCTCTTCCTTTCACAGCATGCAAAGAGATGAACACTTAACAGAAACCATATGCATTCATGCATATTTTTTATCCTTTTTAAGATGAAGATGTAGAATAATGTAAAAAAGTTGCATTCATACCACTGCATTAACACCATAACAGAGGTTTTCAGTGTTTGCTGATTTTATCTGATAAGTTTTAATACTTTCAAAACTTATGTGTCTGTTGTTCCTGGATATTTTATCAGCTTTGACTTCTGCTCACTTCATCAGACATATGAAACAGAAATAGCAGCTACTGTCCTGTACAGGGTAATGTCTTAACACATCTCAGTATTTTCCTACCTATTGGGACAAAAACCCCAAAAAGCAAACAAACAATCCTCCCAACACCACTCCAAAGGAAAAAAAAACTCCTCCAATATCATCACAGGCCTCCATTTACCAAATTTCACTTTTTGGAATTGAAGCAGTCATGAGGAGCAGTTATATTTTGTCGATATTAATTTCTAATTTTTTTCCCCTTTCTTTTCTTTTTAACATTTCTAATTAAATGGATCAGATTGTGGTTTTAAATTAGCTGTTTTAAACAAGTCCACTGATGGGTTGGTCATGGTTTTCCTTCAAATTTTTAGCCCAGATGGGACAAATGTGGCTGAGTTACAAACCCCTGAATAGAAGGGTTCAAATACAAACCTGTGATGTGAACTGTGACTGTTCAAATCTAGTCACAAGCCTGTGCTGATCTCTGCTGTGCAGTAACAAAGCAGAGTAATAAGGCACGTGAAAGAGAAATCAGCAGTCACTGGATAGACCAGACCCCAACATGTTTGCACTCAGCTTTAAGACTGCTTAGCTTATTAGCTGTCCCCTCTCCTCCTCTTGTTCCCCAGGCAGGAAGAGGATCAGTGGAGATCTGTGGAGGGGAAAGCCTCAGCAATCACAGTGTCCCAGAGAGTTCAACTCACTTGTGCTGACAGAACAGCCTGATACAAAACTGTGGGGCAGGAGGAAGCTGTGGATGGAATATTATTCCAAGGACACATGCTCTCCAGGAGAAGCATGCCTTGCCTCCAGTTAGCCCTGAGAAAAGCTCAGTGGATTCTAGAATCTGATAAGAGCAAGATGTTGCACAGCTGGGAACCCCTTTACAGCAGAAGATTATTGACTTGGAACAATTTAAGACTGGCATCAACAGCTGTGCCTCCAGCACGAGTAGCAACATACTGAGATGTTGGTCTTAGGAATTCAGGACACAGGTATTTCAAAGATGAAGGATCAACATACTTTGGCAGGCAAGCAGAACACAGAGGACAGGCTGCATGGGTGGGTTAAATGTTCTCTGCTCCCCGAATGCCAAGGCAAGGGTCACCAAGTGATGGCTAACCAGAAGCAGCAAAGGAAAGCCTGTCCTCAGGAAACGGGCTGCAAACCCCTCCCTGATCTCAGCCCATCACTGCTCATGTGAGTTGATACGCTGTAGGACAGAAGTCCCTACACATCTCCTACAAGGTCTGGTTTGTCAGTGATTTCTCAACCAAAGGCATTTATTAGTGGATACTATTAAAACATTTCTCCAAATGCCCGGTTCTCCTGGTTTATACTAAATGTGAAAGTTAGTGACCCATGGGGAATTGTTTCCAAAATATTGTTTGTATTTGTATTACCTTCAAGGCTATCCAAGTAAGCTTGGGGAGAAACAGAAAAATACACAGTTAAAGTTAGTTCTGCAAATAATGAATGAAGAAAACAAAACAAAAAACCCCAAACAATCTTCTTTCAAAAAGAAGTGATTCCAGGATCCAAGATAAAGCAGTTTGTCAAGCAGTTTTTGAAAGGAATTAAGCTTCGCTCTTACAGGAAAAGTCACTCCAAAATGAAAGCCATGTGATGGGTTGGATGTGAATTATGATGCAGTCACCTAACACTAAAAAGACTTCCCTAATAAATATTTTTATGAGGTTGTAAAAAAGCACAGGCATCTCACCTCTCACTTTACGTAACATGCTGCCAAGCATCAAACAGATGGTGTCTGGCAGGGTAAAGGGCAAAGCGGAACGTGGACTCTAGTCCCCACAAACAACAACCAAAAAAAATCCAAATCAACAAAAAACCCAACCAAAAACCAAAAAGGAAAAGCATCTTCTTTTTCTGGGGTTGAGAACTCAGCCTGAAAGCGTGTCTCCAACTAGTGTGTGGAGAACAGTCTCAATCCTGGAAAAACTTGCATTTAGCTATGACACGTGATTTCCCATAGTTTAAAAGTTTAGTATGTGCAAAATAAAACAACCTACTTTTCATCTTTGCCTTTATCAAAGGCAAAACCAACTTCAATTTCACAATGAAATTTGGCAAGCAATTAGTGAGAGAATAGTCTCCTCAGGCTGTAGAATGCATAAAGGCCATTAGGGAATAATACATCACTGCCCTCCATCTCATAACAAAAACGCAGGCATTATCACAAACGAAATAATTTCAAGGATTCCCTCCAAAATTAAGATGCAGAACATGAATTTTCTTCCCTTTTCAAGTTTGTCTGAGCAGGGGATTTCACTATTGCATGCTGAAAAGCATACCAGAGGAACAGTGGGATAATTTCCATTACAAAGGGCTGCCTTCATGGCACTTGCATGTGCTTCATAAAATTTCCCTTTCTTGATTACCTGTTTGTACTTTCGGTAGCAACGCTGAATAACAGCAGCAGCCACCTCTTGCTGTTCCCGGAGAGGACGACCCTGTGCGGAGAAGGAAAGGAGCAGTAAGTAGTCACAGTGTACCAAAACCCAGGACAGATAACGTGACGACTCTCAGCTGCTTGCAGGGCAAAACCTCTCCTAAGAGTGCTACCTGGTCTGACTCAGGCCTAGGCATTTCCTGGAGATGTCTCTACTGTCAACTCACATAAGGAATAAATCCTCAAAATGCATCTTTACACCAAGCAGGTGATTACCCAGAACCTCTGGGGTACATTTTGAGGATATGCTTTGTGAGCCCTGCTCTGGCACAGTGGCATGGCATGCTCTCCCCAGGATGGTATTTGCTGAGCAAACAAGCAAACGCCAGAAGCACTGAAAAGGTTATGACAGAAACGGTATTTTTGTCCCAGGAATTGGTATTACCCACATTTTGCTTTGTAACAAATACTACTCTCTCACACCTAACAAGGAAGACACTGGACGTTTGGGCCACATACCTTGTATTTCCTGAACACTGTCTGGACGAGTTTGGCAGCTTCATAGAGTTCTCTCTGCTCATGATCAGACAGAGTTAACTGTGCAAACTCATTTTCTACCTTCTCGCTGGTGGATGCACTCAGAAATTCGGACCAGTCTGCTGCCGAGGGAAGGCTGGGTTTCTCAAAAGCTATTTCACTGATTGGTGAGCCTGCAGGGCTCAAGCTGGTGTTCGAAGAAGGGGTCAGGGGTTCACTATACAGACTTCTGAAATACCAATCACAATGGGAATAATTGGCTTACAAAGCATCCAGGCTGGTATCACAGATAAGGACAACAACTTTTCTGAGTTCAAGACAGAAGTTTATGCTCCCCTCCCTCTCTCCAAGCAACACCCCACATCCCTGAGCCTGCCTGTATCGCACTGCACTGCACAGATGTGGCACTGGAGTAAACACCCCCATTCCATGAATTTGTAGCTGTGTTGTCTGAGCACAAGAGTGTGACTGGACTTGGAAGACCAGCACCAAGTCTTGTTGAGAACTGGCATCTGCAGGCTGAAGAGTCAGTACATACTGATCAGCATTCACACCATGCCAAAACCCAGAGCAACCTCACAGCTCTCACTGACCTGATCTGTGCAGCACTTGGCAAGTGATCGACATCAGCAAGGTAACTGGCCAGCCAGCTCATGGTGGTGCTCATGGCAGCACTGTCTGTTCTCTCCACCAGCAGTGATTCCATTGGCACAAAATTCTCCCTCTTGATCCTGTCAGGCGTAGCTTCAATAATGTGCTCTGCAAGTGTCATCATGTTCACCTGTCAAGGGGGAAAGGAGAGCAAACTTTTGCTGCCTGGCAGAAGGTGCCTTGTGCTTCCAAGTTACAGCCCAGCTTTAGACAGAATGCCCCATCTTCCCCAAACCTGTGGAAGCCGGAGTCTATGGTTTGTCTCAGCACTGAGGAGAAATTCATTAACCAGTGCTCACTTGGTTTTCTGTCTCTTCAGACAAAGCACTGCAGGGTTTCATATTCCCCAGACTCCTTTTTTTTCTGTATGGGGAGCCCAAGAGATCTGGTGAAAGGTTAATGTCTCCAGGCCCTTACTCTACGCTGTGACAGCTGTCACTGGTATCTTGTTTGCAAAGGAAGAGCAATCTTAACACTCTTTTGCTGAGATGTGCAGTAGAGCATGACAGGACAATAAAGGCATGTCAAGAGAATTTAAAAACCTTGGCATTGTCAGGAATCCTTCTAAATTATATCCTTCAGCCCACCAAGGTTCACAGAATTTTTAAGATTGAGAACAGAAAACAGTTCTTGTTTTGCAATGATATGCTTCATCCATGTTATACCAGCCAGAGGAGAACATTCAGAGATGCCAAGGCAGCACAGGTAAGGCTGTGCTCCCATGACTCCTTTTGCTCAGACAACCACAGCATCTTTCTCCCAGTGACTACTTCTTGTCTCTCCTGCTTCTCTTGTACTTTGACTTCCTCTGTTCCACACCTACTGTGATTCTTCCTTCCTCAAACCCATTGTCTCTGCCCTTCTCCACTCTTACCTCCTTGCCCTCTAAAGTGCAGTGGCTTTGCCTGCAACCACAGCACCACCCCTCTCAGATCTTCTTGTCTTTGTAGTGACTGCTGCTCAGTTCCCAAAGGACTATGGGGCCACCTTAGTCTGCTGTGAGCAGGAGGTTCTGCTTTTTTCCTTTTTCCTTGCACAACTGCAAACAATTTTGTGCATTCTGTACAATGTTGAAAGTGCATGCCAGTGCATGATCCTAAATGCTAACGATTAGCCTTTGTGTCCTGATTGAAATTGGAAGAAAGTATACATCGACTGTGTGACCACCTCCTTTCTCAAAGTACAATTCAGAGTCTCTAGAGGCCTCCACAGGAGCCTCCCACAGTCAGGCTCCTCTGTAAAGCCACCATGTTCTCTGAGACCACTGATCTCGGTGCTACGCATATGTTTACCTGCAGTTCATCCATGTGGTGTAAGCAGTCCTCATCCCCTGCATTGTCTCTGTAGGACAAGAGCTCTGCATCCACCATCTCCCTGTCAGCCATCATCAGCACATTCATCTGCTCCCGCTGGCGTAGCCGATGGGCTACAGCATCCTTCCCCAGGGCAGTCCCCTTCTGGTTCCCCGCCACCTGCACTGCAGACACACCGATATAAATGTCTTTTGGGTTCCATTTGATGCCTGCTTGGCTGCCAGAGCCCCGGTACCCAGTAACTTCTGGGATGTGCTGGGAGAGCTCCCGGCCATAGTCCCTCATCCGTTCACTGGGGCTGATTGTCTCAGTGGAGGATTGCTTGGAGCTGGAGTTCTGCTTCCTAATGCTTGGCTGCTCCAGGCTCAGTGCAGTGGAAAGCAGCTTCTCTTGCCGGGCTTGAAAATATTCAGGGCTCAGCTTATGCTTTTTGGGTGCAGGGTAATCTTTCTGAGTCTCACTACTGTAATAACTGGAAGGTTCTGATCTTGGCCGTCTCAGCTCTGGAAACAAATAGATCAATAATTAAAACTAAACATGCAACCCACAATCACTATAGGAACATGAACAGCTTCTGCCTCAGAGCTACAGGATGAAGTTTGTGCCATGATCCATGACACCCAAGAGGAAGTGCAAAGGGAATAACAATCACCAGGGAGGATAATGCCTCAACCACTCTTAAGATACACGGCTCTTTCCAAGGCAGGCATTCACTCCTTTTCCTGATGCTTATGCAAGTGTACAGAGCACAAGAAAAGAATGAAGGATGGACACCAGGGCTACAGATGGCACCCACTGCTCAGGTGACCTCCTTGCTCCCACATTTTCACATGTCAAATGATAGCAAAACTGTGCGTGCCCTCCAGTTTGTTTTACCTGTGTTTGTACTGGAAATTACAGTGACCCCCTTCTGAGGCTCCTGAGAGGCAACAAGCTCACTGTGCCACTGGGACACCCAGTTCTCTGTGTTGGAGTCTGTGCTTGAGGGGCACTGAATCCTGGGGTTTTGCCCAAGCTGAGTTTGTTCATCTCGCTGTAGCTGCTCCAAGCACTCTGCCAACTTCACATGGCCCCGAGACCGAGCAATGGCCAGTGGCAGTCTCCCAAGGGAGTCAGGAATAGAGATGGCTCGGCGGTCCCACTTGTACAGCACAACAGCTGCATCCATGTGGCCCAGGGCACATGCCCACATCTAAAGAAGAAAAGATAATTGACTCATTGGGCAACCTGCCCTCTCCTTCCTTTCTTGCTAATGTAGTGGAGTCTGGTCCTTAGCTCATGGAAAAATGACGCTGATAAACATAACCATGACATGCTTGAAGCCAGTAAATGACTTTTATAACTGCCCCATCCCAACAAAAGGCCATTACAGAGGACCAAATACATGCTATTCTCTCCTACAACAGAGAAATCTCCATCTACCAAATAAAGCTGACAGTGTGACAGTTTTTTATTTAGCAATAAATTTTGGGTTGATTCGGGGTTTTTTTTGGTGACATTGGCATCACTGCAGAGACAGAACAGCCTCATACTCAAAGGAATCTCTGAGGTCAGAAACGTGGACAGGACCAAAGGTTGGGAACAATAAAATCAATACTCTGCTGTTGTAAACTGGAAATTCTGGTTCCACCTACTTTGGCTTTCTACTTGTTTAAGTTCTCAGTCATGATTTCATGATTCCAATGACCAAGATACTGTAATGACTCTACAACCTCTACAATTATACAGTCACAGAAAACAACGTGAAAGAAGTCGTGCAGAGTTCTTTTCCTAGCATGATAGTGGAGACTAGATATTGTGTAAAACACAAACCAGAACCACTTGTCTGTCCCCTTTCCTCATGTTACTCAGTGGCAAGGTTTTGTTCTGTGTGCTCTCTCGAAACAAAATGCCAGGAAGCTGACAGTACCATGTCTTACCATCTACAGAGCAGAGACACGCAAGAAACACCTACTCTCCAGTGAATGAAACACATTAGGAAAATAACACATCAGAAAGAACTCTAGAGGATCCTCAGACTCTTTCAGAAGTTTTAGACACTGCTCTTACCAGAGGAGTGCAGGAGAAATGATCCACATTCAAAGGGTCAACTTCCAGCTCCAGATCGATGCTGTCTGCATGTTTAGTGCTGCAGGGGAACAATAGAACAAATGATGCTCAAGATGTCAGGATCATAGCCTGACATGGTGCTCAGCCATGTCAGGATCATAGCCTAAGGTTTACCTAATGCACCATACCGCAGAGAAGTGGCCACGTACATGCCCATGATACATGTATTTACTCCAGGTAGTGCCCCCACTAGAGACTTGAAGAGCATGATATATCCACTGATTGGACTCGCTCTCTCAAGAGACAGGTCCCATCAGATCAGGGGATGGGAACAAGTTCAGGGACTTGACTGTTTGTACAGGACAACCAGAAATGTGGACCAAGCAGAGTTTTTGTATGCTTCTGCCATGCCTGTTCTGAAACCCCAGAGTCCAACGGACTGGGTCTTACCGCCATTTGATGAGGGTCTGGATCAGTGTAGCATAGCCCTGGGCAGCAGCTAGGTGGAGCAGTGTCATTCCTCGGAAAGTCTTTGAATGGATCAAGTGTTTGGACTTTGCCCAGCAAGCACGACTCATCATCTTCTCGCATACCACCACCACGCGGCTCTCAAAGCAGCTGCCCAGGGTCCCAGTCCCAGAAACACACTGAAACACCACATATATCCCAATTTAGCCATGAAAAGGAGCTGCAACCTGCCTCAAGTAGGCATCCTTCTGCTTCTATAAGTACTGAGACAGTGACCAATGCGACTGAAAACCAACTGCTGTTAGACACCCACAAACCAGATTTATTATTTAGGATGAACTACAATCCTTTCCAAACCCCTCCCTCCCAAAAAACAAACTCTGGTAAGAAAGCTGCCATTTCTGGACACAGCGGGGTTCATACCTGAACCTGCGTTCCACCGTTCCCAGTCCCATTATTCCCGCCTCCTACTCCTTGTTTGTGCTGCTGGGAGCCTGTCATTTCAGCCATTCTCCTCTCCATCTGCTCAAGTCGCTCCAATATTGACATCCTGAATTGGTTATCTAGTTTGGAGAAAGCCAGAATAAGGATATTTCCATGGAAAGGAAGCTCAGGTTTTGACAGCCAACTGCAGGAAGCCACAAACAGCTATCCTGGAAGTCACAGAGGAGATTTGCTCTGCTTGGCAATCCACACACACACTTGCCCTGCAGCATCCTAGCTCTTCAAGTTCCTGCAGCAACCCCTTGACTGCAATTCCAGGGAACTTCCATACAGAAAACACACAGAAAAATGAAAAACGCAGGTAAAAGACAGATCCCTTTCCTTGTGAGTCCAGCTGTATCCACACAATAATGGACAGGGGTAATGCAAGATCTTTGAAAACACAAATAAACTCTAAGCAAATATACCCATTCGGAGAGCACTAGTAGGATCATATCTGCCATTTAAGAGTCATCCCCCTACTTTACAAGAGTCCTGAATTCAGCTTGGCTTGCCTCCTGGAATCATGCAATAATGGTACCTGGAGGAAAACGACTCTTCTGCTTCCTTACGTGCTTAGGAAAAGGAGCCTTTAACAGGGGCACTTGCTCCTTCCCTGGCAGGCTTCCTTTCTTGGAAAACAGCTTCAGCCAAGTGCCAGAAACAGAACTACCAGAAATCAGCATACAGGCATGGACAATCCTGTAACACCATTCTGGAAAGCAGAGCAACTCTGGAGCCCTCTGGTCCCTGCAGAAGTCTCAGGGCTGTGCTACTGATTTTCTTCTCCTTGCGCTGTAACATAGCAATCCTACAGCTACCAATGCTTGAATGGTGGAGCAGGGAGATTCAGACAGGTTAACAGATCATTGCTGAACCTGATGCTGTAGAGATCCACTGAGGCAATGATTCTGTGGTTAGGGCCAGTCAGTGCAGAGAGAGTGGCTGAAGACACAGAGTGCTCCTTCTGTCCTGTGACCCATAAGGGATAAGCTTCATGCAGCTGGGCAGGACTGTTTTGTGGATAGGGAACATTTAATGAATCTTGCTATCATGCTAATGGCATGGGTAGTAAACTGCGGAGAAAAGACAGCCCTCATCCTGTTTGGCTTCATGCATCCGTGGAGGTGGTGTGGTGGTACAGAACACTGACAACCCCAGAACACAGCCCACTTCACAGCAAAAGGAATATGTGCAACAAAATGGACAAGCTTCAATCAAGTTTTAAACAAGTAAGTCTTCTCCAAGTGACCTGGTTACACAGAGTCCTCCCTGGAAGGTTGCAGGAGTACTTGCATGCTATACTCCAAGCCACAATTCTCACTAAAGGGTATTGGAGACATGTGGATCTTTTCTACACTGCACTAAGGACTACATTGCAGACCATTGGTATGAGACAGCTCAGGTCCACTGGCTGGAGATGTCCCCTTCTCACCAAGAGGCTGCTGTGGTTTGACAGCAGACAAGAACTCCACTCCCTTCTGGCCAGCTTCAGCACCCCACCCTGGCTGCTCAAGAGCCAGGGACAAAGGAGTGTGGCCAACACCTCCTCTCTAACCTCATGTCAGAGGTGCACTCACTAGTCCAAACCACTTATAATTAGTGCCTTATTAATCCTTCAGTTGTTGTGTTAATTGCAAAGCCTCTGGGAAAGGCCTGACGGTTACATGAGGAAATACCCATTGTGTTAATGCAGTCTCAGGGCCCTGTCCCCCTGAGCGGTGGTCAGCACACAGCAGCAACACAAGTCCTGTTTGCCTGGCAAATCTTTGTTCCAGGAGTGCTGCAGTGTGCTGCAGTGCAGTCCACGCTGCTGTCTCCTCCCTCCCCATTGCCAGGCGAAGCACGTCCACTGCAGAGACTGGCACAGACCTGGCCCCAATGAGTCGTCCCCTCTCGCTGCAGGCATGTGCAAACACAGCTGTGACAGCTCAGGCACCTGGGAAAGTGGCCAGGTTTGCCACACAGGGCTCTGTTCTGCACAGGTAATGCCACTCTCTCTAGCTGGGTACCAGTACTTGCATTTTATTAGAGCTAAGAGTGGCAACACATGCTGGGTATCCCATCTGAGCCTTCAACCTCATACAGGCAAAAGTAGAATCTTTTTAAAAGAAGAAATTTGGCTTGAATCAGTGTTATAGATCAACAAGCCCAGGGCTGCAAGATTCTGTGCATTTGCTCCTACTCATTTAGAGGTCAAGAGTGAATAATTATTCTGTATGCCTGGAAACAGAAGGAAAAACTTATTCCAGTAAGATGCAGAGGCACACTGTGCAGATTACTATTTCCGCCCCTCCCCCCCGCTTTTTTTTTTCCCAAGCTGAAATCACCGTGAAACAGAACTATGTTTGTGTCTATTTTCCAGACTCTTCTCTCTGGGCTCCATGACCTATAATGAAGCCTCCACCTTTCCTGATTCCAAGCTAAAGATCCTGAGAACTTCCTGTCAGTTACTGTCAGAAGACTGAAGTTACCCAAGGTATGCCTGTCACCCGCACTGTCCCCAGACAGAAATACTTAACTGAAGAAATAAAAGCAAGGAACTTTTCTTAGGAAATAGAATCTGAAACAGCATCTGGTATTCCTACTGAGACACCTGGCAGTGCTCCTGGAAAGTATTTAGGGCAGGACTACCTGATTTTGACCTGATCAGGCAGGCTAGAAATATGCTGCTATTAGTAAAATGCGAAGTGGAAACAAACATTCTGGAGTGCCAGCACAGTGTGGAGGGAGTCAGGACCCTCTCAGTGTGTAGCAGAGACTGCCAGCATTGACCCAGTTCAGGGCACACCCTCAAATCAGAAAGCTCCAGGCAGCAAATGAGGTCAGTGGGGTGGCAGTGCAGGGAAGGTATCTCTGTGCTGCCCATTTTCCAAGTGATCAACACTGTGGCCTAAGCAGCTAGAACAAAGCCACAACTGATGGCAATTTCAAAATTCTTTATGTATAGTGTTTTCGTAATTCTGTGGTATCAATTACACCAAGGTGTCCCTTTCAAAAGGGACTGGTCACTTGAGGCGCGTGCACTGCATTGGTCTACCAAAGAAAAAAAAAATAAAAAAAAAAGGGGAGGGGAGAGAGAGAGAGACTGAGAGAGAGAGAATGGGAAAGGGCAGACAGCAACTAGCTATGCTGCAAGAGTTGATAACCCTTAACAAAAGAAAACAAGGACACTTTAAGCACATAGGAACAGCCAAGAGACAGGACACCTTACCCCAAGAATCCCCCTGGATTCAGCGATGAGGTGAAAGGGTCCTCTCCACCACCCAGCCCTGGGCACACACTGGATTAGCAGCATTTGAACTGGCCAGCACAGTTCACACACTGCTAATGAGCCAGCAGATGTACTTTGCAATAATTGAGAGATGGGCTACAAGAGCCATAGGACTGAATGTCACAGGTATCACTCTGAGAAGTTCAAGACCCTTTATCCTGTATTATTTCTCATTTTGCTAGTCACAATCTTTTCTGTCTTGCTCATTTCAGGGGTCTGTGCGGGGCCACCTGCTTAGCAGGCACTGAAGTTACAGGAACACAGTTTCCAAATCCTTGTCTTTTAAGCCAACATAAGATCTCATGACAAGCACCTCTCTTGCAGTGCACTGAAGACAACAGCTCAACAACATACAACTCACTGTCCAAATAAGCTTTTCTCCTGTTATATTTTACAGGAAATCTAGACAGCTCCAGCCCAAGGAGATGTCTCACACTGGAAGCACCCTCACTCTGTCCAAAGGCAGCAAAGATGCATGATACGAACATATTCACATATTTACATATACATACATATATGCATATTTTCCCAAGGACTCTGCTTTTGATGATAGAATTAATTATTTTTTCTTGTGAGCCAAAAAATCAGATATTGAGTTTTTCCATTATATATCAATCTAAGAAATATTACAATATTCTTTAGGAAACTACAGAGAGCATTTCTGAAGCGATTCTTCAAGGCTTCCTCCACTGAAGGTCATGTAAATAATCACATTTCTCTATCTCCAAGACACCTCACAATTTTACAGAAAACACTCTGAACATTGTATCTTTTCTGGAAATTATTCCACTTCAAATTTAACAATAACAATGTAACACCAAAATTACTTCTCACCATTATTCCCTAGCATAAGAGGGTAAGGTGGTGGCAGCCCGCAGGGAGCCGAACTGTCCCAGGAGGGAGGGACCACGAGGAGCTGCTTGGTCAGAGTTTGACCAGTACTAAGAAACTGGTTTGAGTCTTGTACTCATTTCCCTAAAACACAGATCATCTTTTAAGTGCAGAACAAGCTTCATTTTCATTTGTACTGTGAGAGAGCTTACTACTGATCACAGTAACGATAGCAGGTTATGCACTAAACATTTCTAGAGATGTAAAACTATTCTGGTACAAATCCTCTAAGGCTACATGGTTGTTTCCATCAGTTAGCATCTTACAGAGCTACAGCATGTATGCTTGCACAGTTACGACCAGACAACCTGGATACTGTTTCACATTACCAGGTTTTTTTAGCAGCGATCATTTAATCTAGTAATGTTTTCTTAGCCCAGATCCCTTCATAATGAATTGAAAGCAGATTTGCACGAACAGCTTGATGAGCCACCATGGCAGGCACAGTGAATGGAAAATGCAGTGAGCAAAGTAGTTACTTTGGGCTCTTAGATTCTGGAAGTCACACTTCCCTTTTCTCCCTTGGTGTTCTCCAACAAACACTGAATTTCCTCAGTAAGAATCTAAACAGATGCCAACCACTCATATGACACAAGTTTTCACTAGGGGCTGCAGAAGCACATGCCTTGTGCAGCCTGATAATAGCTCCTGATTGCACATACCCCCTATTAAAAGGGGACCTAAAACAGAGCACTTGCAAACACTTCCTCTACATCCCTCATGACAACCCACTCCTCTGCACGGCCCTCCCCACTGTCTAATCCAAAGGCCTCTTCTAGACTCCAGAATTTCTGTTTTTGACGTGCATGCAGTGTCCCCAATGGGTGGGCACAGCTCAGAGCACCAGCTTTACTAGTGCTTTATTATGACAGATAGTAAAGGCACACGTTCATCAAGCATCATTTCCTGCACTTCCTTTGTGTGGTACCCAAAACACCACCATGGTCCAGGGCATGGAGCTAAGATGATACCAAGGCACAGCAGTGAGTGACAAGTCCTCCTTTGCTTGACAGGCCAAGTTTAAGAAATTACCATGGAGAGCTGCTTTTCTAATCTCTGCATACTGCTGTACTGGACAAGTACAAGATTCCAAAAGATTTTTTGTCCTTTTGCCATGCAAGCTTCAAACAGCAAGAAACAGTCTGTGCCACATGTGACTCAGCAGTGCAGCTGGAACTATTACAGGGGAAATACTGCTGAAAATACAGATGAAAAATAAATTGGCACTTCTTAGCAGCATGCGGTGTCTATACCACTTGCTCTTTTTTCACATTCTTACCTGGAGGTTTGTGGGTTTCTTGCCACGCCACACAACCAAAATGACAGACATTATCTCACTGGAAGGACTAAAGGATGGGAGTCCATGCTTTCCTGCACATTCCACAGGGGCTGCATCTGCCCAGCATATAATTATTCCCCCACAGTTGTCTAATCACTGAACTAACGGTGGTGGTGCGTGAGATCTGTATCTGCATGTGTTCCAAGCACTGTGCTTAAATATTTCAGCAGGGAGAAGCCACGCTGAGAGCTCTGGCTTCTAAGCATGTGGAATTTCTTTACTGGCACCGTTTGTGTTAAATCATCCACTGCATAGGCCCGCACAGACTGAACAAGTGTGACAGCTGAACATCGTAAAAAACACATGCAGCACAAAGACATTTTTCTGTTCTGCAGAGCAAGCAAGACTCTCCATATTCTGTCATCCAGGGCAAGCTGTGGGTGGGGTTGGAAGCAGTGTAAGGACACATCACTCAGAGTGCCACTGCCCTGTTCCTGTTTTCCAAATCATCTGTCACTGGTCTATAATATCTTGCTCAGTTTTTCTATACAGTACGAACTCTGAACACCTTCCATGTTGCAGTATCAATCTGATCTGGCTTAGTACTGATTTCTGAGATGTCAATGTTGCAGGAACACCTATTTCTGAAATTAAATTGCCGTAACATTCTCAATGCGCCTTATGAGAACCTTTCTTTAGCAGCAAGTTGTTACAGGTCATGATCTCTACCAGCAAATGAAAGCACTTAAAATTTTTACTTCGTATTCTAGGACAAATGCGTATCTATGCTAATGAGGGAGGTCACTTCCAGGCCTTTTGATTTGCAAGAAATGCCACAACTACTGAGGCATGAGATGAGGAAAGCACTGTGCATACACTCTGAGCCTGAAGCAGCAGCTGAAGAAAGTCCGTACTTTCACACAAGAAATGAACACTGGGCATGGGCAGGAATAATGAAGTCATACAATCCTGCACATACAGGCATTGTCAGTGATTTTAAGCCATTAATCCACCTAGCAGGGCATGATTTCTTACTGGCAACTCTTTTTCCAAAGTTCTTCCAATGCTGTAGGACTTCAGCTTTTACTCCCATGCCATCTGGGACTACTCTGTTCCTCTCTATCATCCCCAGCAGCCAGCACTCCCTCAACATAGGGCACTTTCCTACTTTTCTTTATCATGCCATTACTAGAGAAGAGAAGGAGGGTGGTTTAGGCTGACTTCCTCAATAAAGCACTCACTGCCCTATTTTTCAGGCTTCTCTTCCTCAGGTCTTAGAGAGGGCGAGATTTTAATGCTATCCAGGAACAGCTACTTCAGCAAAGGAAGATTTTAGACATGTCATGTGGACTTCTGTATTTTAGAGGTAGGGCACACTGCTAAAGACATCAGTGCATGTGCTATTTTGTAACTTGTATAAAATGTTGGCTGCCTAAGGTCAGCCTCTGCATCTCCCATCAGCAATCGGCTTTCCCATGGGTGCCAATATGAAAGACGTGCTTTTGGATGTATGCAAAGAGCAACAGCCTAGGAGGACATGCTGTGCTGCTGCTCACCTGCACACAGCTACTACCGACAGCTCCTGGAGATTCCCTCCTCCAAGGGCTACGTGCTAAAGGAGCTATAAACAGGAAAAAAACACCTCATGCCACATTATGCAGTATCTGTGCTTACAGTACAGTGTATGGTATGTATGCACGCGTATAGTAACAATTCAGACTCAAGTTTTCTCTCATTAAAACTACAACCTCAAGAGTCACTGGAACAGGTGAGCTAAAGAAACTGAGATCTCCTTCACTGGAAGCCTTCAGAAAGTCTGACATCAGCCACGTTTACCACATCTAAACTGTGAGTGACCTAGAGGGTCTCTTGAAGTCCCATTCCCAGTCTCACTTTCTGATGAAACATGCTGCAAAACAAGTTTTGCAATAACCTGGTGCAGAGTAGGTGTGTGCTTCCAGCATGCCTAAGATCCCCAAGGTTTGGGCTACCGACCTCCTCCTCTGCTGAACCAGCTGCCCAGAACGCAGGGCTGTGAGCTGGAGGCACTCAGTTGTAATCTGTCCTGCTGCACACGTGATGCTACCACAATTAAAGTGCTGTCACAACTCTTGAGTCTGCATCGAAACATCACCCGGGAGGGGCTGGGGACCAACGAGAGAGGGCGAGCAGAATGAAACACGACCAGGTCCCACAGCTGGGGGCACAGGAAAGGGGAGAACAGCGAGCAGCAAGGCGTGCAGTTATGCTGGAAGTGCAGCAGAGCGAGGGACAACACAGAAGCATGCAGATCTAAACCTAAACAAGCACTGCATGACACATTATCCTGTAATACTTACTGGAAGCAGTACACCTTGTCACATCTGCACATCCACCTGCAAAAGGCTGGGGGTCCCGGACCCCTCTGTAGTCCCTCTACCTGCTTCCAGGTAAATAATGTGACAACACTTGGCACCGGAGGACTGACCTGGAAGTCTACAAGGCATCAGCGGAGGCTCCAGCCAGCATCTGGTGCAGCCCTCTCAGCAGGGGCGGGCAGAGCAGGCTCCCCCCAGACCCGGTTGTCGTCTTTCGCATCCTCGCAGCCAGCTGGAGCTCCGCCGTGCTGCCGCAGCGCCGGCGGGTCTCAGCGGTGCCCTCCCCGCGTCCCGGCAGCCGCAGCGGACGGGCTAGGGCTGGCCGGCATGGCTCAGGCTGGGGCTCGGGGCGGCCCCGCCGGAGGACGATGCCGGGCGCCGTTCAGCGGCCGGGGGCATGGCGGCGAGCACGGCCGCCCGAGAGCTGGAGCCGCGGGGCCGGAGTCGGCTGCCGACTCCGTGGGGCACGAGCCGGCATGCGGGGACAGG
>VZRE01006950.1:0-181576 GCA_013396775.1 Cephalopterus ornatus | reverse complement strand
CGGGGCCCCCCGCTCCCCTCATAGCGAGATGCCAGCCCCGTCCGATGGGTTCTCCGTCCCGCGCTCAGCGGCGGCCCGGAGCGGCTGCGGGCGGGCGGCGGCTACCGCCGCCACCTCCCATTGTCTGCGCGGCGCGGCCGGGAGGGCCCTGCCCCGCTCCCCTCCGCTCCGCGCCCGCCGCCGGGCCCGCCCCGCCCTGACGTCACCAGCCCCATTGGCGACCAACGCCGTGTTTACAGCGCGGCCCCGGCAGCGGGAGCGCCCGCCCGCTGCTCCCACCCCGGTCAGACGGCTGCGGCCGCCGCCGCGCCCGCCGCCCGCGGAGGCGCCCGGAGCGTGCGGTAACACGGCCTCCGGCCAGCGGCAGCGAGTCGGGACCGGGGCGGGACATACCTGCGGTCACCTTCCTGCAGCCAGGCTCGTAAGCGCAGTTCTCCTCACCTCGCTACACATGCAATATTTGTACTTTTACTAACTGCTCTAATGAGGCAAATTCGCAAAGCGTTAAGACCTGACACAGAATTCTGGAGAATGTGCAGTCCCACGATCCACAGAGGAGCCGCGGGCCTCACGGCAGACCCCTCGGGGCAGCAGGGCATGTTCAGTCATCGGCCTGAGAACAAACACTGACATCCCAGAGGAATCCGATGTCTGACCATGAAATCAGGCTGGCTCAGAAGACAACACTCAGCACAGAAGATTAAATGCTCTTTGCATCAATTCACTCACATTACGGCCAAAATGGAAAAGGGCAGTCTGGGAAATGTAGTCAGAGCAGTAGGAGACTGGCTTCCTGAAACTGCATCCTTGACAATGGTGTGTGAAAGGAAAAAAACCACCCAAGAAGTCTCAGCAGGAATATATAGGGAACAGATGATAAAGCCTCCATACTGCAGAGGAGTCAGCAGAGAGGAGGATGAATAGGAACTTGTTAAGTTTACTGTGTAGTTCCTAGGAAGGAGCAAGGAATCTTAGTCCTCTATCAATGCTCACATGTCCCAGTGAGCTGCATGGCAGCCCTATAACATGGTACAAAACATTTACTCCTCTTCCCAAAGAGAACCCAAATAGATAATCTTTTATGGTAGAATCTGAGATGTAAAGTTACCCAGATGGAAAGATGAGTGAAAACCAGTGACACTGTTTATGAACATGGACTTTTTTTCTACCAAAACTCTCTTACAGCTGCAAAACAACATTCCTAAGGACCTCAGTGATACTGAACACATCTCTCCTACGTGACTGTTGTCTTGCATCTCATCACATCTACATGTTAAGAAGGGCATCTGGTCCTGCTAAATAGACACGTGCCATGGTTTTTGGTGATGAACATCTACCACCTCGCATGCTTACCACCACCTTACAGAAATCATGTACCTGTCAAACTGTGGAATGCCACAGGTAGCACACTGTATGGTCACAGATAATGTGAGTGCATGTGATTCCATCCACCACTAGCATGCCGAAATGAGAGTCTGGATACCACAGATATGGCCACGTCATGCTAACATGAGTGAGCCACCAACTCCTTCTGGTCTTTTTTGTGTTTTCCAGCTGGAAAAGTCAGCCAGATCATAAATTGAGAACCCAGCAGTAGCTGAAAGGCTGCCTGTCAAGTGCTCCTGCATCAGTGCTATTTACATTCAGTACCAGTCACACCTTTGTCCATGCCATACACTCATCAATATACACATGGCCTGCCCCTATTTTTAAGTTCTGTCCTCTTTCCTGAAGATGCCTAAGTGTAATGCCAAGAGCACCCATACCCATTTCCCTGGAACTTCTGATCACATCCTATGCCAAGGAAACACCATCTCTTCAGACACTTATGAAAGCAGCAAAGACTTCAGCAGAGGGCAAACATACATGCTTTCCACTGGGAATCTGCACTGAAATAACTTTATAATTTGTTATGCATCTGCCATAAGAGGATCTCTGCCCTTCAGTTCAGAAGGGGCCTCATTTGCTTTTCTGTTCTTCTTTCTTAAGAGAACCTCTCTACAGACAGTGAATGAAAAGTAAGGTCAAATGGCTACAGAAGCACATGACGGCTTCAGAAAACTGAGAGTTCTACACAGAAAAAAGAAAAGGCTGCCAAGTTTATGAGTGGAGAACAGGATCACATGGGAGTGCTTCCTTTATGAGGAGGAAGGCTTGCTTTAAAAAGAAAGAACACCACTATTCTAATTAACTAGGAAAAAAATGCAAGAACATCAGTGGCTGGTGTCAAGTGCCCATGTGTAAAAGATCTAACTCATCCATGTGGTAAAATAAGGAAAACTCAGAATAAAACAAGCATGTCTGTATAGGCCAGAACAGGGTGCACTATCCTTCACAGCGCACCAGACATGGACAAAGGAAGGAGCCCTTCAGAGGATGGCACCAGACATGCTACCACCTTCAAAATCCTTCTCTGTACATTCCTGCACTTGGCTCGAAACAGTCCTAGAGGCACCAGCATGGAGGAAGATGGTCTCACAACACTTCCCAGTCATTTGCAGGACTGCTCCCTGATCCCACAGGCCAGTATTTGTCCTGTGCTCAAAAAAAAGTGACTTTTGTCTTAATGTAACTGAAAACATAGAGTTCATACACAGAACGTCTTTGACCTTAAAATAAAGAGATTTGTGGAAAAGAATTGTTTATTTAAGCTTAGGTGAGATGGCAATTGCTTGTTCTTTTCCTGTGCTATTCCTGGGGTATGACTGTTAACACTGCCTTTCTAGTAGTGGTCATTCCAGCTGGAATCATGAACTGTATTTTAACAGTGCAGTGCAAAGGAACTCAAAGTGTTCCAGTGAGTTAGTTAAAAAGAATTTTAAAATTCCTGTCAATATTTTATGACTACAAATATTCCTTGAAAATCTTCCCTCAAGATTACATAACAGGCAGGAGGGCAAGGATTTTAAGCAGGGAAATTAAAGCAAACAGAGAAGACAGGGATTTGTGTATTTATTCAATTGATGGAATCAACTCACATCAGCTTATACCTTAGCTAGCTAAGCTAACATTTATTCTCTAACAATAAATGGGTAGATGTTGCTGGTCCTTTAAATAAGAATGTAATTTGCTCCCTTTGGAGCACTGTGCATCAAGGCAGAGGCTTCAGTAAGTCATGGTTAGTATAATTATTCAGTCATATTCCCTGAAGGGCCTCTGCAATGCAGCAATCCTCTTACTTTTTTTTTCCCCTCCTTGTTAGCAATGCCCTAGTTTGTTCACTGCTGCAGTCCCTCTCCCTTTCACCATCACCACAGCAGAACAATCTCTAACTGGGAGATGGCCTGCTAACCAAGAGCTCCCAGACAAACTGCAGGGACACCAGAGACAGCACTCACAGCCACCTTCTCAGCTCCTCTGAATTCATCAGCACTGAGGGAACTGTCAAACAAGGGGTTTAAAACCTATCCATGTAGCATGCTACACTGGAGAGATTGCTAACAGCTGAGTATCAATCACCATCACACAGTGTCGGCTGTACTCCATAGGCAGCAGAGGCCTTGGTGGCAGATGAAAAGCATCTGCAGACTCTTACACTACTCTGAAGTCAAGTAAACTCAATTATCGAAACATAAGAGTATGTGTACTTGCTCATTAAGAGCCATTTCCATTTCTGTTTGCAAGTGTTCCTCTACAGTCATGTCACAAACCTGTCTTTACTCTGCAATACCACGGCGCTCTGTGTCCATGCAAATCTTTGGAGGCGGGACCACCCCAACTTCCTTAGAATGTCCTTGTATGTCTCAGTATCTCCCCACTTTGTGCTTAATAAATACACAGTTTTCTAGACAAGCTCAAGATGTAGAGGTCTCAGGAAAGACAAATCCAGGATAAATGGTTATGTCCTGCTAGGGACTAGGTAGTCTGTTTCAGGGAAATTATCAGCTTTCTATTCAGACAAAGAAAACACCCCTTTGTCACTAAGGACAGCAACATTTTGTTCCCATGGAAAGAACTAGTAAGAAATTTCAGTGGGATGACTTTAATTAATACTGCCACAGCCCTTTCCCTCAGCACAAACTTGCACCTCTACATATTCCCTCCCCTCCTCCAGGAGCTGCTCACAGTCCTACATTTGGTAAGCTTTCTTAAAGAATATCACACTCTTCTTACCGTCCAAGGACAGCCAGTCATGCTGGGAGGAAGGCAGAGTTGGCAGAGCTCTGGCTTTATATTCAAACACCACAGAATTGGAGATGATCTGATTGTTGAAGGCAACTTGCAAAGTCACGAGCCCAGTGTCATGAGCTAAAAGGAAAGCGCATGTTGTAAGACAGAGGAGTCCACGCAGAAACCCACGGCTAGGAATTATCCTGTGAATATCCCCATGTGCTCACTGGGCTGAGAACAGCTGAAGAGAGGGGGCATTTGACAATATTTTTAGGACTAGATAACTGAAGAGTCCAAAATCCAATCTGTATTTTCAAACATGGGGGTTTTAGGCTCAAGAGTCACCTAACAGGTTGTTTTGGCAGGAAGCAGAATTACGTGTGTTTCCAAAGATTAACCAGCCCTCACTGCATTGCCAGTGGGAAGCCGAGGCCTAGCAATGAAGCCAAGTTATTCTGCATCCACTTAAAAGTCATATATTGAGGGCCAGCACTACTGAAAATCTCTGTAGGGAGGCTGGAGATATTCTCATCCTGTAAGTAACAAGCACAAAGGTCAAAATGTAGACAGAGTCAGCAGAGCAGTGAGTGCACCCCTAAATAAGTCTTTAATCTGCTATTTCAAAACTAAAGGAATGCTTAGCATTAGTTTAAATTACTTCAAATAAGTATTTTAAAGTTATTTCAGAGATTCTAAATAGTATTTGTTGTGATCTGTTGTGATGTATCAAGATGTCAAATTGTTCTTCTCACACTATCTAGGTCAAAGGAAGAACTTCTTGATGCCTATGCGCTGCCTTTCACAGTGGGTCAGGACATGTACATGGCATGATCAGGCTCTGAAAACACCCGCTGTAAGAGAGCAGTGCTCCTTACCTGGGCAGTAGCAGCGCAGTACCCCTGGCTGAATTAAAGATGCAGGCACTGAGATCTGATCGAACAGACAGCTGTAATTATTGCTGGCTTCCTGCCACGGGCCGGTAATCAGGACTTTTACTCCTCCCTGTGAGGAAAAAAAAAGGGAGAGACCCAGGCATGATAGGAGAGGCCATCGCAGAGCGGAGCACGGCTGGATGGCGCTCGGCCCCCCAAGGGTTCGCGGAGCCGAGCTGACCCGGGCCCGCGGCCCCGGCCCCGCCGCCCCTTCCCCGCGGCCGTGCTGCCCTCGGGCGGCCGCTGCCGGCAGCGGCACAGCCGGGACACCGGTGCCGGTCCCAGCCCGCGGCGGCTCCTCCCGGTACCGGCCCGCAGCGAATCCGCTCGGCAAAGGCCAGGAATGTCCGGGCGCAGCTCCAGCACTCTCACGGGGCCGCATCCCACTGGCAACCGGATAGCGCTGCTCAGCGGGAACAGGTATTACACACCTCGGTTGGGACACAGACACAACACTGCTCCAAGGCCGGGCTCATAAAAACACAAACGATTTTTTTTTTTATTCAAAACAACCTTCCTCTCCCATTAGTGGCTCTTTTCTCCCGCATTCCTTCACGTCAGCAAAGCCTGTGCTCCTGCCATTTTCAACTTGCAGGACATGCGACTGATTTTGGGAAGTCAGCGAGATGGAGGGAAATGCTGAACTCATTAAGGCAGTGCAGGTGTGGAATTACTCTAAGACCATCAGAAACATTTGCAAACTCTATTGCTCTAACATGGCTAAGTAGCACCACAAAGCCATTGCACCATTGCATGGGAAAGACTTTGCTTTCAATGAAACATTACATTTCTGTTCAGATGCTTCCTATGTGAAGAAAGGGCCCTGTCAGGGTAATGAAGGGCTTAATTAAAAGTATACTCAGACAAGCAAAAGGCCTTGGATGCTCCAGCTTCCAAGAGAAATATTTTAAAAGCCTTGTCAAAGCTTTAACAAAACAGTTCTTGTGAGCCCCTATTAACAAGGCAAAGAAAGATAAAGCAGTAAACATTACCAAGTAAAAGCCCTGGACTTACCTCAGGGTAAGACCATTCTGGTGAATAATCTGTCACCATGAACAAGCGCCCACTCTGCTGCAGCAACCCCAAAGTGCCTTGTGCTGCAGCTGCTGAGACCACCTCAGCCACGTGCATGTATGCCATGGTGCTGGCTCCATTCTCCGTGCTGCTGAGCTGCATGTTGGCCTGCTGAGGACTGCAGCAAGGAATGCACATTTCGGCCTGGCTGTATGTCGCTCTGTTACTGTCTTCAGGCTGAGACAGTCCGGCACTGTCACCTGACACCAGCTGGTGTCCATAGAGAGCATTGCTCCCACCTTCTACTGATATGAAATCATTAATTAGATCAGAAAACTGGTTGCTGAAGGAAATGTCAAAGTGGTCCAAGTTAAGCTCCATGTTGGAGGAGTTATTTAAGCTGGGATGGGCCACGGGATAGAGTCCTTGTACCATGTTTCCTTGGAGAATAGGGAGATTGTTCCCATTCCTGATACCCCCGTTGGACTCAGGCTGCAAGTAGTGTTCTGTGTTGCAGGCTTGAAGATCCCCTGATTTAAGTAGATTTTCATTTCCTTCTGCCTGCTGGGAGGTCTCCATGGGAACTTCAGCTTCTGCAGTCATAGCCTGGAAGTTTGCTTGGAACTGCATGAGCTGGAGAGAAGAGGTGGACTCTATTCTGGTTTCCACCGTGCCATTACAGTTGGAAGTGGTTTGGGATGAGGACTCTGTTTTCACACTAGGGATTCCTAACGTGTTCACAAATGCGCTACTTGTGTCATTCAAATTGTTATGAGTGTTTTGCTCAAGGGGAAGAGGTTTGCTGGCATCCTGCAGAAAGAAGCTGGGGGAAGGGGTCTGATGAACATGAGGGCTCTGGACGGTCTGATTGAAGCTGGAAGAATAGTCCTTGTTGGAGTCAATGGCACTGAAGTCCATCTGCTCCAGGGTGGTACTTGGGCTCAGACCTCCTCCAGATGGAAGCAAACCTGAACCAGTACTGAGGGTGAGAGTGTTAGATGCAGAAGTGGAGGAAAATGCTTCTTTGGACATCTGTTGTTCAAAAGATGTGTCCTCAGTTTTAATTTCTTTTGTGAGGGTTGTATTGAAGTTGAAGCTACGTTCTGTTGTGGGTGACTGCCTTATGTTGGTATTGATGCTGTCACTTTTCATACCTCCTCCACCATAAGTCTGCCCTTGCTTGGGATTGTTAAGAAAACAGTCTGGGTCAAAATTCATGGTGGTTTCTGGAATTTTTCTATTTCCTTCTAAAGTTGTGGAGAGCACAAGTTCCTCGGAGACAGTGCTGGGTAGCATTGACAAGCTCTCTGAACTGCCGGTTGGAAAAGCAAATTTGTGTCCATCTGAACTCACAGCAAGTACTAGTCCTTGTGCAGCTGCATCTGAGGACAGAAGGTGTTGATTTGGGCCAGAGGTGGGTGACATGGTGTACACAGCTTCACTGGTGACTTCTGACATAAATACGGTGGCACTTTGTGACAAGCTTCCCATAACTGATGCTACAGCCATACTGGACACACCAGTGACAGCTGGGCTATCTGCCATATCTGGGTCGCTGTTCAACCCACTGCTGATGGACACGGGAGAGTTCTGGGTCGTGTCAGGGACCTCCACCTGGTTGGTGGAAGAAACCTCAGTGCTGTTTTGATGGAGCAACACTGGTTTCGCCACTTTGCCGTTCCTCTTCTCTCGGCTGGAGGCCTTGCCATGACTGTGCTCGTTCTTGCCTTCAGAGACATCATTATTTTGTACCTCTGAATGAGCGCTGTACCCACCTGTCCTTGGTTCAACCTTTGGTGATATGATGCGGTGTTTGGCACTGTTACACTTGTGATGCACACTGCTTCCCGCCCCTGTGCCAAAAACCAAAAACATTCACCATTCAGTAAATACAAAATTAAGACGATGCTAGTTGTGTATCTCATGGTTGTAGCAAGAGAGAGCTATACTTACACGTGCGTGTGTGAGAGAGAGTGAGCACACGTACGAGACAGCAAAAGCGACTTTGGAAATAAAATAAATTTCTCACCAGTGCCAGATGTACAGGTCCTGTCCAATGCACTGCATGCAATGACAGCAATCTTACAACAGGCATGTGTGCACCCTTACCCTCACCCCATGTAGCACCTACCCCCTTCCTCCCTGTCCTGATCAGGGAAGATGTTAGGAGGAGAGGAATTGGCATCTGTGACAAGTTGCAGAGTTATTTAGATGTGCCCAATCTCAGTGCAAAGTCTGCAGAGCAAGGGCTGCTGCTGCCAGCTGTGGCACAGGGCCCTGTTCCATCTGCCCCACGGACAAGACCTCAGTCCCCATGACACAGATGCTCAGCTTTTCATGCTGGCTGATGTTGGGAGGTTTGACAACTGCTCCTGTGGGATGGATGCTGACTGGTAACCTGGAGGTGACAGACGCCATATCATGCTCCTGTCCCTGGCCATCACCCTGCCACTTAGAATTAGCCCTCACCTTCCTGTCATCATTGCGTCTATTACAGTTGCCAATCAAATTATTAAAGAAATAGCACATTAGCCATACAAAGCATTCTTGCTGTCCCATAAGGATGGTGATGTGTTTCTCTGGCTCTCGGCTGTTTCTGTGCTGACAGATAGACATGTTGTACTCTGGGAGGTGCACGCAGAGCCAGCATGGAGCACGTGGCTCCATGTCAAGAGCACAAGGCCAGCAGTGGACCTGCTGAAGAATACTCAAGCAAGGGTCACCAGAAGACAGTCCTCCATAAATTAAGCCAGCCAGCACCTTAACTGGCCTGACAGAAGGTAACATCACCTGTATTCCTGGGAGCTTGGAAATCAGGCAAGATGAAGTAAACAATTCTGTCTGCAAAGGCACCTTAGCCAGAAACTCTGGAGTGGGGACTGTTTTTGCTGTTTAAAGAAGAGCAGCCCATTAATTTTGGATGTTTCTTTCCTAAATTGATTAATTTTCCCTAGAATGATGTAAGAACATTAATTATGGTACCGCTGAATGACTGAAGAGGGGAAGAAGCCTCCTCCCTATGGCTACAGTTATAAATGCCTGGGCAACATAAGGCATCCATGTAGCCACTGCAATTTGCTAAATCTTTTGTTCTTTGTCCTTGAAGGGGAACTTTTCTATTATGTGCTCAAGATTTGAATGCAGTCACTTACAGTAGTTCAAGACAGTGCTTTTGAGATTAAATGCAGTATTAAATCTCTCTATTCTCCTAGGTATAGAGATGAACAGGAACAAGGAAAAGACTTTCACACTGCTGTATTTGTGGATGACAGTAAGGAATTGGGAATGTGTGTGTCAATGTGCAAGCCGTTACAAAACAAAGCAATCCTGTTATGTTAAAAAGCACTGAGAAGACTTAGCACAAGACAAAACATCAAAGGGAAGCATAAAAGGATTCATGTTCAGATCTGCAAGCCTGGATCAAATGCTGAGCCTTAAGGGGTGAATTTTAATCCACACTCAGGTATTTCAGAGGTCATCATTCTTATTAAAGTCTTGATTGTATAATGCAACTGCTCAAGAAAAGAATTAAAAATAAATCCTTTGAAGCACTGACAGCTTTCCTTATAAGTTTTGCTAAAGACTAGTTAATGTGTCATATACTTTAGTTGAACAAAGTACTAGAAAGGGGTGGCTATAAAGCAGAATAGTTGGAAAAGTGAATCACTTAGCTTTCCCCTGTCTGTATAAAATGCTAACACTAAGGATACTGTTTCTTGCTGCTGTAATCTTATTCAAAACAAAGTAATCCCCTTTAACAGGAAAGAAATCTGTATTTTCATGATACCTACATAAGTCCTGTCTTATCCTAGTGATACTTTGTAATTAACCACCTGAGCACTTCTGCAACAAAGTGGGCTGCAGGGCAAGGAATTCAGAGGGTGAAGTTGGAAGAACATTAGATTTTGAGGCTTTGGTAACAGAATTTGAGCATGTAGAAGAGAATATGCCTTTTTTATCAAGTCATATGTGGAAGGCATTTATTAGAACTAGCACCTCAGTACTACAAACCTTGCTGCCAGTTTGGATGAAGTTGAGCAATGTTCTGTGCCCTCTTGAGGTACTCACCCAAGGTACCAGTGCAGAGACAGTTGTGTGTCCGAGGCTGGGGCTTGGTCTGGTGGCTATCGAGGATCTGCTGCACGAGCTGTTCCACCGAGAACCCTGAACTGCTGTTGCCATTGCTGCATGTCCACTTAATGCCATGAACTGCAAAGAGAACAGTAAAATTTCCCATCAGAAACTTCAAAGCCACGCCAGAACCATCAAAACCCATTCCTGCTGCTTTTTGTCAGAACTGAAGGAGACCTGTAAAAAGCAAGTTATGGTTACTGGTTTACTATTCTCTGCTCCTTGGTATCCATAAGCTTCCAAATGCAATTCCTGAATTAGGTATATACCAAAGAAAACCACGTCAGTAGAGTATCTGGCTCTATTTCAGTCTCCTGCAGACTGGGACTGTGCACCGGCAAAGACTATCCCCGTAGTGCCTGGAACCTTCACTGAAAACCCAAAAGCAACAGAAGACTTGGTTGCATTGAAGTAAAACAGAACAATTCCAAGGAGTATTTTGGAACTGTTTTCTGTCTAATATGAAAATAAAATCAGCTTTATAGTAAAATCAGCAGCCAAAATACACCAGTGTAACAGCACATACAAACCTTCTGCCAGGTCTTCATTGTCAGATCCTGGCTGGCAGCAGTGAAGACTGACTCATTTTTTGGGAGTGACTAACAGACAATGTGTGAATTCCTCTTCAGATTTGGACAACCTCTTAGTAATTTGGGAAAACGGACAGGAGGGTGATGTTGCAGAACATGTTGCAAACTGAAGGTTTTTTTTCTCGGGGACTCTCTGGGCCTGATAGCTATTTAAATAAGAATGCTAAACTGCATGCAGATGCATAATTTGAATAAAGACTCCCTCTCATAATTTTTTAGATGCAGAATTTCCCATAACAGTGATATTTGCAACCTGACTTACAATGGAAATAGCACTTATAAAATATTTTATCCATAATAACTGACTCAAAGCATCTTCTGTCTCCTTTAATGTCTCTCTAAGCAATTTATATGTGCATATTATTTATTTATCCTTTGTGTGCACCAGAGCTCACGTGCAGATTTTGGAAAGTGCTGCCTGGTAACATAATTTCCAAGGTGTTCTCATGTCTGACAGCTTCTTTTCAGGAGTGTCTTTGCCATAGTCAAGCAAGGCACATTCCTTGCATGTTGGGTTCTAAAATCCTTAATCAAAATATACCAAATCAAAGTCCCACAGACTTAGGCTTTGTAGTAAATGCACAGATCCCTGAATGGTAAAGGTCCCTGATGTTAGGGGGTAAAATGCTAGCAGCAGCAGCTTGGGCTGGTACTCCCTAAACAGCCAGGAGCATCTGCAGGGCTGAGGCACAAGCTGCAAGCAGCTTCATGTCATGCAAGAAGCAAATGAAAGCACATTTATGACACCTAATGACCATGGTCACAGGGGCAGCATATCATGTGAATCTCCTGTTCTCCTCTTCAATGCTGCTCATTTAGTATGTCACACGTGCTGCCGGTGGAACAGAGTTCCTGGATCTGCTCTGTGAAGCAGTTTTACTGCCTTTTTTGTTACTTGTTGCTGTATTCCCTCATCACCCACTGATGTCACTTTGCCTAACAGCATCTCATCTTGGTCTAGTTTTATATTACAGAATTCATATTTCTACTGGCCAGGCTGGATAACCTGTAGAAATACTGTAATAAGTTTACAAGTATTCTTCCTCATATCACTATTTAAAGTGCTGCAGATTAGTAATGAGTCCCTATATGTTTGCTTCACAACCACATTTATTGTTATCGTACCCAACAGATTTTGCTTTCTAGTACATTCACAGTTTTGAATTTCCTCTTAACACTCCATCTCTTATTATATCTGTTTAAGTTATATACACTTGCCACTTCACTACCTCCACTCACATTCATTTTATTATTTAAGGTACATTATTCTGTCACCTGTGATATTATGTCTAGTAAGTGATGTTCAAATAGCAGTTTTGCCAAAGATACATTGACAGTGAGGTATTTTGGATACTTTTGGCTATATGACATAAAGTTACCGAACTGTAATTATTACTTAGAAAGTTTGCATTAGTCATTTCTTCAGAGATTACTTCAGAAATGCTTTGCTAAAGAAGTGAGCTTGCATTGTGTTGTTGGGAACAGAAAGCCTGTTTTACAGCAGGATGGCAGCGTTTGCTCCCTACTGCTGCAAAATTCTGGGATGAACAACACATCATGGGGGCAAGTCTGGGAAGTGAATCATGACTCGTGGTTTGTGTATTCAAGATAATAGTTCTTAAGTCTGAATCAAGCTGTGAGCTGGAAGCCAAGACATAACGGATGGATTGTGCCTATTATTTTCAGCATAGCAAAGCCCCATCAAGGATCAATCGCTGCTGAGGAAAGGTCTTTCTCTAGCTTTGCTCCAGCTGATCCTAAAGGGCTCCGGCTCCAGCTTCTGTCCATGTGGTGCCACTTTTTTTTTTAGTACTTATGCTCCCTGTATACTATGAAGGTTACAAAATAAAAAGGCAGTGAAGGGTGACAGATTGCAAAAAGAGAATGTCTGGATGCTTAATGCAAATTATCCACTATCTTGGCACATCCAATATGCAGATTTCTTCCTCCCCCTTTTAAAGAAAGACTCCTGTGCCTGGCAAATTGTTAGTACTGAATACCAAACACTATCAAGATGGCTTTTAACATGTCACGCTTGGCTTCCTGACACATAATGAATCAGCAGGAAAGGAGATTTCTATAGGGAAGAAAGCACATTATGAAAGGAAAGTTAATAAAAAGCATACACACGCACACTCTCTTCCTGGTTTTTAGTGGTTCAAAAACCGAAACCACTGCAGAACTATGTTTGACTAAATATAGCCATAATGTATGAATACAAAAGGAAAAAAAAGACTGAAGCTTAGCAGAAATTCTGGGAAGTATTTTAATCCGGATTCCTGTTCAGACTCCTACTGCACTTCCTGATAATGTAAAATGAAAGCTGTGAACTGCTTCAACACTTTCCTTTTCAGTAATAGCATGGAGAGATCTAAAAGCTGCTGCATTACAGCACACCCTCCTGCCACCACACCCTCTGTGCAGCAGTGCCTGCAGCACAAGACAGTGCAGCCAGGCAGAGTTACTGGTGTTTCAGTGGGTGCTCAAAGGTGAGAATTGAGGCTGTCGGAAGGTCTACTACTCAGAACGCTAATGCTGCTCCTAGCAGAACTGCCTCCAGCTTCTTTTTGTGAGCATGGGCTCTCACCATTCTTCTCTTTTTTCCCTTTTGAAGAAAACAAAAGGGAAACAACAAAAGTAGTGGCCCAGCAGCTCCTTGTTCATTAGTGCTGTCAAGATTTCAACCATCATGAGCAAAGGGATGAAAAATGATCTGGATTACCAGCAAAAGGGCAGCTCAGAAGCCAAGGGAAGCTTGCCTACCCTTGACCACACCTGACTGACAAAAAGTGCTTTAAAAATCCCCAAAGTGCTGCTGGAAGGCTGAACGGGTCCTTTGTCCAACTGCCCATTCCCAACTTGCTGCCCACATCCTGCTCTACCAGGTCTTGACACTGAGAGGTGTTTCCATGGCAATGGTCAATTGGCAGCCTTGTCCCTTCAATTTTTGCTGCGTTGGTGTTGACAGAAGTAAAGGCCTTGCTCCGATTTCTCAGTTTGGCTGAAGGAGATTTCCATTGGATTTATCCTTTCATATTCAGATGCCCACACTCATTCAGCTTTGATTTTGCAGCCTTCCATTTTCACTCATTACTGGTGGTGAAGGACAGGTTTCCTGAGCCTCACTGCTGGGGATGGCACCATTTCCTCATGACACCCCCTGAATGCTAATGCCTTTGCACGGACTCACACAGGCGCTTTGCACCCAGCTGTTCTTCAAATGGATGTCTGTCTTCTAAAGTGAGCCCTCCCCTTGAAGGTTTGCTCAGACGCAGTGGGATGCACACAGGGAGTGGGCAGTACACACGGTCCAACGCCCCTTGGACGGGGCCAGTGGGACACGACTCTTCTGAAGCTACTTGGAGTGGGACTCCTGCCACTACTTACAGACACCTCAAATCCAAGGCTGCTCGCCCGTGGAGAAGCAGAGTCGAAGCCACCTCTCCCGCACAGCTCTCCCGTGCCTTCTGTGCGGTGCTCGCCCTCCTCCGGCTGCGGCTCAAGGGCACCATCACCGTTCTCCTCCTCCTCCTGCTGCTGCCGAGGGCAGCGGGAGCGGCGCCCGGCGGCCGCCAGGTGGCGCCAGCGGATAAGGCACAGGCGGCGGGCCCGGCCCGCGAGACCCCTCCGGGGGCCCGGCGAGGCCTCTCCGTTTCTCCAGGGTTAATTTTGTCATTCGTTTTTAATTTCTCCAGTATATATTTTTTTTTTAAGCGGAAGTCTTGCTGGGCCATTCTGGGGAAAAAAAATTCTCATAATTATGGCCCGCACGGAGGGGGCCTTCAGCCCTTGCCGGGGCTGCCACCCCTCGGTGGCACTGCCAGCAAGGTGTGGAGCCCGCCTCAGCGGGTGCTCTAGAACTGACCCTGCCACTCCCTACAGCCAAGTGCTAAGGGGGCAGATAAAATACTACAGAGGAACAGGAAACAAAGGCTGGGGTGCCTGTAGCCTCCCCAGAGAGGCTTGGCAATTGCTGCATCTGGTTTAATATCTAAGTTTTAGGGGGGCAGGAAACTAATTGGTTTAGATTTCCGCAAGTTGATTTCCATTACTGCTAATGGTTGGTTCATCCTGGACTGCCGTCAACACTCGGTGGGATTATTTCACTGTTGTGTCTCCAAATGCAGCTGAAATGCACCTGCAGAATCATGATTCCTAATTTTGTTCTTTTGGAGTTTCTACAGTAGGTGAAACTTGCCCGTGAGGGCAACCACGTTTCCTACAGAGTGGGTCCATACAGGCACAGGAACAAGCTTTCTCTGGAGCTGTGAAGGGCACTGCAGATCTCAGAGGGAGAGGAAAAGTGCAATTCTTGCATGGGATCCCTGTTCAGAGTCACACCCCTGCAGAAATGAAAGGGTTGGTGAAAAGATGAGAGAAGCCAATCAGGTGTCTAAATGGCTCATGCTGGCCATTCAGACAATGTGAACAGTTACTCGAAGTCCAAGTGGCTGGTAGTATATAAGAGCCTATCTAGCACCTACTGTTGTGTTTTCTTTTTAATAAAAACTCAATCTATTGCAGTAAAACCAGATGTCAGCATTAATAAAACCAGTCTTTTAAAGAATCCATGTTGCTTTTTATGTGGGCAGCTGAACTAAGCTGACCCCATTGAGGGGCACTTTGGAGCTCTGACAAACCATTCGGGGAATGTAAAAATCATCCCATTTAGACTTTTGTACAACTTATCTCTTAAGATTAAATATAAACCCCCCTCCTTAAACCCAATTACTGAAATACAAGTCAAGATAAAACAACTCAATTCTTGAAACCGAATTAATGCTGACTGCTGCTATTTGAATTTTATTCTGGGATGCAGGCATCTGATGCCATCTCCAGTAGCAACAATAAGGGGACACAGGTTCAGGTTACCTCCAGGGGCCTTGATCAGTTGTCTTACACAGAACTGGGAACTCTGGAAAGAAGCGAGATTGGCCCATGCCGACAGGCATCAACTCTGACTGGCACCATGTTAAACTTTCCAGCTGTGGCTGCGTGCAGGGGGGAAAACAGAAGCCCTCAGTTTCTATGCAGCAGAGGAATGAAAAAACTTTTTCTCTGAAAGGAAGATAGCTCTTAATTATAGTGGACCTGGAAGAAGGATGCAACGTAGCACCAGCTGTGAGCTTGTAACTCATACACTGCCAGCTGAAGGATGAGAGAGCCAAAAGGGGATGATTTGGAGAAACCCCCAACATGAGCTGGCCCACAATTTGCTGATCATATGGAGTTTATATACAGAATTCTGCTGAGTTGGATTCTGACACTGTATTTGCTTTTACCACCAGATGCCTCTAAGGACATCTGCTAATCTGTTCAGAGAAAACTCAAAGCAAGACTATTACGGGGCACAACAAGAGGGAAAATTGAAACCAATGCCAAACAGAGGCCCATTTTTCACATCAGGCATCCTGAAATGACTTCCAGGTGTTTCGGACAACATTCCTGCAGAATTTTCATGTATTATAGGTATTCACTTTGCACAAATGTCCCCAAAGGTTGCATCCATACCAAAGCAACACACACGACAACCCTTTTGATTCAGACACCCAACTGGGATGCTCCCAACAGTTGGATTATTGCAGGTCTGCCATCAGAGGAGGTGTCACAGCCCTCCCTGCGCTCCCTGACCTTTGCTGACACCTCCAAGATGAGAAGCCTCATCTCCAAGCCTGGAAGGAGGGAGTAATGATCCTGTGGGAGGTCAAGAATGTGTATCCAGCCCTTCCAGGCTCATCTGCTTCAGTCTCGAGGACTGTCAAACTGAGGTCTGACAAGCCAACACTGATAGTCCAGAGAGGACAATCAGGAGATCATGGATGTCCCAGTGCAAAGGCAGGTGACAAATACATCAGAACTAAAGCAAAAATCCAAAGCCATGAAAACTGAAGTCCAGCTTATTAATTATTTACAGTCTCAAGTCAGCTGGAGGTGTTAAAAAAAACTCAAATCCTCAGAGCATCTGCAGCATTTACCTTTCATGGATGTTCAGATGGGGTCATTTCAGTCTCTTAATTAGTTCACACACCAGCTATGTTACAACAAGTTAATGCTGTTTCCACAAAGCTCTCAGAGCTGCATGGCTACTCCAAAAAGGTGCTTTTAATCCATAACCACCTGTGCGAGTAGTCACAGAATGAGGAAACACCATCCCTGCAGCCAGCCAAGAAGCTCTCTCTGGGTTCAGCAGTCTCCTTCAGGACCAGGGCAGAAGCCACCTCTTGGCAACCAGACCTCAGTGCCCGGCTCTGCTCACAGAGGTGACCAGGCTGGTACTGGGAGCCAGTGCCTGTCCCTGATGCCTGCTGAAGACTTGCTGAAGCCTGGACTGACTTTGGGATGATGTGGGAGGGAAGGAAGAGGGAGCTGAGTGAATAATGGATACAAGAAACAAACTCCTTGATCATCCCAGTCAGGGTCTCTCTGCATTTCACAAAGAACAGTTTGATGTATTTGTCTGGCTTGGACTCTAAGACTGATGCTGCTCACCCTGCCAGCCATCTGCCACATCACTTTTAGTTCTCCAGGCACACATGGCCAAGAGAACATGCTCCCAGGCTTTGGCTGCCACACCACTGACTATTTGCTACCCTTGATTGTGATAGAAAAGTTTTAATACCTGACAGAGGTCAACAGCTTTAACACCTGACTCCAGTCCAGGCTGAATAGGACTTCAACAATCAAGCACGTGTTCTCAGTGAGTGAAGAGCTGGACACTGCCATCAGCCTCTGAACAGGAGGAAGCATTTTCCCCAAAGGCAGAACTAGTATTAGCTTCTCTCCCCTAATCCTGAATGACATCAGTGTCTGAAATGGGAACTTCCCTACAGGTAGAGTGTCCTCGGACCTACACACACACCCTGGCTGTATCATCGCTAACTTGTCTTAAATGTGAAATTCTTACGAGAAACAGCAACCAAGAAACAAAAGCATCAACAAAAACCTCACACAGCTTCCAAGTCCAGAGGAATAAAATGTGAACTGCAACACAAAACAGGTAAAAGGGCAAGACTGTTGCTGCACCAGCGACACCAAGCACAATGCTTTGATTAAGTCATTGACAAATCTGCTTTAGGGCAGAGAAATTTGGAAACATCAGGCAATCAAACTGTGAAGTCTGTGAAAGAACATGATTAATGCAAAAATGTGATGAAACTAATGTGCTTGGCTCCAGAACTTCATGGCACACCCCAAACTGGAACCAAATATGATGGCTTCTTGGCGAGCAGTGCCCCTCTGCATTCCCCAAACACAGTTATCTATGTCCTTGTTTTTTAGGTCTGATCAGAATCCAAAGCTTTTATTGTAGCTACATTTCTAAGGATGTGTTTCCCAGGATATGTACCCATAAACAGAGACATGTACATGCATATGTACTCTGAATAATTGCGCAGAATTTCACTCTTCCCTCCTGAGACATAAAAGAGCCAAGTGTTATTAAATTTACGGTGAGTTCATTGTAGTTTTCACATAATTTTCTTGATGCACTGCAGATTTTTTAACAGGCTGCCGCTTCCTCTCCTGTTTAATGTTAAGGTACTTGTCCAGGCTCAGCTACACCTTCAATACCCTGGATTTCTGCCTAAGGTTATCAGCCCCAGGGGCAAATGTGTCATCTTCTTTATTCTCTTCTACTTGTCTCCTGCCCTCCAGCTTTGTGTAGAAAAGAAATACATGGGCCTGCACAGCTTGGGATGCAACAAAGGAGAGGGGCAAACTCAGATTACTAAGGTTGCAGTCAGCATTAGACTGATCTTTCATGGATTGCAGAGACACATCAGGATGCACTCCGTGGCTGTGACCTCCAATTACAGGAAGCTGGGCATGACACTGGCGCCCAGGCAGGGGCAGAGGGCAGGGAGAGAAGCAGACCTGGTATTTGTTGGCTCAGATATCGTATTGTGGCTCCTGCAGTTAATTTTCTCTTGCTTACAGACCCACTTTAAGTCTAATCTTTCATTGCAAAAAGTTGTTTGTGTGCACATTGGAACGTGCTCTCCAGGGGAAGGCATACGATATAACTGTGATGCAAAAGAAAATATTATATACCAAGGCAGATGCAGAGAGGTCCAAAGAACTGCCTGTTTGAGGGCAAACTTCTCCATCACTCTGGGCACCTAAGCAGACTCTTTAAACTGCAAAGTTCAGAACTGAAGGAAACAATGCCCATCCAAAGCATTCAGTTCCATGGGGCCTTCTGTAAGCTACAGCAACCCACTGTGACCTGACACTGACCACCCAAACGTGAAGTACCCTTAGGGGAATCCACCTGCCAGTACTGAGCAGGCTCTTTGCAAGTGAGTAGATGCCTACAAACAGCCTCAAAAGTGCAGGACCATAGGTACAATTTTTTCCCAGTGTGCAAAGGGACCCCTTTTGGGGACAGTCTGGGCAACTCTCATACCACGCATCCCAAAAGTACTGCATATTAGGAAGAAAGTGCATGCAGATGCAAGCCAAGTTGTACAGTGACAAATGACTCCTTCACAGGGACGGCTGGTGGCTGTGAGAGACACTGTACTCTAAATATACAGCAAAGAAGCAAAAATAGCTCCAGGTACTCACACATTGGTTTGAGCTGCCCAATGAGTTCCTCTTTTGTCCACTTGGCCCATTCCTTCTTGTCGGTGTTTATTGAACATAGGATGGGGCCGCATGGTTTCCCGCAGTCCTCAATGGCTGGGACATTCAGGTAGTGCACCAACACGATGTCTGGGTTCTGAAGGGAGAGCAGAGCAAGAGTTATGTCAGTGGGCCTCTCCCCTGCTCAGAGCTCTCTGCATTTATCTTCCTAATTAATACTGTGATAGAAAGCGTCATAACCAGATCCCAGTATGTCCTGGATTTCCCTGAGATCAGAGCTGTTCTTTCAAAGAGGTGGCAAAAACCAGACATGACAGTTTGCACATGGATTCCCCCATCCTGAGGATCCTTTGCTTACAACTCTCCTGCTCCCCTTGTGGGCTCGGATTGAACCTTTTTTCCAAACTCTACAACACTGAATACTTGCAAGAGTCTTGCAAATACCACTTACAAATGAACACCAGGTAATTCGTTTTGGTTTAAGGGACCTTCGGTTCATATGAGCCAATGCTTCCATCAGTTCTGGTCCACATTGGGGCTATTTTGGATACACAGAAAGTAACCTGAGAACATCAGGAACAGCCACACTCTCCATACAGTGACAGAAAGAGGCGGGGAAGAGCTGAGGTGGCTCACAAACAATATTACACAGTGCCCCAACGATGGGCTCTTCACAGTCAAGCTTGGAATTCTTTGTCTTTTGAAGATGTTGCAGCTTTGCGATGAAGCCAGCAAGCTGCAGAAGGTGGGGACTGCAAGAGCCCTTTGCAGAGCTGCTGCAGGACGACAGCGAAGCACCAGCTTCTGCAGGCTGATCAACGCTCTCCTCTCCCCACACACCTTCCCAGGGGCTGCGAGGGGGAGGCAACCCCACTGTGATGCACTGTGGTGCCATCCCACCGAGCAGTGTGTTACCACCCTGTGAGCAAATGAATCATCTTAACAACAGCAACGGTAACAACTCTGCCAGTTCCCCAGCAGCATCCCAGGGAGATTGTACAATAGATAATAACAAGATTGAAGAGCTGATTTCTTTCCCTTAAGTCATTTACTCCTAAGTTCGCAAACTTTAATGACTGCTTTGGAATTATTTATAAAAATAAATAGGATAATGGTGTAATTAAAACTCTAATGTTTCATTAATGTTGTTAGAGCCCTGTTCCAAGGGGTAGAGGGAACACAACATATCATTCACATGCAAAGGTTGTGCTAATAGGAGCACTTGGTTATGAAACCAGGGGAGGGCTGGAGCAGTACATGGACACCTATACCAAGGAGACCTATGGAAGGCACCTTCTGATGGGCAAAGCACAGCACTGAGGCCCAGCATGTCAGGAGCTGCACCCGGAGCCGCCCAGGGCAGGAGCAGGGCAGCACTCACCACCGCCAGGTGCAGGGTGACCATGCACCCCCCTGTGCCCCCGCACCCAGGGAGCATCCTGCACATCTCTGAGATTAGGGGGGTGGCTGGTCACATCTCCCAGCTCCTCCGGGCTGGCTAAGAAGGTGCTAGCAGTGGAGAGGCCACTGGTGCCTGTGTACAGCAACATGACAAGCAGAGCAACCCCCTAAAGTGTGACCTCAATAACCAGAAACATCCCTCTGTCTGGAAAAGGTCTTTTAAATCAGGAAGACATGCAAGCAGAAACTTGCATCTTTCCTCTCTGTGGACAGAACTGCAACCAGGGGACTCTCAGTGAAGATTCTGTGAAAATATAGTATCAAATTCCTGCAGCCTGTTCTAAAAGAGTTGTGTTGCACAAGGAGGAGGCAAGGAAACCTTGTAAGGAACAGCTAACAATTTATTTCAGAGCAGTTTTGGAAAGTGCTAAAGCAAAGAAAACTATTGGCTCTTCTATTTCCAAGATTCTTCTGGAGACAAACAACTGAACCTTTTATGTTTAATTGTGAAGTGTTCAAAACCTTCCATTTCCCAGGGCACATCTGCCCCAGATGAGAGACAGCCAGAGGACACGGGAAACCATTGCATCCTCTTTCCATAGTAAGGAGGTCTGAAACATCACTGTCCTCGTGCATAATTCAAAAAAGGTTCATGTAATAAAAATGATTACTTATTCACTCAAATAGTCTCCATCAGCTAAGTTAATGTAATTAGTGATCTAGATGATGAAGTAATAAAAAGTAGTATGTTTCAGATTTCATGTAAAGATGCTTCTTGCTCTCAGAGAAGTTTCAAAGAAGGGAGCAAGGACATTGCTGCCACCACAGCATTGGGCAATGGGGCAGTTCTGCAGGTGCTTCTCCCTTCCTCTTAGATAGCCGTGTTTTTCCCAGCCTGATGGTGCCCGTTTGTCAGGTCAGGATGATGAGTCTTCCTGACTTCACTGCAGCACAAGCAAGTGGACCTCAGCAGTGCATTGGCACTGAAATTTATATTTTTTTTATATAAAAGCATATAAAATAAACACAAACCCAACAGGTTTGTTCCTTATGTTTACATCTAAAAGCTGACCGCAGGTTGACAAATCTCATAAATGCCAATCTATTTGGTGAACTGAAATGTTTTCACAAAAAATGAAGAGCATAGGTATGTTTTGGAAAACTTGAAATCAGCAGTGAATCACTATCCATGGTGACCTACCAGGAGAGCAAGAGAGATGTGAAAGACTAAAACAAAAATTACAGATGTAACTTCCACATGGGAACGGTGCCAGGACAGTGGACATGCCACAGCAGAAGCTCTTCACTGGGGTGGCAGGGAGGAGAGCCCTGGACTGGGCTGCAGATGGCTCTGAAAACATGCCTTTTGGAAAGCAGCCCGTCATTCCAGCACCCAGAGTCTCAGCAGAGCTGTTCCCCTTCCCATGCAGCTGAGTCGAAGGCACTGCCATCTGTCCCTGACCTGAGTAAGGCTCCTTGGCTCCTCCTGCCATGCCAGGGCATTTCACCTGCCTCCTCAGTGTGGTGAAGGAATGGGTTCCACTGCTGCTGGAGGGTGAGCCGGAGATGGTGCAAAAAGCAGTTAAACACAAAAAACTGATAGTTTTGATAAAGAAAAATGCAACTGCAACATCTGTCTGACTCTTGTTTGAAGCTTCATCAGCACTAAGTGGTCCATAAATCAGACTGGCATGGCGTTACATTTCTTCCATGACTTAACCATTAATCTAGTGCCAGTTCTCATGAAACATGAAGGAGAAAAACTACATGATGGTGGAAGTGTACACATTATCCAGAAAGTGGCAGTGGCACATAAGGTGCTGCAGCCCCCTGTCCCAGCGGCTGCAGCAGCAGGGCAACTTTCTCTGCTACCCACCACGGAAATTAATCAAGCAAAACAACGATTGTTCCATTAGCCTGCTCCATGCGGGTATTTTTCACAGGAGCAGAAACACAAAACTGAAATAAAACTGAAACAGTTCTGGCAGGTGTGGGGGTATGGGCAGCCAGCAAAGGGCTGGCCGACACTGGGGTGAAGGAACAGACAGTTCCTGCAGCACTCCAGGCCGGCTCAGCCATGGGGGAAACCCTCCTTTCATTTCAGCAACCACCTTCTGCCTTCACTTCCCAGAGTCAGTCCCCCATGAAGGGAAGTCTTCCTTCTCAAGCAGAATAATCACAAAAAACCTTTCCCTTTCTTCTGTTCTCATCCAAAAGCATCCTGGTTTGGTTGTCTTATTTCTTTTTGTTTTAAAAGCAAAAAGCAAAAGCCATTTCTGGCCAGCTTCCAGATGCTCTTCAGCTGCTCAGCCAAGGCAATCAGCTCAAGGCAAAATCTCACTGGCAGAGGCTCCCAAATCACCGATGACCACAGCTGAAGATAATTTTATTTGGAGAAATACTTCTGAGCTGAAAGTTTTGCATTTGTACTCCCTGCTGGAAGGATGAAAGGAAATAAATCATCCTCAGGGATGATGAGTATTGGTGAATTTAGTCCCAGCCAAGGAATTACCCCCAAGCACAGCCACTCGCCCCACTTGGCACTGGATACCCATGTTAGTTCTGTTGTGTCCAACTTGCAAAGTACTATGTTTGGTGAAGCTGTTCCAGCCTTAATGGCTAAACCATGAAGCAGAAAGGTATAAGGAACAGCAGAGCATGGCAGAGGAATGCAGAGGCAGTTCCTGTGGCCCCTTCCTCCCTGTTCACCTCTAAAATTATAACAGTTTTTTTCTTTTCTAAGAACTATTCCTCCACAAAGTATCCTTTGAATTCCTCAAACAATCCAAAAAGCTGAAAAGGAATCTCAGCTTTCTGGGAAGATAATTCACATCACTGCTGTGCAGTGACTAGATCAATATCCAACAGATTATTACACCAAAAAATGATAATACTAAGAGGTTTCCGTGGTTTTGAAGGCCTGCTGTTACATGTTGCTTCAGTACCCACAGGTAACTCAGGGACAGGTACTGTGAGTATCTGTGTATCATTGATATGCTATCCAAAAATCAAATCAAGGAAACCATTCCCAGACACATGGATGACAGAATCTTCTACTGCTCATAGCAGTGTCTCTCTGGAGGGTTTCCTCTGGATTTTCAAAGGTTTGAGAGCGGAGCCTGAGATACCTGAAGAACAAGGCACAAAGATACAACACAGACACAGAAATAATAGAATTTTTTCCTTTCCAGAGACCAAATGCTAGCTTTGGGCAAAATTACTGGTTTGAATCCCAGAATTTCTTTATTCTTGAACTAATTTTTAATTGAGGTCATGCTATAGAAGACAACCTGGTGGCTGTTGTATTAGAATATGTTTATCCACACTAACCGTGAAAACAAAAACATTGACTTCAAATGCACAACCCATTGCCTTAGAGCTGGGCATATTTAATTAGGCAGAACGAGACAATTACCAGAGACCTAGCACAGCCCTGGCTCCCGAGCTGAAGCACTGGAGCACAGGGAAGAGACTGGGACCCCAGAGCTGGACACAAAAGCAGAAGCTGTGTTGTGGAGTAGAACTCCTTCTACTGGGAAATCCCTTTTAGCCAGCACTTTGAATTAGCTTTGTGTCCTATGACTCCAGCTGACAAAGGAGCTGGTGGAAATTCTGTCCCTTCAAAAGATTCCTTGGGAAGAAAGAACACCAGGAGTCGGCTGGGCAAAGAAACACTGGTGCATATATCGTTTTAAATGCAGTTAAATCAGCATCCTGACATGCACTGGCTCAGGAGCTGCTGCCAGTGGTCACTGTCCTGGCCTGTGTACAGAAGAATCGGGTTCCCTCCAGGGCAGTGGCCATCCCAGACATCTCCATTGCCACACCCCAGCCATGCTTGGAGTCTCAAGATTTATGCCCTGTGGACACCAAGAATACCTTATCTCCAAAGGTCAGCCTGCCACAACTCCAACACATAGTCATTGTCTCACTTTTCTAGCCCAAATTCTTTTGAGTCTTTTTGTTTGTTTAAATTCACTAATTTTTGAGATAAGAGGTTGTCTAGAGGCCGATACAGCTCCATGTACTTCAAATATTGAAGAGCTTGGAACGTAAAAAAATTCTTTTGAGATTATTCCTGCAATTATTTTAAAGGCAATCAAGATTTAATTTATCTGTATGCTTTATAACATGCTTCCCAGTTCTTCTTCAATACCTTGGAAAGGACACAGCACACAGAGCAGCGTGAGCATCACCGGGGCAGCACTTAAATAGCATGAGCAGCAAAGTAAGAGAGTCTTAATATACAACAAATACCAAGCACTCACCAATAAATCATCAAATGTGATATATTTGAAGATATTTTATACAGAAAGAGCTGCCTCTGAATACTCCCGGGGATCATGTTTACTTAACATATACTTTGAAAGATACAGAGAAATACAACACTGTAATTCCTGGCCTCCGAAGTTCCAAAAGAAATTGATTTCTGAGATGCTTTTTGTCTTTCATAGCAATACCTCTTGTGCTAGTAAAAGGTGTAACAGAAGGATGATGCTGCACAACTTGAAACATGCAGCAAAATAAAACAAAAGGCACTTCTCTTCCTCATGAAGGTATTATTCTTCTGGACAATGGAAATTTCTTTTCATCTGTGTCACCTCTCCCAGCTGTAAGCTTTAACTTACACAGGCAGTTGACAGGGACAAGATAATTCTGCCATGAGCTGGGACTGCGTTTGTTTATCTAGGAACATGCACTCTGTGGTGCTGATACAGAGGTCCTGGGGACAGAGACGCAGCAGGGAAATCTGTCCTGCTTATTGCTCTGGAGCAACAAACCCACAGGAGACCATGAAAACAGTCACCTGCGAAGGTCTGAGGAGAGCCAAGCCTTTGGCACCTGAGCGCTCACAGTGTTGGTAATGCCCAGCACAGCAGTGCATCCTTCAGCACAGGGCTCCCACCCAGGTGTCCAAAGGGTTTTCTCCAAGAACCACAGTGGGCTCCAGGCTTCCACCCATAGAGCAAGGCAGAGGAGCCTCTTTCAAACCCACAGTTTTTACTGTTTTCCACTCAGTCCTTTATGACGGAAGGTCTGGATTTTTGAAAGACCACCCTGAGACTTTCACAGCTGTTAAGCAGTTGATCAGAGGAGGTGCTGGGGCAGCTGTTTGACTCAGTTAATAACCTTCTGAAGCTATGCCATTGCCCGTGTACACAACCATGATAAAAAGCATGCACAGAAAACTTCCAGAGAGCAACTTGTCCTACTTCAGCTTGGTCACACCCCCACTCAGGAAAGTGCGTAACAATGAAAACATCTGCCCTTTAACCCAGCTGCTGCATCCAGCACTAACTGCCTCTGCAGGGAAACAGATTTGACATGGAAATCATCAGATATCTCCTCCTCCTCCCTGTCACTTGCTCTCTGCAGTTTTATAACTCATTCTGCAAAAGCCTTAAGGATTTTCAAACAATAACACTGAGGGCAAAGCAAAACTCCTTCGAGATGCTCTTCCTGACAAAAGAGGCTTATTACAGACACACACATTTCTTGCTACATGGGGCATATTCTGCTACTCCAGCTCACCACCTTGGAAGACTTGTATTTGAACAGTGGCTCTGTGTTTTCTCACGTTAAACCTTGCATATGGCAACCATTTCCAGAACAGTGGAATTTCTTCTGCAAGGAAAGTGGTGCAGAGGAGAACAGCAAAGCCACCTGATATTTCAGTGTCCTACACGTGAATTGTGCTTTTCATTTTTGTAACAACTGCATTTGCTAACTGATACAGCCTTATTTGTACACCAAGATTACTCGATGTAACAGCAAAACACAGCTCTTTCTAGGGTAAAACAAAGCAAATGCTCGATTGCCCACAAAGCACCAGTGAGGACCCTCACTGCCACCAAAGCTGCAGATGTGGAGTAGAGTTCTGCCCTGTAGCTGCATGAATAGTTTGAAATCGCATTACACTGCCCATGCACACATGGGCAAAGCACCATCAAATTACAGACACAAATGTAAATACCAAGGTACTGAATATGCCATAATGGTGCTGCTCTCTTTGTAGGCTGCTGCTCTGTAAAAGATTTGCTACTGCATTTGGACTATTTTTCCCCAACAAATGTGAGCCAGAGATTCCTCAGCTGACATTTGTGAGGACTCCTTATTTTTTTCACTCTGAAATACAGAATCTCTTCTCCCTCTTTCTGTTTTTATTGCAACCTTTACATGGGAATTCTGTCACTGCATTTCAAATGAGCTCAGACAGACCTCAGCTCAGAACACTTCCATCCTCATCACCAGCCAGAAATGCCGGCACTATAAATCATGCCCCAAGTGGCTTCTGTCCTTTCCCAGCTCATCCAAGCCAGAGATACAACAATAGTTGGTCTGAAATAAGAAGAAATTTTAATTTCAAAGGTCTGCTGACATTCACCAAGTGCTTTCAATGTTTCCATCAACAGAATGCACTGTTTCCAATTCCAGTTGGAATGCAAATGGTGCAAGTTTTTCTCTTGTGCTGATGGCCTAGTTTGCCTCAAAAACACTATTAACTGTTAAATATTAATGCCTTTCTGTGAATTAAGAACAGTTCAATGTGTACCTGAAGATACTTCACATCTTACTTTTTTAATTGGTATTGTTGTAGGTGGACCAAGTAATAAAAAGCTGACATTTCCAAGAAAAGCCCAGGAGAATGTACTGAGAGCTCATGACAAGCTTCCCCTCCAGAGACATGCTGTCCCCTCAGTGCTGCTCCTAAAGCTTCACCAAGCTCCAAGCTATTTCTGTACAGATGAAAACGATTTAAAATCATTTGGAAGTGGATTGTCCCTCAAACCCCATGTACACTCTCCACAGCAACAGCACACCAGCATGCAGGAAGAGAGGATGTAGGACTAAGGCTGTGTCCAAGGGTTCGCCCACCTGCATGAGGGAGAAAAGCACCACCTTCAGCTCTTCACAGGGTGCTGCAGACTCCAAGCCCACCAGAAAGGGAGCTCTCTGCAGTGCTGGGAGCTGACGGCAGCTCCTGCAGCATCCCAGGGGCTGGAGCTGTGCTCACGGTGCTCACCAGCCCTGGCTCCTTTCCCTACACCTGCACAGCACACAGCGCAGAGACACAGGGCTCCAGGTGCCTGGAAAGGAAGCACGTGTGAGCCTGATGCCTGCCTGGAGGAACAGGACATAAATGCTACTTAGTGTTCCACATCAGCCTATATGGTACATGGTAAGCCAACAAGTCCTTTTTATTTCTATTCTTTGCTCTTGCTCCAAGGGCTCTATCATTTATAACTTCTTTAAATTTGTTACTTTTGATACCAGCGACTGGTAATACAATTCCCAGAGGAATAACATCAATAACCTTCAAAACACTTTCATAATGTTGCCTTTGATAGTCTGGCAACATTTTTGTTCCTATGGCAAAACCCTTATGACATTGCTGTACAGCACACAGGTTATTCTTTGAAGGTTTTGTTATGCCTAGATAACCCTTCGAGATACGAGTAACCCCAGTGCCAAGGAATCCCATGTTCTCCACTGGTACATATTTTGGAGTCCAACTTTACTTTGCACTGGATGTGAGGGCTCACAGAGATGCAAGAGTCCAAACAAAAGATTCGTAAAAGCCAGCAACAGGGGGCTGTGCCCACAGGCAGAGATGGGAAGGTACCAGGGACACCCCAAACTGCCGTGTCAAGGACATGCTGGCCTCCCTGCATTCTCCCTACAGCTGTGACTGATTAGCCAGGGTGTCCTGAAAGGTACCCACAGTAGCCAGCTGGGAACTGAGGCAGCATTTTAAACTGGAAACATCAAATTCTAAAGCAAAAAAAAGAGTACCAGACTTGAATTTTTTTAAAACTGTAAGAAAAAGATTATTAGACAACCTTCTTTCTTCTTCACTATCACTCAGAAGTCTCAAATTCCCCCAGACACAGGGATTAACAAACAGGGATTAGCATCTCAGCATTCCTGTTGTAGACTTTGAGAAGCCCAGCTTTCTGGGCCTCCTGCACATACACTTCAGAGACTCTCACATGGATGCCTTGGAAACTTAAATGGAAATGTGAACCTCACCAGTGCTGCTGTGCATCTCAGAGGGCTCCTCTGACCTGCTGATGAGAGTGGAGTTCCTGCTTATCAGACCTTTCTGAGGACTCCGAATGTGTAGGCATTCAGGTTTCTCTTGGAGAGATCTGACAAACAGATTTCTCTATTTCACTATGTTGGAGCAAGCATAGAATCACTCCTTGGGTGGACAAACGGCTCTAGTCAGTGCCTGTGCAACTCTGAACTCAAGGGAGGAGCACACATTGCTTCCTGGCTCCTTTTTGCTCCAAATCAGGTCTCTCTTTCATACAGTGAGAGAAGAGAATGGTAAACTGGCTAGTGAGCCCGTCCTGCCTCAAACTGCTATGGCAGAGCAAGCGACCTGGCTGCTAACAGAGGTGTTATCAGGGATGAGCAGAAGAGTGCTCCAGCCCAGCGACAGCTAAGCAAACTGCCCTTCAGCCTGATCCATCAGTCTAAAATTCACTGCACAGGAGCAGCCTGGCAGTTTCCCAGCAGATGACAGTGCCCCAATAACCTCCAAAGCTGTGTTATTTAAGCACAGGAAGGTGAGCTTTGTTCGGCTCTTAGGCTCAGGCTGAGCCAATGACAGATTGCCAATGCTCCATCCAATTACATTTTTAACTAGTGAAAGCAAATATATCAGGTGAGTGTATGTGGCACATGAGAGTTATCAATTTCCTCTTCTCACCTGGAGAATTTCCCTCTCTTTTTATTTCACAGTATGCTCCAAAACAACAGCAAAGTTTTGGCAATGCCTTTTGAAGAATACAACAAATAGCAATGCAGTTGCTGTTATATGCAGAAATTCCCTTTTTTTTTAATTTACTTTATAAATTGAATGCTGCTGCCTGTGGTGTACACTGTGGTGTAGCAAGAGAAAAGAACACCCAATGCCCATGACATTGTACACTTTACAAAACACAAAAAGGCAGGAAAGCTTCTGAATTTCAATAACAGATGCAGACTATTACACACAGAAAGTCATTACTCATTTCACCCATCAGCTACTTGACCCAGCTATATACACTGGTATCTTCTGAGACATCCCAAAAAAGCAGCAGTAGTTGGAACATCCAGTGCCAGACACGGCAATATTAAAGTTTAACATGGGTACTTTTAAGTTGGTAAATGCTCGGCAAAGTAAGTGCAGATCAAAGGGCTTTTTGAGCTTAGGCATCGATGCATCTGAAGAAGCATCTAAGAGAGAGGTAATGCTGAGGAACGAACAGCTTATGACAAGAGTCCTTGAAATCCCAGAAACAGCAATACTCTGCATTATCCAGAATCAGAGTGCTCTGTGCATTTTCAAATTTACTGCCTTTTCACTTTTTTCCTGCCTGCACAGAACATGGAAGAGGAAGGAAGACCCTTGTCTTGCTGTCCTTCAAAAAAAGGACAGACTAGTTTTGTTCTTCATCTTGGACCTCTCAGATCTGAACTTTCTCAGACAGTGTAAGAATTGATCTGAGTGTTTGTTGTTAAGTGTGCCACACATGGCTGCAGATAGGGTTGTTTTTGAGAGGAACACTGAGATTCTTACGTGTCCACCTGCATTTGCATTTGTACATATCCCACATAGGTTTTCTGCCTGGGAGCATTTTTATTCTACCAGCAAAGACTGCCTGTTTGATTTGGAGACCCTGCCCAAATGCCTCCTATTTGCTGCTAGAGATGAGTGTCTTCACTCATCCAGCCACAGATCGCTACTCTTCGATACTGCTGAAATGGAGACTTGATGCTCGCTCAGCAACAGCGCAATTTGGGGCGACTGCAGTCATGCCTTTGCAAACCTCTTGACGATAGAGGTTTTCATCTTGGCAGACACAGGAGCTGAAGCTGCCTTCTCTCCTTCATCAGGAACATTACCAGTGCCATCAGGAGTATTTCCCTCATCTCCCATGGTTGTAGAGAACAAGGAAACAATAGTTTCTGTCAGGAATTCAAGTCACCAGAATTCCCCGTGTTATTCCTACTCACTCTCAGAAGGACACACATAGGAAGAGCAGATGCCTGGAACGGGGCTGGATGCTCTCACTGGGCCTGCTGGGAGCACAGTCCCAGAACCACCGTATGCACTGCCCATGGGAAGTGGTTAGGCTGGCACTGCCATCCTTCCTCCTCCACCACGTGTTCACAGCAAAAGATGGTGCAGAGAACAGCCAAGGGGATTCTGTTCTCATTACACATGCAAAAGCTAATGACGTTATTCCCAAACCCTGGGACTGCAACAACAGCGCTGTCCGTCCCAGGCAATATAGATGCTGTGATGCAAAAGCACAGGAGACCATGTCCTGCTGGGCCCACCGGGGGGGGCAGATACTTCACATGATAAGTGCTGTCTGCCTGCCACACAGGTAGCACTAAAGAAACCTGTAAAGGAATGTGTAATGAGATGACAGGCAGCGAAACCAGCATGGGTGAACACAGGGATTCCCTGCAGAATCTTCTTTTGACTCTGGGCTAGATGAGCGCTCTCTGAGGAATGTGGCATCCCTATCTTCGGGCAGAGAACATTTGATAACAAACACCTGTGCACAGCCACAGGAGTCCTCCATCGCTGCTGGTTGGAATGCTGTCTTTTCCAGGTTTCCTGATGTTTTGGTGCTATGTCAGAAATGTCTGAACTGGCTGAGTATTGCAAGAACTTGGAAAACATCACTAAAATCTTCTGTCCTGACTTGCACACACTGTTTGAAAATGACTGGAGCAACCATCACGTCTAAGGAGATCAAAGACAGATTGTCACTGTTTGCTGAAAACCAAAGCAAACCCTGCCACACCAGAAGCTGCCGCACGACAGGTAAAATGCACATCACTACAGTTTGGTGATGTGGGGGTGGCAACAACAGCAGAGCCCAGAGCTTGGAGGCACGTTCCCAGCATGTTCACCATGTCCTTATCTTTCCGTTTAACAGATAGAGACACAAGGAAAAAATGAAATCTAAAAAGCATTGTCAACTTGAATGATTTTCCAGGTTCTTGTCACTAAACAACCATCATCCCTCAGAGCATACAAAAGGCAATAAATGCAATAGAACTAATAAAGGAAAACTGTGTGGAGCTTGATAGATCTGGCTGTCCGTGGCATGTGACAGCCGATTTTCCAAGCAGGCAAACGGAAACTGCAGCAGACTTGTCCACAGGATAAGTGAGACCCTGACAAAAACAGCACTGACTCTTGGTTTTTAGTGCTGTTAAGTTCCGCTAAGAAAAGGTCCATTTTGAAAGAGTATTCAAATAATTCTGCAAAATACATTTGTGGCTGATATAAAAACTGCTTAGTAATTGCTGTTTACCATCTCACCTCTGCTGAGTATCAGCATGAACCCAGTGGCTCTGTAACATCCATAAAGGGCTGCACCTCACCTTGTTAACACTGACTGTCCACCCCGTCCCCAGCCTCCAGCCCATCACCACCCCCCCATCTGCATTTCTCTGAATGCCGAAAAGCCATCAAAAACTGGTTTTCTCCAAAAGCTGGAATCCCTCAGGCTGTGTGACAAGTGAGCCCTGCAAGATTTGCAGGGCGAGTCTGTGACCAAACTGCAACCTAATTTACCTAAGAACCTGTTAACATTTCCTCTCCACGCTCACTGAATGAACATGCTTTTGAAGTCACTTATTTACCAATAAATTGCAATGGTCTGGAATCATTAGCAACAAAGTAAATTGTTTTAATTGATCTGAACTTTTTTACCATGTGGGAGCTTCGGTCCCATGTCATTGTACTTTCTAAAGGACTGAAAGAGCAAATGAAGCACTTGGAGCTCACTGTCTGTAAAATCCCTTCTGAAAGGCTGCATGGCTGAAATGGAGAAAAAAGAAGAAATCAACACTTGCATGACTTTTCATGTTTACGATGAAGGTTGAACCTTGAAGGGAGTCTAAGACTTACTTTTCTATGTGGAGGAACACACTACAAGCCACACGCAGGCAGCTCACATGGGAGGAATGGCATTTCATGACATGCAGCTCTTGCTGCACTGTTCAGAAACAATATTACAAAACCACAGAATCACGGGATATTCAATGACTTTATTTTTTTTTCTGGGATCAGAGAAGATGAAGACTATGCAGATTTAAATAATTGCAGGAGTTCATTTGGTATAACCTCAGGCAAACCCAAAGGTCCTGATAGTAACGACTCAGCCCCTGTCTGTCTGAGTAACAGCAGCCTCTGCAAACAGCAGCAAAACTGCAATCTAAAACAAACACAGTGCACTGCCATCAGGTAAAAATACATTTTTATTCAAAGCAGCTGGGGGGGTTCAGAGGAAATATTCAATTTATGAGTAGAGTATAAACGGCATCTTTCAAAATCAGAGTTTTCAGCACAGATTAGCTCTCCATCCCCATTGCTGCTGAGAGGGCTAATCACTGCCCTGAATCAGTGTTTCGGCTGAACCTGACATTGGAAATCACATGTAATTATACTGATTAATTTTGCTGAAAATATACAGTGTTTTGCTATAGAATGTAAACATAATAAGGTGAAAGTGTTTTACAAATAGAAAAAGCTACACTATTCAGAAAAACCCGCTCAGGTGCTACAGGCATTGGAGTGACTGCATTTATTAAAAAAGCAGTGCCAATTCCCACAGCTGCCTCTCGACTTCCAAGGAAAAAAAAAGCTGGTGGATATATGACTCAGGAGTATAGTTGCAGCCTATAAAGGCATCCAATTATTTATACATACATCAGAATAAAATAAAATGTAACAATATAAAAGGACTGCTTCAAACAGCACCAGTCCTGCAGAGCATCTGCAACTGAAGGGCCTGATACAGCCAAAGAACTTGGGGTTCAAAAAGGGGGTGATACAGAGGATGCTCAGTCCATCTCCTGGCAGGGAGGTATTTAACAGCCAATAGAAGAAATATAAAGGACCTCAAAACACAAAGAGATTGCAGGAGAAATAGAACCCTAAAATTAGGAATTCCTCCTTTGTCAACCTTGTGCAACACCAACATTTCAGAAGAAGGTGTAGCAGCTCTAGAATAGGCTTGTCCTCAGTGCCTACAGAGACCATTTCTACGAGGGGCAAACAGGCACAGAATTCCAGCAACAAAGCCTGGTAATTTCACAGAAGACACTGGCATTAATGTAGAACACTTAAAACTGAGAGAGTTGCCTCTGTCCTTACTTGCATTTTGCCGCGCAACGAAAGGAGAAGGCACTGCAAGAAAATTGCTTGGGTTTCCATTTTAAAGCTGCACTTGACCAAATACTATCTGTGTTCAGACATATTGGCAAGGAAAAGGAGCAAATTACTTGTTTTTCCTGTAGCACCTAAAATCACAACAGCAATGGTGTCGGTCCCTTCTCACCCACGATCAACAATGCCAACACATTGCTGTAACCGCTCTCTCCGTGTGCTGCCTCATGAGGTGGCTGCTCAGATTCTTTGGGTGTTTTTGCTTATTTACCCACAAGCACAAACTCCACCTATTGCAAACCCACATCCCACAGGACAGCAGCATGGGTTCAACTGACACAGCATTTTTCAGGGCCCTTTCACAGAATCAACAGTGCAGCAGGTCCTGCTCTCATGAGCCAGCCTTGCCTTGGGATGGGGGGCTCGGAGCAGCAGCTGGACCCTGGCTCCTACAGAGCATCTCTGCCACAGGCAGTTCCCGGCAAGGAGGACCCAGGGTTTGCCTGACGATAAACAGAAGGGAAAGGCAAACACAAAGCTGCAGCTGAGTAAGGAACATTAAGTCTGACACAGGGAAGCTGTGATGCATTACTCAGCCTGATAAGTTTAATGTATAATTTAGAAAGATATCACCAAAATGGAAAAGAGAAGCTGTTAAGCAGCTCTGAAGGGTATTCAGCTCAGGCATCACACGCAGTTAGTGTTCACAGGAAGCTGCTCACCCCATGGCAGAGAGCCACCCCCTCACCCAATAACTTGATTTAGATGTGTCTCAGCACTGAAGCATTTCAGAAAGAACTCATTCGTTTTCACAAGACAGACTTAGGCTTTTTACTGAGTATTAGGTATTACCTCCCTGCTTGATAACCAAAAGTGATCAGGTGGGAAAGCACTTCTCTTCCAACTGCTGCTCAGTGTAACGAGCAGCCTCAACCAGGCGGTTTGAATCCTTTTGGCACCTTGGAAGTTGCAAATAATACCACATTACATTAGAAAGACTTCAGAAGATGCACAGCAGAAAAAAATTTTAAAAAGCCAAAACACTGCTCACATAACACATCAGGTGTTAGGATTTTTGTTTAAAAGAGCATAAATGACAGCCACCTTGCCATAGTCCTTTGAAGAAATACTTCTGTCGGGGAAAACAAGAGCTTTGCTGAGGCTTAGGGAATCTTCTGCCCTTTTGGCTTCGCAGGGACATGCAGAGCAGGGATGCTGCAGTTGCTTGTTGAGGAGGGCTGTAGGCTGGTGAATGACAGCCCAGCACCTGCCTGACAAAAGAAGCTTTAACAAGTAAAGGTTTAAAGGTTTATTTGCCAGGTGAACTTGCTGAAAGTGTCCCCTGGAGCCCACATTTCAGAATTAATGACTTCTGATACCACTCATGCAATCACCATAGGGCCTGTGGAAAATATTTTGATGATGAGGGATACCATTTGTTAGCAGGATGAACCTGAAGAGTGGAGGGAGGACACCGCAGGACACTCCCAGCACAGAGCAGACCCCTGCCACCCAGACACCAAGGATGGGACAGTGTGGGGGTCCCACCCCATGTGGGCTCACGACGGCGCCTGCTCCAGCCCAGCACTGCTGTCAGCTCAGCACCACTGGAAGGCTTCCAGCACCGCTGATGAATCTTCAGCACTGCCACCTCCAATTATCTCTGTACAGCTCACTGCAGCACTATGCAGGGAGCTCAGTCAGGTCTCCATGGATGCCCTGGCTTCGCATGGAAAACCATCACCCCTAATTGGGGAGGACTGGCAGGCTGTGTTCGGAAGCACGGCGCCTGCCCTTCAATGCAAGTCCACACTGTCCCACCAGGGATGCTCCTCCACGCGTCCACGTCACGGCTGCCATGTGCCCTGACAGGTGAATTTCAAGCAAAGTAGAAATGATGGATGGCAGCAGGTTGGAAATTAATCCACAGAGCCAAAACAGCACTGTAGCAAGGAAGGGAGGGAGGTCACGCAGATGGACACTGACAAAAAGCCGTGAGCGGCCCCAAAGGTGCAGCTGATCCCAGAAAGATCCAAGTTTTGATGTCCCTTCTGGCAGTCCCCCAACAAGGCTGCTTGTTATTTCCCTGGATTCTCTCAGATCCACACAGTTTCATTCCATTTTTGCATTTACCACAGTCAAGAAGGGAATGACATCTTGTAGCAGTGTCACTGTATTTCTATTCCTTAAATCAGATTTAACTTTTGTAGCTCTTTAATAAAATTCATCGTCCTCTTATTCAGTATTACAAGATAAAAAGGACAGAACTGTCTTCTCTACAATTTTGGGAACAATTCCTCACCTGGCACAGTATTTGTATAACACCTTCATTTCTCTTTTTCCTAGTCCATTAATATCGACCTTTCCAATTCCCTTTAAACAGGACTCTTCCAGGAGTAATCTCCCCCCATCCAACTGCTGTTGAATGGCACCATCCAGCATCAACAGTAGCACGTCAGACAAGGCTGTGCAACAGGATTAGGATGCATTTTGTTTTATACAATCTCTCTGCTCTTTATTTTTATATAAAGATCTTTTTTGCTCTTGACTTCAGTTGCACATTAAGAGAAACTCTCAGCCCATGATTCCCTCTAATGATATCCTAACCACCTCCCAAGTGCCTGTAGGACTCAGAAAGAGCTTTCCAATTTTCCCTCTGTTTCCTAGCTCCATTAAAAATATACATTGTAAAAGGTCTTGATTCTTGCTGGCTCATTATCCAAAGCACCCTGTGCTCCAACACCAGTCTGACTGACAGACATGGTTTCCCATCCCGCTGGCACAGCTCTCCTGGGCTCGTTCCCCAACTCTGAGGAAGGGGGAGATGCAACTGCTCCATGAAGTGCTTTATCACACACATATTTTAAACTCTTGACAACACTCACACAGAGATAAGGGAACAGGAGCTTGGGCACACAGTGTTACAACATTTTCCCTATTTCTAGTGGTTTATCTCCAGAAAAGATCAGTATGTCACCCAAATCCGTACAAACTAGTACAGCTGGCAATATCAGCCTCTCTGACCTCAGTCAGCACGGTCTGCAATGATTCACTCAGAATAATCTCCTCAAAAAGGGAGCCCTTGTTCCAAAAGCCTGTGCCTTCAACACTCTGACCACCAGGCACCCAGCTTTTCAGTGAGACCGGAATTTCTTGGGGCAATAAGCTACTGTTCTGCTGTTTACTCAAAGCAATGACTGTACCTGCACCTTCCACACAATGACCTTCAGTGTGCAGGAGAACAGAAGACAGTGACCCCGAATTTCCAACCTTTCAGAGGTTACAGTGCAGCTTGGGAATGAACCTGCAATGAGCTGCTACACCAGCCCTGGGCCATCAAGCACCTGGGAGGAAGGTGCTGGCAGCTGCTCCAGTCAGCTGTCTCTAACCAGGGCTGAACCAAGGTCCAGGTGGATCGTGCAGTGCACACAAAAGGGATCTGGGACAGAGAGATACCAAACACACGGGCAATCCCAGCCAAATCATTTAAAAGCACACAGCTGGATCCTGTAATACTGGATACAGCAGGGAGCACCTGGGAACAAACTGGCCCCCAGCCACCCAGACATCCTGCAGCTAAGCAGGACTAGCACCCGGTGATGTGGTATAATCCCTGGCACGCTGTGAATGCCCATGCTCCCTCTGGATACAGAGGAACTAATCCTTGAGAGCAACCGGTGCAGATCTGCAAGGAGCTGCTTTACTCTGCATGGAGCAAGACCAGCAGTGCTCACAAGCCTGGGTAATCCGAGGCTGCACTTTGGTGTTTTTTTTTTAACAAGCACAGACTGTGCCCACAGAATCTGACATAATTTGAGTTCAGAGATGCAATAAAAAAATAGCACACCCTTCCCAGAGCTTTTAGACTCAAAATTTCATCAAAAAGAAATGCAGGTCCATAAATTATGCAGCCCTACCCTGCCTATCACATTCAGCTGATATGTAGAGTCTCTTTACTTTGACAGGCGGTTTGAATTACGAGAGTTTGTAAAAACACTGAGGGCCCCTCCCTCGGGCTGTGGGAGGGCAGGAGCTGCCAAATTCAGATCTCATCGCCAAAGACAACTATTGCTTTTGCTGCAAATTTTTCTGAGCATAAGGCTATCTGGCTCAGAGGGGCAACTGCACTTGTGCACCAATATGCCAGCCAAAGCATCCTCCTGGTACAGGTCAGCAGCCTTCCCTGAAGACATCCCTTGAAGGACATTGGCCCCAGGAGCACAGCAAGAAACACTTGCACCAGTGCTGGGTGCTGTCTGTGCTACCTGTGCTCACCCACAAACAAATAGTGCAGCACTCTTTGCCATAGTCAGATCTTGGCACAGCATGCAATGAAAGACTTTCAGCATTGCCAGTGTGCTGAATTTAGCAGAGAAGGGAGCTGGGGAGATGGGATTCCTACAGACAAAAATAGAAAGTTTTAAAGCTGCAGCAAAGAGAAAGACTGCTGGAACATGGAGTTCTCTAGCAGCATCCAGCCAAGCAGCAAGAACCAAAAGGAAACCTATAAATAATATAGAGCAAATCTGCTCTGATCCACTAACCTACTTCAGGACAGGTTTAGAGTGAAGAAATAAAGAATTTAAGCTTGATTGTGGTGATTTAGAAAGCATACGGTGTTGATGTATATTCCTTGCCCTGATTTCTCAGCTGGAATTAAACCAGATAACTGACTCCATGTACAAGGAAACAGTCTGTGTGCTCTGGTTCTGTTTCTTGGAGAAGGGAGGGAGTGCCTTGTGCTGCCAGCTCTTCGTGCTCCGCTGGTGGCTCAGAGCCATGCCCTTGGGGCAGGGCAAGATCCCAAATGCTGCGACCAAAGCACAGCAGGATTAGAGCATCCTCATGGGAATGGAAAGCAAACACAAACATGTCACCATTTATCAGCTTATCAGAGGACATGCAGCACATGTAATACTGATGCACTAATAAGACACAACATCACATAGAATACAGGTGGTTAATTGCCGTTATTAAATAACTGGTGTTTACAGTTATTATTACAGTTATTTCATGGGTGGAGGCAATAAAGGTGAGCCCAGCTTTCCTATAGGGTGCATGGCAAGGCTGTCAGCAAACTCAAGGAACAGCCCTAACTTTACTTAAATAATTCTGAGTAGTAATTTCCTGTATATTTAAATTGAATACAACAAAATGGTGTCCTGTAACTCTTTGCAGGTGTTGCTGGATGCCTTAGCCAAGAAATTCATGGCAGGGGCCCCCCCTCAGTCTTGTTTCATGATGTCCTGCCCTCCCCAGCCCTGAGACACTTGAATGAGTGCCAGACACCATTTAGTCACTGGCTGAAGAGTTCTTCACAGAACACCTCCATGCTGCCAGCGCCCCTGGCCCAGGGCTTTCTGAGCCTCTCTCTCCTTTTTCCATTCATCAGCAACATCTTCATTTCAAGCACATTCCCCCGAGGCAGACAGAGCCATAAATAACCTTCTGCTTCATTGTCTCTGCTCTCTGGGATTGCACTGTTGCTGGCACAAGCCAGCCCTGCTCCTCTGAGGGGGCAGTGAATGCTGTGCTCTGCCCAAGTGGGTTTCAGTAATGCATTCCACATATGAGGAACACCAGACAGAGGAGGGCCAGGGCACGGGAATGCACACTTGCTCCAAGAGGAAACCTCAGGATGAGCAGCACTTGCACAAACTTTAAAGATTATTAATTACTGTTACTTTCCTGAAAATGCTTTGAAAAATAATTGTGAACACGGTTTGGGCTTAATGAGCAAACATGTTTGTGCTCCTGACACAGGCACGGCCTTGGCAGGTGAATTGATAGCTGTAATCTGCTAATTTTTATGCCAGACTCTACTGATGTTCTCAGCTTCCTCTTCTTCCCTTTTCCCATATATTTCTATTTCCTTTTCACCAGAAGGAGAACAGATCATCCAATTCTGTATATATATGTTCTCATTTTCCCAGTCTTTTAACAGAGTGGAAAGACACTGCTGTTTGGGTGAGGGGATGCTTGCCAGTGCCACCAGAGTGGCTCTTGCAGTGGCAGTGCCTGTTGGCTCACAAGAGTTAAACACCCACCTCCTCTGCAGCAAACCAACTCCCAGATTTTCCCTCCTCTGATCAGCCAAGAGAGCCAGCAGGCAAAGGATCAGAGGAGTCATTCTGCCACTGACCACCCAACCTGTCCCTAAAACTCAGTCCTGCTCTGCAAAGCCAGGCTCAGGGTGGTTGGCAAGAAGAGCCTCAGGAAGTCACAGCCTGCTGCTGCCAAGCTCTTATGCACTTTTGCACAACTAAGTCTGCTGTGATTTGCCTACATGACATGCAAATTTGCGCATTTGTGTGGGTAGATAATTTCCGTAAAAGAGTCCCAGTGATCATGCACAAAATCTGGCACCCCAGAACATGTTCCTGCCCTGTTCAGCAACCGCATTTTTCTTCTTTTTTTTGCAGGACCCTAGGAAGGCAACCACAGCCCACCCCGAGAACAACACAACCCAAAGGAGCTCCAACGCAACTCAAAGCCAAACGACCCTTTGTGGAAAAAAACTCAACCAACCCAAATTTTAGCTCTGCGCATCTGGATTTTTCTGATTAGAGAAGCCTATGCTGAACACTTTTAAAAGCTCTTTTGGCCCCAGGTAATTCCTGGCACAATGTCCTTCCCAGTAAATTGGTTTTGGGGGCGGGAGACCTGGTGCAGACTAATTCCCTGTGTTTTTCTGCCAGGTCTGTAACAAAGAAATGCTCCGTTGTTTGAGAATACGGTAATCTCTGACTCTCAATCAAACCCAAAATCACAGAAACACATTCCCCACTTAATTCAGTTGAAACCCTGAGCTGTTCCCCAGGTAATTAATAATGTTTGCAAATGTGCCTCCTTTGAAGGAATATTATCGTAGTTTAGGTGACAAGCTTAGACTTGGATTCCTCTTTATAATTCCTAACATCTACTCAGGCAGCATTAATTGGATTCAAAGCAATTACACAGGAGTCAGGTTGGCCACTTTATATCAAATTCTAGAAGAAATTTTGCTTTGGGCTGCTCTGAGACATGGTGCCGTTTCCCAGCCTCTCTCCCTCCAGTGCCCAGCGACACCTGCCATGAGGCACTGGGCAGGTCGTGCTTTGGCTCTGCAGAAGCAGGAGAGCTGAATCTACTGACCACAGCGGCATGCCTTTAGTGTCGGTTTTATTATTACATGAGGAAGGACCACAAGATAGAGACTGGTCACCGGAGGTGATGATGGGTTGTCCCACCTTGTTGTGGCGCTGGGACAGAGGGGCTGCGGCAGCAGTGAAGGATGGGCACCGTGCCATCCTGTACTAGGGACACTGTGCCCCGTTTGGGTGATCTCCCTTGGCCTGGAAGGTCGCAAAGCCCCTGTGGACACTTCAGGAACAGACGTGACTCCAGAAGGAAAAAGCCTGAAAGGGATGTGTGTCTCTGTGCAGTGCCAACCCATTTCTCTGGGCTCAAACAAGGAACTTTCTCGGCTGTTTCATCCTGCACAGACCCACACATGCAGCCAAGGGCCTGATGGAGGCATGCCGAGGAAATATCTGGAGCAGGGATTGCTGAGAAGTGCATAACATTGGAGGAACACCAGTGTGATTCACTTATTTCATAATCATTTTAAGATATTCAATATGTAATCAAACAGAATTTGAGGATCCTGCCTGGAACCAAGAGCTAGCAGCCAAACCTGGCCTCATAACTCTGCCATAGGATCCCTGGCTGATTGAACATGGGGGTTTTTTCTGCAAAGAATATGCTTTAAATTAAATTCCCCTCTAAGAAGATGCACCACTTCACTCAGGTGTATTTTCTCTATCAAACTATCAAACAACAGAGATTATTTTAATATCAAGTCTGACACACAGTGTCCATTTACTCGCAGATCTGCTGAGCAAGCTGTGCTGCCAGCCTACCTGGGTCCTGAACGCCTTCCTGGAGGCCCAGGAAAGGGCTGGAATTGACTGGATGCCTGGGATAGGGACGAGGACCCAGAAAAAGGCACAAAGCACCCCTTGAGGGGGCAAGGGGCCAGGGCTACTCCTGGGGTCCCAGCCAAGAGGGCTCCACCCCCAAGGCCAAAGCCTCCAATATCTTGGGCACACCAACGAGGGCTCCAGAGAGCAGAAGGACTGTCAGAGGCATGAGGAAGACGAGGCTGGGATCAAAGGTACCAGTGGACCTGCCAGGGATGGAGCAGAGCAACCTCGAGAGGTGGCAATGGGCTTGTCAGAGCAGAGCCAGAGGCTCATGTGACAGATCAAGGGCACAGGGGCGTGGAGGTCATGGCATTAATACAGTATCAAACTCAAGGAATTGCAGAACTATTTGGTGAGACATTTGCACCACAGTTTCTGTTGAAGTAGAGGAAGTTAAGCCCAGCTCTGAGCCATGCTGATGACTTTCAAAATCATAATACCCTGACTCTAATATTGGCACTCCAATTATCCTTGGGAACATGCAAATAATCCACATTTTGCAGTGGTTCCCAGACACATTGTGCGCCTGTGGAGGAGGAATCTGCAGAACCTGCTCCGACAGAGTTAATGGGCTGCTCTGCCAGAGCCTATTTAGAATTCCAGGCAGCACTAATTTAGTTTTAATGGGCACAAATTCAATTCCAATGGCTAAAGTATGCAAATAACAAATAAAAGGGAACCCCTGCTCCAGCAGCTGCCAGGAGAGAAAATTAACAGGTGCCCAGCTGCCCACTTTGCCCTGAGCTTCTGTCTCCTCAACCATTCTTTCCAGCAGAAGCAGCCCCCTGGCCCCCTGGGTGCTGGCAGGGACGGGGCTCACCCCTGCACCACCGGCTGAGGTATTTATTTGCTGATGAGTGCAGAAGTGACACTAAAGGGCCCCCAACAATACCAAGCCTCATTAAATTTTCATCAGGGCAGCTTCATGCTCCCTTTTCAAATACCAAGGCCTTGTGCGGGAGGGGATGCTGCAGCAGGGAGCCTTTGGTGAGGCAGGGGAATGCCTTGGGAAGAGCCTTCTGAAAGCACCACTACAGTCACCCTGCCCACCAGACCTGGAGGACAGAGGCTGCTGCTGTGAGACACGGCACTCACATCACTCTGACCCTCCTACTTCATCACACCAGTGCCCCCCATCGCAGGGAATCTCATGCAAGAGGCAGGTCTGTCCCATAGGGTCTTACAGGAACCAGCAGAAATGGATTTCAGCTTTAAGCAATACCACACAGGGCTTTAGCTGCAAGCTTGAGCTCTGAGTTGCAATTAGGGCATAGCATCTTTGCCAATGCTTAGCATTTGGATGTCTCTATACAGCCCAGGGAACAGCACCAACGTCTTCCCAGCTGGGAGCCATCGGCACGGGGTTTCACTCCCAGTTAAGCTGCATGCATTCATTTGTACATATGTGCCCTTCTCCCTGGGCAGAACACACCTGGGAACACAGAGATGGATATGTAAGAAATCTTTTGCTTGCTAAATATTGCACTGGCACAACGTGGTGGATGCAACACAGAGTCACTCAGAGACAATGTGCAAGCAAATCCAGAGGTGATTCACACCAATAACCTCCTGGCTGCTGCAGCTTCATCACTTGTCATCAGGAGGAGGAAAAAAGTAAAGACATTAGAGGCAACGAACAAGCAGAGAACAGACGAGAGGAACAACCACATGGCACACCCCAGGCTGTTCTTCAAATGAGCGCAGGTTAGGCACCAGAAAGGAGCTGGAAAAGACCAAGTCTCAGGTTCACTGCAGCATAATGCACCAGAGCAGCTGAGCAAACCTGTCAAGGGGATGGCGACATTGTGGCAGGAGATCTGTGGTAGCAATCAAAAAACAAGCTTCCTCAACCTGAGGTCCCTTTTTCACTCGGCTGCTACAGAGTTATGTTGCCCAACTACACAGAAAAAGTGCTGAATTAAACAGCCTCATACACTCAAATCAGGGCAAAATACCATAAAATAAGCTGAGCAATGGCTGCCTAATGCAGATTTCATTCTTGAAAATGGCTAAGGCAGCAGAAACTAAGCAGGTGAACACCAAGAGTTTACGTCCTCTGTAGCTATGGCAGAGGCAGACCTGGTCCCTCTTCCCGACATCATCTCTGCAGCCTCTCCTGAGATCACACTGGCTGCAAGAACATGAGAAGGAAACCAGATGTCAGCAGCTGGGAAACAGACAAGCCTGGCTTTATCCAGGGGAACTGAAGATGTTTCTCCCTGTTAATCACTTCAACCTGTATTTAGCAAGGAAAGGCCGCAGTAACTCCCAGCCTCCCATCCTCTTCCTGCACTGACTGCTTGCTTCCCAGCAAGTGAAAAGACAGACCAAGGTGTTAGGATTCTGAAAGTGCCAGCCCTGTTTGACACCTGTGGGCACCTCCAGCTCTGCCCCAGGCAGCATCACTCACTGCTAATCACCTGAAAAGTGCTGGGTCACCTCATTGCTCCTCTGAACTCATTTACTCTTGACAAAGGCTCATTATGTCACCAGAGCAGCACCAGAAAAACACTGACAGATGAAGGACTCTGCAAGGACACTTTCAGAGCCTTTGCAGGGAAGCTGCTAGGCCCAGGAAGGACATGGCAGGGTCACGTGCCACTGGGATGGAGGGATTTAAGAATGTGCAGTACAGCATATCCTGCCCCAGCCCAGAGACTCTGCTGTGTCATCTGTAGCTCTGCCACGCAAAAAGCTGGTTATGGTGCAGATACATCCTTGACTCTTCTGTGTGGCACCGCAGGGAAAAGGGGATGCGGAGCTGTGCACAAAGGCTGGGGGGACACAGCACAGCCTGGCTGCTTGGGCCCGTGGTCGTGTGGGGTCACGCTGTCCTCAGTGTTGTCCTCAGAGCTGCAGCGCGCACACCGATGGCCAAGCACAGGTGAGGCACAGCACTTCTGCCCAGGGAAGGCAGCACCTGTGGGTGCACGAGTCAGGCTCACTGCCAAGCACAGCACCCTCCTGTTCCAAAAACCCTCCTTGCCCTGCCAACAAGCAAGGACTTATGGAAGGATTTTTCCAGCAACTGACTTGGCAGACAGTGAAGGCATTAATATCGCTGCCTTCTCCCTGTAGGTGCGGTAAGCCTTGTGCTACCCCTATGCTGCATTGCTCCCATCAGAGAAATATCAGCATTATCCCCCCGTGGCTCACAGTTGCTCTTACTTGCTTCAAGATGGGGTTTTCCCTTAAAAAAAAAAAAAAACAAAAGAGTCAAACTGGGAAGTGGTTTCTAAGAATCCCTCCAGTTTGGCACTGAAGGCCTGACACCAAGGGCCCACAGCTCCAGCAAGCAGCAGCCTGTGCCACACTGCCTCCCCCAGTTCCAGATGCCGGCAATGCCCTGGCCACTGTGCTGCAGCCATCAGCCCCTGGGCTGCCTCCTTCATCACCCCTTTTCCTTGGCCTTGCTGTACCTGACTCTGTCTGTCAGCACAAATTCACCAGGTAAAGAGCCACAGGTAGCGATCAGGCTCTGGCAGCAGCAGCAAAACCGAGAAATTTCTCCCTTCTGCTGCAGGCACAGCATCCAACACTTCCTTGAACTCAGCTCCCATAAACTGTGGGATTCACACACATTTACAGTATCACAACAGAAATGAAAATTTAGGTGAAATCATTGAAATGAAGTACAGGAAGCCTGAGACCTCTTACTCTGGACACAGGGAACAGTCAGTGCAGATTTTTCTTGGCCCACTCAAAGAACCCAATATGTGGAGTGCACCACACGTTGACATCCCCTTCTGTCCCCCATGACCTCAGCAGAGTCCTTCAGCACACTCCACATACCATGTGCAGCCATGACACATTTCCTTTTCCTGCCCTTCCCAGTCAATCCAGACACTACATTGGAAGTGTCCCAGAAGCAGCTACAGTCGGGCATGTGCAGGTGACCTGCCAAGCACCCAGCACACCTCATCTGTCTTCCTCCCACAACATGGTAACACCCTTAGCTCGTCCCTTTGTCTGCAGTTACTGGAGGACAGAATGAATGTATCCTCTTTTACAAGTAAGGATAACAATTTGCAAGGTACAAAGAGCCTTAGACATCAGGAAATTGAATCTTATTCAAATTGAACAAAGATAATAGGAGTGTAAGAAAGCACATCATCAGGGCACAGTAGACACAGAATGGACCGGGTGAGCCTGATCAATGGCTACACTTTCCGTAGCTGAAAAAAAGAGACTGGGTCTTTTCATACCTCTGGCTGCACAATATAATTCTAACACTGTGGGATTATCACAATCAGACCTTTTCAAAGACTGTATCTTGAATACTTTATATCAGTGATTTCAGTTTAAATCTGAATTCACAATATGATTTCTATTTATAGGCTCACATTCTGCTTTTGAGAAATAAAGGAGTTTATGTCAAAAGTAATACCTAGCGTGATGAAAGATCACATTTCCAGAAGAATTAATCTCTAAAACGATGAGTGCTGTTCACCTGAAATGTAATTTTATAATTAATTGCTGGAAGATTGCCTTCCAATGGCAGAAGACCTCTTAAAAAAGTCTCTTCAAACCAGGGCGATAACTCTGGACTTTCTATTGTAGCACATCTAATATCGGAGAGCATCAACTACATTGGCAAATGCTAGTATAACAAGGAACAAAAATGTGTGCACTCTCCCTGGCAAGAAAAAAACCAGGAAGGCAGGAGGTTAATGTTCAAAGCACAGCTGAGGAGGCAAAACCGAGAGGGAGGATGCAGCAACACAGCAGCGTGCAAAGCCCCGTCTCCCGTCAGGGAGCTGCTGAGCAAAGGGACCATCACACAGTTACTCATTTTCATCAGACAGGGAAACACACACAGCGGTTCCTCTCCTCCTTATACTTCCCCAGCAAAGACACCTTGCTCCTTCCCTTTGCAGACTGCTCCCCGTAGCTTTGGGGTGGATATGACAGTGCTATTTCACACTCATATTTCCTACTATTGGAAATGGGCACAGCACAGTCCTTCTCTCCTGGCTGCAGTCTCAGTCCCTCAGCAAGGACAGGGTCAGTGCTGCACGTGGGAGCAGTCACTTGGGGGCATCACATTTTCACACAGATCACAAGGAGTAAATAGAAGAAAAATCAGCTGCTGCTAATTACATCCTGACGTTCTCACCTTCAAGCTTTTAAATCACAAGTGACATTTCCAAATCAATCCTATTCTTTTTTGGAGAGTTTAACAAGAAACATTCAGTCTCCAAGAGCACTTGGATTTATTTTTGCAGTAATTTGACAAGAACCCATTAAAATCTACTGGAGGTTGCTTTACCCCCTACAGAGAGAGTTTAGTCCAAGGGCTTTTTCACATGAAAAGTCACTGTAACAGGGCAAAGACTGGTATTGAGGAACTGCAGAATGCTAATCCAAGCGTCCCTTTCATTCCATGCCTGATGCTGAGCTGTACTGGGGTGTGCTGAAGCACCTATAGCAGCTTCACCCCACACTACAGGGCAAAGCATCTGATCTGTTTCCTGAAGTAAGGCCTAAGCTGGGAACACTTTCCTCAATGGCCTAAGAGGAGAGTAACCTCTTGCTCCCAGGTTTTCTCTTGTCAGGAAGGGAAACGCTCAGTTCCCCAGCAGGTTAAAGGTGCTTCCCACCATGTCTTGCTGCAGCCTTTCTGCTGGCATTTGTCTTAATGCTCTGCACCTCATTCACGATTCAGCTTTACAGAGTAGGGCTTAACTAAGGCTTTTTAGCACCAGTTCGGGCCTGCATCTGAAAAAAGCAACCATCTCATGAAAAATCTCTCCTAAAAGACCTCCTGATTAGCAATATTTATCAGAGAAAATAATTGGGAGAGTCAACACCCTGAGTCTATGAGGAGATCAAAGCACAGATACAGTCACAAACCATCAGCTGAGCGTGAGCTTTCTTTAATTCAGCCGGTGGATCCCCAGTAATTAATTCCTTATCACGGTGCCCCCAGCTTTATGCTTAGCCAAGGAACATAAAAAGGGAGCATCAGCCATGGGATAATTACGGGATGAAACAGGCACCAACCTTCTCGCCCCGAGCTGTGGCACCCTTCAGCAGGAACAGCCTCTGTCGAGTCAGCTTCATTAGGTATTGTCTAGAGCCCCAATCCTCACTTGTTTGCATCAATAATACATTCAAAGGGTTTATCTAACTTGCAAATGCAAATTCATTTATTGGTCCCGTAAGCAAGAAAGAACTGTGACCAGAGAAGTGTTTCATGTTACAGGCTGGAAGAAAGAGCTGTGACCACAGAAATGTTTCATGTTACAGGTTGGGCACTAAACTGGAATGACTTGCTGAAATTTCAACAATTACATTCTAACATAAATGTTTATATCAGTATAATTTTCCTGTGCGCATCATAATAATGAAATTTACCATAATGTTGCCCGTAATTTTAAAGACACATATTCCTTGTAAGAGCAGAGCAAACACGTGAATGTTAAGAGATTTGTTTCTACAGAATAACTTAGAAATAAAGTTCAGCAACAGAGTCAATGGAGTGCAATTTGCAGAAGGTTGGCAAATCCCCTGTGTTGACCGTCGATTCCTCCTTGGAGCACCAATCCTTTTCTACAGAGCAAATTTCAATTACAGTTTCTTTTTCTGATCTCACTTTTTATAATGAAACAGTTAACTGTGGTATTCCTAGTCTGGAAAAAGGGTCCTCTCTGCATTTTCTCTCCTGGTTGTACAGTATGAAGCAATACTGATTGTTGCTGTTCCACCTGAGGTTACAGGTGGTCCAACATTCCAGATTTCCTTCTTGCTGTCTTGCTGAAAACTTGTGCCATGATGCAGTAAACCCCCACAAAATGGGAAAAGCCCAGGGAGAAAAAACCATCTTGGACTGGTAAGACTCAGATTCTGCCATTAACAGGATTTCTTCCTATAAAAAATACCTAAAAATAGCAACAAACCTGGCTGAAACAGCCACCAGCCACAGCAACAGCTGCCTGCAATTGCCACAGCTGTCACCAGCTCCGAGGTGTTTCTGAACCCTTTTTTGTAGCCATGAGACTTAAATGAAGATGGCAGGGCAATAATCTGCCATAAGGACTTGCTCAGAGGTTTCTGCCTGTTCACTGCACCTGGAAGACGTGGGAAAGCTCAGGGATATTCTGCCAGAAGGGTCAATGCCCTCCAGGTCCTACTGGCTGCACTTCAAAGAAAAGACACACTTGTCATTTGCTTTAAGAAAAACAAACAAGCATCGGAACTGGTGACTAAGGGAAGATAAATTTCTTTGATAATTCATCATCGTGATGCCATTCCCTGTATCAGCAGAGCTTTCTTCAGCACCTGCTTGGAGGGGCGGGACAGGGCTCAGACAGAGACAGGGGGTTCTGAGCTGGCAGCAGTGTCTCTCCGGGTAGGGGGTCCCATGTCACCCATTCAGAGAGGACCCTTTTAAGCCAAGACTCTCCCCTTCTCCTGCCATTTCAAAACCCTTTGATTCCCCTCGAGGCTCCCAGCACATCAAACATTAAAGGACTAACGATATTTTGAGCACACAACAACGCTAAAGTTCAAGATACTCTGCAGATGGATTTTAAAATCTTTTAATCCATTGTGAAGCCAAAATCCTGCCGTAAACACTCTTTGGCATGCTCCAGTTAGCTGCTCATGCAGATAGAAAAAAAGCCTTTCCAGCTTACTCTGCAGATGACCTTGTGGTCCCCCCACCCCATGTCTCATGAACCTCAGGGGACCAACAAGGAATCAGATAAAAGGATTTAATTTATTTTTGTTGGCATTGTTTTATGAAGCTTTCCTTTTATCAACACCTCAACTTCAAACCATTTTCAAACACCCAGCAAGGCACCAGAGATCAGCAGATATTCGAGGGACACGCTGACGTTGTCTTTGTTCCCATCAACCCTTCCTGTGAAGGAAACTCTGTCTTGCACATGTGCTGAGCTTTAACCTAAATACTGGCAGCCCCGTGGTGCTGCTCTCCTGCTGTGCTGCCAGTGCTGGTGACACCCTTTGCAGAGGGATAAACCCTGCTGGATGGCTAATTAAAGATCTGCAATTAAGCCTCACATGGTCCCGAAAGCGATTTCATCACAAAGCTAAACCCTGACCTCATTTCCCCAACATAAGTCATAGCAAAAATTTTATCAGATGATTTTGCCCAGCTTTCCATACAAACAGACAGGACATCATGGTCTTTCCTAACATGCCAAATGCTCATCCATGTCATCTTTTTCCTTGCTTTTCAAGGTGGAACATGGAAGATGCATGGCTTGTTCTGCTGGAAACGGAAGGCTGCTGTTTTCCCAGGGGATAGAGGGATGCTGAGGATGCTGAGTGCGTTGGGGGTGTGATTATTGCCTACCTGCTTCCCACACCAAAATATGCAAACACTTCATTAAAGAGGCTCATACACCACCAGTCTCCCAAGCTCCTGCTGAACATCCTCTGATCTGTTCTCCTTCGAGTGACAAGAACATGGGGAAGCCAGCCAGGAGGTAAATTCATGACCTCTTGGCTCCAGGGAAAGGAATAATTTTATGTGGTGTGTTTTCCCCCAGTGTACCCTTCACTGCCAGGATCGAGGATCTTGCTTTGTGCCCAACAGACTGATTTCCCAGTTAATAATACACTGACAATCACTACAACCAGTTAAATTCAACAAGGAAATACAAACACATCTAAAAACATCAGGTTCCTTTAACACCCTGTCCCCTTCAGATATGAAACCATAAAGGCAACGGTGCTTCTGGGGCATCTGTTGCTGCAGCATGGGCTGGGGCTGAGACAGGGCTCCATGGGCATGGGTTGCCCTTCCCATGCTGGCAGCCCCAGCCCAGCCACTGCTCCTGCCCCTGACAGACCCCTGTGTGGCTGCTCAGCAGGCTCTGGCTTCCTCCACCGGTGTGTCCCCACCTTGAGAGAGGGGGACCCCATGCTGAGCCTCACACTTTCCTTTCACTCGTGATTCACAGTTCAACCTGCCACGCTCTTCTCCAGCAACTGTCTGTATGGGTTTGTCTGTGCAGCCACGTCTGCTTTCCAAGATTCATCAGAAAAAAACAGAAGACTGAGCTTTGTTCCAAAAAAGCGCTTCAAGTCTTCTTAGTCCAGAAAGCTCCAACTGAAACACACATGCACTGGGTTTATCCTTGTTCTTAATGGGTATTTAGCCATTTAATAAAAACAGTTGCTATATAATGCAGTTAGTGAAGCCTGAAGTATCTGGGAGCCCTTCCTGCAGCTCTGGGATGAGGAGAAGGGGATGCCTTCCAGGGGACATCTGCTGGGAGGTCAGGTCTGCTGCAAACGAGACAGCGAGGTCCCAAGGAAGTGCTCTCCTTTCCTTGTACTTGACCCCCACACCCTCCCTGTCCCTGTGTTACACATCAGTGTGACAGATGCCAAAATAGCATCAGGATAGTGCTCAGATAATGGTGCACTTACAATTATAATTGCTCATGTCCAGAATTAATCCAGTTTAAGTCCTTTACCATCTCAAATATTTATAGAAATCCTGCCAGCTGCCTTTCATCTTTCCAGCCCTGACATCCTTTCACACATAAATATCCTCCCAGCCCTGCAACCCTCCCTCTCTCTGCTCCGCTCCAGCCCCAGTGCCAGCGTCCTGCCCACTGTGCAACTCCAGCAGTTTCCCTTCTTTTGCAAAGGCCCTTGCTGCCATGCAGGAACCTTGGGCAGAGACCCTGCAGACCTGCAGGTTCCAAGACCTGAAGTGCTCAACGCTCATCCTGCAAACTTGCCTCTTTTCCTGTTTTTCTAGCTTTTAAGCCTGGGGGATGGCACTGCCCACACCAAGCCTGTTGCCTGGCACAGCGACACAGAGTTCCAGTTCTCACCAGGGACCCCGCCTGAGAAGGATGGACATCTCCCCAAACCCACCACATTCCAGAGGGGCAGTCCCATAACAGCTCACTCCCTTGGCAACTGCATTCACCATTCAAACAGTAAACACAAGCGCAAGTTTTCATTTTGCTGACTTGGGCCCTGTGAGGTCTGTGTCCACTGTTGAGCTTTCATCTGCTACAACTGCCTCAATGCAAGTGCAGTTTAACAGGGTGTGACCAAGTCACTGCTTGGTCGCCTCTCTGAGCTGCTCTGTCCTCTCACTAGAATCTCTCCTCTAAAAGCTCTGCCATTTCTCTCCTTTAAAAGCAAAAGGACCATAGCTGGGTACACGCTAGCACTGCTCATCACAGAACTGTACAGTGTCCCAGCAAGCCCAGATTTGGACATTCGTGGAGTGGAAGCCATTTCCAGAGACATCGCTGGTTACTGTTACCCTGCAAGCTTGGTCCAACCTTCTTTTCATGCAAAAGCTTGCTTTTCAATTCAAACATGTGCTGATAGCTCTACACATCTCTAATCACCATGTTCAGGTTAATTCCTGTGACCAATGTTCATCAATATTTATTACCCTGCAAAACTTCACAAATCAATGGGACCTGAGCATCCTGTATGACTTGAGCATCCTCCTCCCAAGGACTGCTCCGTGTTCCTGAGGCATGCTCACCCCAGGGTCCTGCAGGACCTGGACAGGAGTGCTGTGTAGGCCGTGTGGGGTTTTTTCAGCACTGCAGCTGGACACAAGCAGAATACTGAAAAATATGTTTCCATATGCTTCACTAAAATGACATCTCGCATGTCTTCATTTTGCATCACAACTTCCAGTCATCACCAGCGACTCCCTGGTACAGGGGGGTTAGATTAAAAAATTATATTGGCTTCCTACACTTTCTCCAATTGCTGTCTAATACTATTCCAGAGCCCAACAGAATGGAAAACCTTTGCAGCTGATGAATGCAGACAGGCTGATATTAAGAACTGTGGCAGTTTTGTCAGCAAGAAACCATCAGGCCATCAATGCAATATCAGAGAACACCTGGAGCTCTCCTGAGCGTTTATGTGAGCACAACCACAGTAGAGTGAACCCCCCCATCAATATCACACTGCTTTAGGCTGGTAGGATGAAGCACTGCTTCCTACTTATAGAAAACCATCCCACATACAAGTGGAAAAGATTTGCCAACAGTAGTCACCTGTTCACAGTCCCAATCCGAAAGCACCTGATGCACTACCCTCTGCCTTGCTTAATACTCCTGCAAGTTCCTCCATTGTTATTTCACGTGGTTTTTACACTCCTCTCCCACAGCACTGGTTTAATGGGAGTGCAGCTTCAATTAATGTGCTCTCCAGAGAGAAGGGGTCAACCCACATACAAGAGGAATTTCTGATCCAGTTACACAGGAAGGGAGGGATCTCCTCTGATAACTTCTAACAGCACAGAAAAATTAATTCCTCTTTATCAGAGAAGTTCATAATGAGGAAGCCACAATATCAAATTGATAATAATTTCGCAGGCACAAATCAGTGTAGCTGAATGAAATCTCACTCCCATAACTTCACTTTTAATGAAAGACCACAGATGTTGGACTATATTTGCATTACAACTTAAGAAATGTTTCATAGTTGAGACCTCATCTATGGTTTTATTAGCTCAATATCTGAGCTAATCTGCACAGATTTTCCCAGTGGCTAGGACAGTTCCTGTGCCAAAACCCAAATATGACCTGTCACCCTCTGAGGGAAAGTCCATGACAGGCCTGCTGTTCACGGCTGAAGCATCTTCCATGAATTAGCAATCATAATTGGAAACAAAGTATCAGCAGAAATCAAGAAGCCTCAGAGCTGGCATCCTGGGTTTCTGTAACTACAGCCTGGCCCAACGTGAATGGATCAAAAGGTACTGGGGGACTCGCCACAGCACCCCAAACCTGAGCCACCAATGCACCACCAAAGCTCAGGTTAGCAGAACTGGGAGGCTTTGGGAAAACTCTTGCCCTTTGCTTCGCCCTCTTGCCCGTAACAGAGCGCTGCAGTTCCCACCTAGAGAGCAGGACGCTGCCACAGCACCAGGGGCGTGCCAAGGCCTGGAGCAGGGAAGGCCTGCTCTCACGCTTCAGTGGTCTGCTGACTGCAGAGCCTGGGCTGAGGGCACTGACTGTGTTCTCACACAAGCTCTTGTGTGCTGCTGCTGCTTCAGGCTGCTCAAAGCCCCGTGCAAGTCCCACAGCTCCACTATGATGCCCATGCTTCATATGGATCCAGTCAGCTTCCAACTGACATGAACTTCCCTGTTAAATTATTTGTTTGGCCTGTCCTTAAATGCAACCAAAAGATTCCATTATTCCAGGTAAAATGAGTCTTCCGTTTCTGCTTATACACTGAACTGATAAAGCTTAAAACCATTCTGCTGAAAACTATGAACTCAGCTTCTCTTCCATTCAGCTTGTGCAAGCCTGAGGCAATGCTGATATTATTGCAGAGGCCATTTGCATTGGAAGAAATTTTTCTTTTGATTAAATTAAAAAAACATTTCTATATTTCTTTGCTTGTGGTGAAGAGAACGGTGGCAACTTCATCACTGTGCAGTTATCCAAAGATCTGAGCCACCGCAGCACAGGAGTTTGCATGAAGTCTGGTGAATGCATGAACCAACCCCCTACTCTGCATCCCTGGACGCACAAAAAGCACCAAAAAGACACTCAAGTTGCCCATTCTTACTGAAATCCTCAGCAGGGAAAGACAACGTTTTCAGATGGGAAAGGTGCTCTGCTTTAGGAGGTGAGTGACAGATAAGGTTGAGTTTCTGTGCCCAGGATGTCATGGGTGCGTGGAGCAGCCCTGCTGCTGTTTCCTGCAGGATTGAGGTACTGGTTCATACCACACTGCCCTGAGAATCCTCAGCTCCAGGCAGGCTCCAGAACACGTCCACTGGCTCAGGCTTGGATTCCATCACCCTTCTGGGAAGTGCTCACTTAAACTGTTTTGCTGGGCCTCTCTATAATAATCACATCTCCCTCCCGCTACTTTGATGATTAATGGCTGGATTTGGTTGAAAACCTGGTGCCATGCCCCGTTTTCCCAAACCTCCCTCACAAGAAACCTTATTCTGCTATTTCGAGAGGAGACCTCACCTTACTGCCCATGCCATTAATTGAGTAACTATCAGTTCCAATTTATTCTACTTGGCTACAAATCAGATTTCATCTGGCTACTTCCAAGCCTGCTTCAACACAACCTTATAAAGCTGCATCCCTTGGCTGATGCCACTTGTCAACCTGCATCTGTTCTTGGGGTAGTAAAAGACAACAAAGCCAGAAACCTGCCAGTCTCTAAAGAACAGAACTCAATACGTTTGGCTTTGCTTTTTTGAGTTTATCATTACTTTAATGAAGATGACTAGGCTTGGTATTTTGGAGGCTCAGTCTGGCTGCCTGCATCCGACAGCCCTCCATTTACAGCAGAGATACAACGGGAAGTTAAAAACTGGTCACAGGAAACCCAGCAGCACCAACACTCCCTCAGAGAGCTGGGCAGCGCTGTGGGAGCATCTTCCAGCCCCACAACAGGCATCCAACTGTTGTTCTGTGAGCACAGACTGATTTAATTCCTATTAGAGTATAAAAATTAATAACAGTGAAATGTCATGATCATCTCACACTAATTACACATCTAATGAATAATTATCTGTGGACACATTTGACATTTTTGGTCATTAATCTGAGCAAGTGTTTTAAGCCTTGAACAAAACTCTGCAAATGCAACTTGGTGCTGAGCAGCTCAGACCTGCAGTATCAATGCTCCCCATGTCAGGGTCCCCAGTTAGGGTCCCACTGGCTCCAGCCCCCTTCCCTGCAAACAGGGGAACTCCTCACTGCTGGGAGGGCCTGTCAGCAGTTGCTCATGCAGAATTCATGGAGCAGCAGAGCAGATCTGTGCCTACCGCTGCCATGTTGGCCAGTGGAGAAAGTAGAATTTAGGAAAAGAATTGCTGCATGCCACCTCTCTCTTCGCGTCAAAGAGATTTGCACTGGATATTTACACGTGATGCCATGAGAAATACTTTTTCCTAACGTGCCGTGAATTTTATACAAACCAAGACTTTCAATTTGTGTCATTAGTTGTCATTTTTTAATGACAAAATCACAATACGAAAGGGTGAAGAACGCAGAACTCTGCCCCTTACATATGCATACACATGTATACACACATCCTTCTCTGCCTGGCTCAGGCTTTTACTGCCTCTCCTTTGCTTCCACCTCTAACATTTTGCCTGCAAGGTGTTGGGAAGGAAAGAAAACACAAAGAAAACAAATTTCTCCCGAGGGGTAGATATGAACTCTGAGACAATTCAGTTCCAAGGGTGCAACACACATCCACAGATAATAAACAAAACATGTCTCATATTTAGAATGAGGAGACATGTAAAAAGGTCACAGAGGGCCAGGATTAGCACCAGATTGAGCACTAAAACCAAAATAGAAAGCAACAGATGTTTCCTTCCTAATTTACTCCATTAGGATCTTCTCGGGTTAGCATGCACTGCTGCTTGCTAGTGAAGCATTTCCATCTCCTTGCCGCACATCTCGTAAATAAGCATCCCTGAGGTTGGTGGCAGGGATACAACCGCTCCTCCCGGGCAGGCTTTGTCTCTTTTTATAAACCCTGGGTTTTGTCAAAGAGAAAATAAAAATCTGTTCCCAAATTCACAAGTAATTCTGACACAACTCCATTACCTCCTCTTGCTGAGTTGCCTTTCTTGAACAGGGACTCTCCAATCCTACAGTGAACCCGTTTTCTCGCGCTCCTCAAAGTGACCCTCCCCACTACGAACCGCTGCATATGCCCTAGGTGTATTGATCTTTAAACTACAGAAGCAAGCCACCATAGACCTAAAATAACAAAGTATTTCACCTACTGTATTGCCACTTCTGGTTATTTTGGTAACTGAAGAAACACCCTAAACTGATTTTCTATGGCAGACCTCTCACCCCTTCATCCCCACTGTGGTGTCACCTTGGAATGGCCCCCAACTCCAGCATATGGTAAATAAATCACTTGCAGAACCAAACTCAGCAATGAAACCTGAATCCCTGTCACTGTCCCAGCTGCCACAGGCATGTCTGAGAGCTGCAATGGTCCAGTGAGCCAAAAATTGGGGAACTGCTGCCTTGGAAAAGTTTTTTTCTGTCTCTCCAGCCTGTGAAATATGACCCAAGCCTGAAGAGGTACCTCTGGGGCAGAAATACCAAGGCACAAGGCAGAGGAGCACTGCCTGAGCCTGCTGGGATCGCCTCCTGCCGAGACCCTGAGACAGACACTGACCAAGCAAAACACACAGATCAGAGAATCGTGGAATGTTAGATGGGTGTAAGAGAACTCAAAGATTATCCAGTCCCAAGGGACCCTGCCATGGGCAGGGACACCTCCCACTAGATCAGGTTCTTCCAATCCCTCTCCAACCTGGCCTTGAACACTGACAGGGTTAGGGTATCCACTATCTCCCTGGACAACTAGCTCCAGTGTCTCACCACCCTCACAGTAAAGAATGCCTATTATCTAACCTAAATTTCTCCTCTTTCAATTTGTACCCATACGCACATTCCTCCCCACTGCGCTACAGCTTAATTATAATGCTCTTGCAAAGAATTTCAATTTATCCTACCATGGGAACAAGCTCTGTAATGAAAAGGCTTTATTAAAATGGAATGTAAAACACGATATTAATTAACGAGACTATGCAGGTGTGTTTATGAACATGGCCGAGCTCTGTGCACATTGATGGGAGCTGGATTAGGGGTCACCTGTGGTGCAACACCCCTATCTCCATGCAATGCCACATGCCCTCTTATGACATCTTACATAGCCAACGGTATGCTGTTGTTCAGGTCTGAATTCATATGGGAAACACTGCAGAGCATCTGGGGAGATGATGGTAAAAACGCGCTCCCAGCTGGAATTCAATGTGACTTCTAAAGCAGCACCAGCCAGCGCTGTGCTCTCCACCACAGTGCCTGAGAGATCCGATCCAGCGACTCTGACCAGGCAGAATTTCGGAGTGAGAATTAATGCAGGCCAACAGCACTAAGGTCAGAATGCCTTATCACACAGAAAAACATGAGCTTAAACATAGGCCTGTCTGACACTGGCATTAAACTCCTGCAGATGGAAAGCCAACGAGAGCCAAAATGTCACAGAAGACATATCTAGCTTCTGTGAGGTTCACGCCAACTTGGAGATTGTGTAGGGGTTTGTTTTTGTTTCTTTGACATTCACCTCAAATCTGTGTCCTTCGTTATTAGGGTATTTGGAAACCTGAAGTGCTCCTCTGCTGGTGGCTGCTGGAGCCAAAGCAGAACAACACCCTCACAGCTGTGAGACGGCTGCACACAGCGCCGGGCCACAAACAGCCCCAGTTTGTCTCCTTTGACTGAAGCTCATGGCACTGTGGGATGATATTCCTCATTCCCTTCAGCCAGCTTATTTGCTGAAATGCAACAAATTATACTGCAGCAGGTGTGAGCATTATGCAGGGCTATTAAAAGGAGGCTGTTGGTATCTTACTCATATGTCAACATAAGAAAAACCAACGATGATACACGTTCACAGCCGAGTAAGCTTGTAGATATTATCTGAGGTACAACCTGTATGCAAATCCATTTTCAGGGTTTCTTCTGGTAGAGCAGAGATATTTATGGCCAATTGTTACTGTGTGGGCCAGATATCCCTCAGCAAGTACAAACAACCCTTAAGATTAACAGTGCTCCCAGCTAATCACTCCAGGTTTGCAAAAGCCATCAGCAGATCCCTTACTTAGCTCCTGCTCTGAAAAAGGCTGTGTCCTGTCTCACTGTTCCGGTTCAAGAAAACCTGACATTGCCCCAACAGACCACAGCCTCCCAGGACACTGAGAGCCAGCACCCCTCTGGCAATGTTCCAGCGCTCCTGTCAAAGAGGGCATTTCCTGGCTTTCAAGCAATTAACTTTGAAAATAAAAACTTAGGATAAACTTACAGTGATTTTTAATACAATTATACAGAGCTCTATGTATAAACGTACAGAGGAAATGTCGTTTGTTCTGTTTGCAGGAACTACATGCAAACACACCCTCTGCATGGCAGAGATGCAGCTGTTACATCCTGAGCCCCAGTATACAGCAAATTTTTATGGCTAAGCTATAAACTTCTGAAAAATGAGGTTTATAATAGAAACCCTGACACCATCTGAAATATAGCAGCATTACTGGATGCTGCTGTAATATGGCCCTAATTTATAAACTAAGGAGGAATCCTATTCCATTTTGAAACTTACAGACGGTAATCTAGAAAAAGGGTAAACCACGGGGAAAAATGGTCGTGTTGTCCATGAGCTATAGAGTCTACTCCATCCAACAATTCAAAAATCAAATAGGATGCCACAATATTTAGGCCATGCACTGAATCCTGGACTGTCACAAAATAAAAACATGGTGTATCCTAGGACAGGAGTATATTTCATAAAGCCATATGCCACTTCCCATGCCTCTGGGCAGTACTTTTCCAGTGAAAATTTGATATGAGAACACTAGAAGTAAAGAAAAAAAATTACTAGAGAAGTACAACCCAAACCCTCCAGTTTTGCTTGACACAATAAATATTTTTGCAAGAGGGCTTCAGTGTACTCCCATCTAAATTGAAAAAAATGGCGAAGCAGCAGATTGCTCACTCACAGGAGAAAGAAGTTTATCACTAAACCTTAGGAAAATGCTCTCAGTTGTCTCCAGGCTCCAGCTCCGCATTAAAATGCATTGAGGAGGAGGTGATTCAGAGGGCACCACTCTGGCACGCTGCTCGGGATCTGTTTCCGCAGTATACTGGACCAGAAACTTGTCTGAGATCTTTCTGGTGACCCTGAAACACTGAACACAGGATTCAGCCCTAGGATTTCTGTTTACAGAGTGACTCTGTGCCTCCTCGGGTACCACTGCCCTAAGATGCCACCCCCAGCACAGGGTAGGAGTAGGCAGCAGGACAAATCAAATGCCTGTCTCACAAACTGCCACTCACTTGCAATTTTGGAAAACAAACAGGAACTTTTTGGAACAAGGGTGAGAAATCAAGGGGCCAGTGAGGATTTTACTTATCACTGTCACTTGTTCCGAAGCCTGGAGAGAATTCCAACTCTTCTCCCCTTCACACTGGTGCTAACTCATTCCAGATACCGGGATCATGTCACTGACTCGCTTGCTTTAGAGGCTCACAGCTGCAATTTTCTACATTGCAATTTTCATCGTGGCCATCCCAGATTTCTTTCCTACTTCCCCTAACCCATCTCCTTTTGTATGCTGAGCATCAAAGGAGAATAAATCCAGATTTATCGCACTTTTCCTGCTAAAACTATTTCCAGTAGACTTGTCATAAACCAAGCACACCACATTCTTGTTGGCCATCACTGCCCACCAGCCCGGCAACATTTTACCTACTGCATGTTCAGTCCTCCAACTTGAGTGACTCCTGGGCCCTCTGCTCTCCTCACTAAAAAAACACAGGATTTGCCTGTGGAAAAAGCCAACAGCAGCAGCCCTAAGAAGCACTCCACACAGCTGTGCTTTCCCCTAAACCTTCCCCACAGGCACTGCAGGACTGCCCTGGGCAGTGCTGGGATGGCAGGATGGGGCACGAGAGGGGCTGAGCTCTTCATGAGCTGTTAGCAGGCTAACGAGGGCATCTGCAGAAGGAATAGGCACAAAAACTGAAACTAGATATAAAATAAATATCCCAGAGTTGGATTTCTGAAGAAAGATTTTGCTGAGCTATAGTTCCACATCAAATTTTCATTGAATACATTTTCTTCTGAGAATTTGTGCACTAAAACCAGTCAGAATCATATGAGAGGAGTATAAATTTCATATACAGTTTTCACTGCAAACATCCTTTAAGAGAAAAAGCAAAAGCACGTCTTAATCAAGCCCTCTCCACAGAGCCCTACTCCCCCAGAACCCAAGTGGCAGGCTGGGAATTGGAGCTCACACAGTCCCTGCAGCACTGGGGAGCTCTGGGGAGGGATGCTCCGCCTGAAGGTCACAGTGAGTAGGACAAATTATCCCCCCTTTACCATGCCTAAACACAGTGCCTAGGTCTGCTTCATGTAGAGTAAAGCTATGAAGAAGGTGACATTTTAAAGCAATTGATATTCCTAGCTGATGATGTGAATTCATGCGATTTCAGCAAACCACTGTAAAACCCCAAACATGGCACAACCTCTTCTCCCAAGTTCAGAGCTGCCACTCCAAAACTTACTTCATCATATTATTTTCTGAATCTGCAATTGCTTTCCTGTTTGATTCTACAAAACCTGAAAATGAGGGGTTAGTTCCCTGGAAGGATGCTGTTTCTCACTGTAGAAGTGATTTTGGGTCACTTTGAGCTTGAAAAGGCTCTAGGATCTGAAATGCTATTACAGACAGAAAAGCTATTTTAGATAATTTCTTTTAGCAGTGTCCCAGTGCCCAACAGTTGTAACTTCTTTCCCTCGATGACTACAAGGTGAACTCAGAAAAAAACTTACTTTCTCAGAGCTTTCCAGATTTATTACCATTATGTAAACATTAAATAAGTCTAAAATCAAGCACCTTTCAGCACTTGAGCAGGTTTCGACAGTTGTGCTGTCCCGGATGCTCAGATGGTGCTCTTCCCAGGGTATTTAGTAACCTGGACTCCCAAGAAGAAAATTACACTGAAGAAAAGGTCAATAAATGGCAAAGAAGAGATGACATCCCATAATAATTATAATTACTGTTTATCAGAGTACTGCACTGCACAGGTAGCAGGTTATAGGACGTATCTGCTGTATTTTTCCATGAAAAGAGGACACAGCTACATGACTCGGAGTCGAGCTCATGACACATGTGTCGGCTGTGTCACAGAACATGTCACGCAGTGACATCACCTCGACGGGAACTGATGACCTTAAAGGATGTCACATTCATTTTTCTTTCTGCATATTTTTGTGACAGATTTAATGTTCAATAAACCCAAAAGAACAACAGCATTTGAGGCTGGAGCTCTTTGTGCCAGTGCCAAGCACTGCAGGAGGATCCAGAGCTGAATCTGCACCTCACTCAGACCATGCACAATAGAACTGATGTCACAGCTCCACTCATCACTGCAGGCTGAGGAGGGGATTGATCTTCTATGGGGATTCCTTGTCCTACAAAGTTTTACACTGTGCACATAAGGCAAATTCCCAGTAGGACAGGTGCAGGAAATGCAGAAGCATGAGATGAGCAGAATTTGATTGTTTCAGAAAGTCAAAGGCTCCCCAAAGCATTAAATATCTGTGTGGAGACACTATAAAACCAGACAATGACACTGAAATTGCCTCTGTGTTGGGAAACAAGGGTTGAGCTCATGGGGGTGCTTGGCTGAACCAACCTGACCAGGTCCCTGCTCTCAGGAACACTCCAGACACCAGCACCGTATCTTAGAAACAGCAAAATCCCTACAGAAAGTGGCTCAAGTGTAGTTATAGATAGGAATAAAAACCAGTGTTCTGCATTCGGAAATAAAGGTTGTGATTATGGAGCCGCTGATGACAGCTTTTGAAGAGTGCCAGGAACAAAGAAAAATGGAGAATGGTGAAAATCCCAGCAGCCTTCTCTCTCCCTTTTCCAGCAGAACGCATGATGGCTCAACTGAATTATAGATGGTAACTGTCATGAGTGCCCACCAAAAGGGCAGCAGGAAGCAGGGGCCTGGGTGCTGTCCCTCTGGCCAGGGCCGTGGGGACAACTGGAACAGTCATTCCATTCTGCCATATGACAATGGGGACAACATGAAGACATAGTGAATAGAACAGATTTATTTTGTCCTGGTTACATTATCGAGAAATCTCCTTTCCTAGGAAGAGACCATCCCATTTTACAGTGATTAAACTGATAAAACCCTCAACCTCTGTTTTACTCTGTCACGCTTTCTTGCTGCCAAGGGCCAATAAGCAGAGCGAGCTGGCAGACGGCTGTATGACACACGCCCCGCGGCTGTGCCAGGAGTGGAGGCAAAGCTGACATTTAACGGAAACAAATGTACGGTAAGACAAATAGTGCGCTTTTTCCTTGACGTAGAAAATCATCCCCTGAGGTATGACGCCAGTTCAGGAGCAAAAGCCATTTAGGTTGGTCATTCTCTTCTGGCTTTTGCTCCTTCACTAATATACTAAAGGAACCCATTGCATAATCTCGCAGAGGACTAAGGCTGTGGTCCCTACACACATGGCCTCAGAGGCAGGCACAGCATTTTACAGTGCAGACCATGACCTTGGGACTGGCTTTAATAACTTTTACTGCCTGTCACTAAGGGTGGGGCACCACGTATACATTCATGTGTGTGACAGCCACTTTCCCATCCACTGGTCTGACCCGAGACACCATCATGGGAGTGGACCAGCAGGAGGGATGCAGTGATGCATCCCAGGTGGGGCACAGGTGGCAGGACGCAGATGGCAGCTGCAGGACGTGACAGGGATGGAGAGTCTTCATACCAGTGAGACAGAGAGAGAAGAGGCGTCACAGCTTCATTAACGCAGACGTCAGTGACAGCTGAGGCAGCCAGTCGATAGAAAGGGAGTACAGAGAGACTCCTTCAGAAATAAAAAGATTATCTTGAGAATAAAAGCAACTGGGGCAATAAGCAAGATGCTCACAAAGGCAGAGGACAGCAAGAAGAGCATTCAAACCCGCAGGCACCTGGGAAGTGATTTATCCAAAACACTTAAAAAAGTGTGCCTTAACAAATAAAATACAGAGGGTAACTCATTGCAGGCCAAAACACTGCATATTAGAGGAAAAAAATATCCTGCATTAGAAAGAGAGACTTCAGCCTTGGCAGCATCTGCTTCAAGTCCTCTGCTGCCCACACTAGAACGAACTCCAGATCTCTAAACTCAAACTGTAATTTGCTTCACTACAGAATTCCCAACTCAAGCCCCAGTTATACCTCTTCGGTGAGGGTGAAACTCCAGCCAATGGTATAATACATTCACTGACACCTGCAGACCTAATAATTGACCAGGGAGGATGTGGATGAGCTCAGCAAAATCTCTGCATTGTTCCTGCAAGGCTCAGTGTCCTACACCAGGAAACAGCTTCGCTACTGCAAGGTGCATAATTTAATAAACCATTAACTCAAACCTGAGGTGAAGTAAATTCAGCGTATTATATATTTCAAAATAGCATTAGAATTCAATTTAAGTGTCACCAAAAGCCTAATCCTCAGTACACAGAGCATATTAATAAGTGTCTGTGGTTTGATTTAATTTCCAGCTGAGTTGTGCTGCTGCATGGCTGCGATCCCTGCCGTGAGAATGTCTCGGTGACAGCATCACTGGACTGAACCAGAGTAGAATCGGAGGGATGACAGTCCTGCTTTCTGGGTCCTCCTGGGAGAACAGCGGGGTAGGTGCTGGAGCAAAAGTAATCCTGTTTCCAGTCGTGCCACTTCTGTGTGGCCCTGCTGAGATGCTGATGTTTCCCAGCAACGGCAGGCTTCTCGCAGGATCCCTGGGTGCCCCCAACCCAACCCTGCTGTCAGTTCCCTTTGTAGCCACAGGGGAAAACCTCATTTTGAGTAAAGCAGGTGCTCCTGTTCATGCAGGCCCGATGCCATCTGCCCTGAGCTGCCGGATGAGGCACAAGGAGCCACTGTGTGGCTGCTCCCGGCCATGCCATGGCACATGGCAGGGCTGTGGCCACTGAGAAGGGACAAGGCCACTGCTTCCTCTCCCCCAGCTCAGGTGTCTGGGGAAAACGGGGCATCATTTCCACCAAGAGCCAAAAGCACAAAACCTGCTCTCCCTTTCTGCGGGAGTCAGCCACATTTCGGCCTTTTCTCCATCGCCCCTGTCAGAATTCCTCTCAATCAGCAACCCAGGCACGTTCCCCAGCATCTCTTCTATGCGTTGGGAAACGCATCTCTTCTATAAATGACAACAGATTATTTAAGCAACAGCTAAAGCACTCTGACTGCTTTTTAGTTTCCTCGCATTAACGTCAGTCTCCTCATATATCTAGGGAACAAATATGGGATTTTCTTTAAAATGGTGGAGAGTGATACAAAAATAGCAGCCTGCTCATCTAAAATAAAGTTATGTATTTGAAAGGGTTAGAAATTGTTTTTTAATCACAGGCGTCTTCCTTCTGGAATATAATCTGCCGGCTATACGTTCTGCTCTTCTACCCAATTTCTCAGGAAAATGCAGCAAGGATGTTAATAAATAATTTATAAAAACATTATAAAAGATAAAGCACTCCTGCTAAAATGTTTCCAGCCTTTGACACACCAGTTCATTTGTAATCCTCTTTGCCTCCCCTTCACTGTAACATCAGCAGAGGGTTAGTACTGTCGTTCTTGCAGCCCCACTTCATCCACCCTGCAGAGGTCCAATCATCTCTGGTTCACAGGGATCCAGGCTGATATAGGGCACAGCCCAGCCCAAGCCACAGTTCAGCATTATGTACCACAGACTTTTGTCACAGAAAATGTTTTTCAGGAAAGCAACATCTTGATTTCTTTCCACAGTCTCCCAGGCGAAGACGGCTGCAAATGCAAACAGGGCTCTGGAGTTTGTCCTTTCTCCAACAGCACATGGGCTGTGCTCTCTTTGACACTCACAGGTTGATTATGGAGCACGGTGCACAGGACCCTTTGCTCCTAGGAAGGAGACAGTTGGGAGGACAGGAACTTCTCCTACATGGTTACTCTGAAATTCACTTTCAGGAGCCAATATGTTAGACATATGACCAAAAGAAAATCAAAATCATGAAAACAGACAATTATTACAGAGGAGTTCACAGAACCCTTGGGATTTCAGTTGGACTGAGCAATGGCTTTTGCACAGCTCCATCGATTCCAGGAGTATTTCAGGTCTTTAATGATCCCTGAAAAACATGATGGGAACTCTTGACACATGGTTGTTCTGGTGACTGCAAGGCAACAGAGACACAGCAATGAGCACACTGACTTCAGAAGAGCTGGTGAGAAGATGAAAGGAGGGAAAGAAGAGAGCATCCTTCAGAGACATCAAGTCAAAGGCATGTTAAAGAAGCATGAAAAGGGTATCCACAACTTCCTCATTCTCTGAAAATGCTTGTGCATCATGAAGCCCAACAGTGACAAAAGGGGACTGACTGCTGCATCCTGACAATGTCTAGTACCAAAAGCACTTCTGCTGCTGCAGCTCAGAGCTAAATCAATGCAGAAGACCATTCTGCACTCCTGGCAGTGCCATGTGCTCCCCCCACATTCACCGTCTCCCTTCCAGCACAGTTCCACATGCAGGTGGGGCAGTGAGAACAGAAATCCGAGGGAGGTAAAGCACAGCTCCTGCACAGGTCTGCTATGTGACCCGCCACCCAGATCCCGGGCACGCCTGGGACACAGACATGCTGGTAATGGTTGGGCACCCCAGGCCACGCTCTGCTAGACTTCTCTGCACACTTAATTTCATCGTACAGGTTAAAACCTACTTTGGGAAAACATGCCGGAGTAGCAGCAACAGTTTACAATCCCGTTAGCAAACACGCACAGGTTCATTGTGCTGAGGCCTCGCTCACACCCCACCCCACAACATACAGGACCCATCTAAGTGCCCACGTGCAGTGCAGCATCCTCAGTGCTTTATTGCCCAGCCACTTCTATTTCACCCAAATGAAATACAAAAACCCATTACTAAGAAAAAGTATTGAGAATTTTTATGAGATTGTAATGCTTCCAATTTATGTTGAAAAAGTCCCAAACCCTCGAGCTGTCTGTCGCTGCTCCAGCCAGGGACGCGGGGGATGCTGCTGATGCAGCGCAGCACAAAGAGATCAGAGAGGGAAATGCTGCTCTGATGGAGTGCCATCAAAAAGAAATGGGAAGGGTTTCCTCTTGTTTAGGACATAATTGAAAATTTGAGGCAAAAAATAGAGAATGAACACCAAATTTCTGCAGGACAGTGACAGATGTCATGCAAAATGTTTTAACTGAGTTTCAGGCCCTGATACTTTCTGCCCATTTCAGACAAAATGAGTCTTAGGAAGTGAACACTCAGGGAGCATCAAGCATCAGTGCAGACATTCAGAGTAACAAACTGCTGAATATTCAAGTGTATCAGAAGGAAGAATCCAAGAAAAAACAGTTTAAAGAGAAAATACTGTGGAAACCTTTGATATTCAGTCAGTGCTTACGGATACTCTCCAGCGCACAGCTGGTGCACGCAGAACTGGAGGAAAAGTAATTAAAGACCACTACCTGAATACTGCCCAACACCAGTGTCCCCCTCAGCATCTCCCACTTGCTCTTTCCAGGACAGACATTCTGCCTGGACATTACCTCAAGCATGACTGCTGATGTCCCTGACCTTTCCCTGCCATTTCCTATCCCGCGGGAAAGCATCCCATGACTACCATGGCTGCTGCAAGCATTGTGTGAACGTGCAAGCAATAAACATGAAATGCAGTTTCCCCCTGGCTCCCAGAGAACCAGATTATCACATTTTAGCAATTACTGCGAACACTGAATTTACAACAGGGCTCTACGGGACTCTGGTGTCTCCCTGTGCCTGCCCAGCTCAGTCTGTGTCCCACTCTACTTCCCTGGCTCACCTGCCAGAACAGTGCCACTGACAGTCTTCTGCACCAACTCTGAACTATTCAGCAAGCAGTTAATGCACATACCACATGAAACAGTTCTCTGCCAACATACTGCTCTCCAAGGCTTGTTACTCTTAATTTGTTTGATTAGCCAAGATGTCTGAATTCACAGTAAGTTTTTACCATGATCCTATAGCACAGTTTATGCACTTCTTAATTAAGAAAAAGGGCAACATTTTTTAAAAATATATTCCTTCCCATCCCTGCAGCACCTGAATACCAGTACTAAAGAAGACATCAGCAGCTGCTAAAGGCAGGATGGAACATGATGAACTGTCCAACAAGCTCAGCATCTCCAGCTGCATGGCACAAGTGTGGGAGTGAGCAAGGGACACATCTCTGTTGATGGGTGAAGGCAAAGTCCGCCTCTGTAACCCTAGCAAGCAGCAGCCCGCCTGGAAGCCTGGCATCTGGATTAATTTTACATTCTCGGGGTGCCACTTTTCAACATATAGAAGGGAATGCTGCATTTTGCTACTCAGCTGTGCCAATGTTTGAAAACCATCCCTGTCTGAGAATCCACATTTTCCTCCCCTTAGTCAGTACAAGTACAAACAGAGGTTTTTCTTCTTTTTCCATTGTCACAAAATCTGGTGCTAAGTTGAGGGTCTAACAGGTGCAGCACGGGTCCTGCCAACCCACCCAGGGCTGAGGCTGCACTGAGGCCTCTGCAGAAGACTGGGACCTGCCATCACCAGCACCTCAAAAAAAGGTGTCAGCAGCACTGCTCCCTGCTTGGTGAACTGAGGACAGCCAGAGTTCTGCATCTGCTTGGAATGAACAGGTAATGCAAAACAATAAAAAACAAAGTACTACTGGGGAGTCCTCCCCAGAACACTGTGAGGAGGCCACCCAAGTCCTCAGCCCTGTGTTCTCCTCTGCCTGTCACTCAAAACATGATCTTATATTTCTAGATATCAGAAAATGAAAAGAAAAATACGAGAGGCAAATCTAGGAAACCACCACCTTGGTCATGCTTCCTTCACTCAGCTCCAAGAGCAAGTGTCCAAGAGACGATCCATGTGAGAGACTCCCAGTGCCCAGGCCCGGACTGTCTCTTGCAGAAACACTCAAACGCTGGCTTGGCAATTATAACACCTATTACAAATATTAAAGGTCTCTGGGGTAAGGCAGCACTTAAAATCCATTATCAAGAAAACTGGAAATGTCTCAAAAATGTTTACCCCTTTCAGAACAGAGAGGAGGAGGAGGCCTCAGCTGCAGTGCCCCATGCAGCAGACCTGCCATCCCACCACCCGCACCAGTCACCATCACCATGGTCTCTGCTGACAGCAGGAGAAATTCTAGGAGACACAGAAAACTGCATTGTGCAGCTCCAGCTGACTGGTTCTCATTTCTTATCCCTCTGACCAGTCTGCAGGGAGCAGGCATGTCATGTCAATCATAAATGACAACACAAAGTTGCTTAAAGTAAGAAATTAGACACCACCATATAATTAATGGCTACGGCACAGTGTAAATGCACGAGGGAGACAGTGAGTCCCTGTGGCTGGTTTGAGTCTTGGCCTTTACACTGAAAATCTGAGGCAGAAAAGATCAAGAACAATTGTATGGGGATTTTTAATCGATATCTAATCTGACAATAAGATTTGGAAGAAGATCATCCCATAAAACTCAGGCAGCATCGCAGACTAATTGTATTTACTCCCCACTGACCAGAGACTCACAGGCAGAGCACGTGTCCCAAGAAGGTGCTGAATGTGTATCTAAAAAAAGGGCAAGTCACCCAAGTGCCTCTGTGAATTAAAAAGCCAAACATGTTGCTGGAGGTTAATGTTAAACATTGCCCTGGCTGTTACCTGTTTTGGAATATCAAACTCATTTACTGGGGGGTGTTGAAGTGGAAGCCTCTGAAGCAGATAAACAAAACACCTTCTCCCTCTCTGGCCTCATTTCCCCTGAATTCAGGATGGAGCTGAACACAAACACAGACAATAGAAAAGCATCATCTATTCTTGGCGAGCTCCTTTCTCCCAGCTGAATAACCTTGAGCACATGACTGAAGGATGCCTGTTTATGCCTGGGAGATGCTGTCATGAATCACAGACCCCTCTTCCTCCCACACAGAAGGCACAATGTGTCTTTGTTGAGGAATACCAGTCTACCACGGCCACAGTGAGACATTCGGCAGTGCATTCTATAAATAGGCTTCTAAGAAATGTATTTCCCATCCGCTTCTCTTGATCCAAAGTGATTACCAGGGCAAAGAAGACGACTGAACATCAACACACACCCTGTGAACATGAAGGGGTCAGACTCCATGGTACAGCTCAGAGATCTTATACTGCTGCAGTGCAACCCCCCAGCGAGATGCTGGCTAACCTGCTGGCTAACCTGCTGGCTAACCTGCTGGCTAACCTGCTGGCTAACAGCCACAACAGCCAGGGCCAGCGACACTTGTAGGGAGCACGCAACAGAAGAAGAAATACAAAGCTCGCAACTGAAGATAAGAGAGGTGACCTATGAGGGGAGGACCTCTCAGGGGGTACAAGCACAGCCTGGTCAGCACATAAGAGAGCAAGATCAACATGGTCACAACTGTATTTTCAGAGGAGCCACAGCTCTGCTCTGTGAGGTGCAGTGCTGCTCCCACCACTGCAGCCAAGCATGTCCTCTTTCCTTGCATTTGGCATTTATATGTTGTGGGTGGGCAAATGGAGCTGAGAGCACATAGACAGCACAGAGGACAGTGACATTTGGGCATGTTCCCTTTGATTATATTCATGGTGCAGGCACAGTCCTCTGCAGGTCATGAGGTATCTTGTCCTGCCCCAGTGACAGCAGCAATGTCTTGTTTTTTACTATGGAAGTGCAATTACAAAACCAAGGGGGAAAAGGGATTATTTTCCATTTGCTTCTAGAAACAGATGTCACTTTCCTCAGACCTGTTAGTTTTCAGGACCATGAGAGTTTAAGCTTTAAAACAGTATTATTACAATATGCATCAAGTGCCATTTTCTAACAAAAGAAGACAAATTGCTTCCACTTTGTACACCATGGTAACCATCCAAGAATACAAACAGCTCCTCAAAGACAGGGTCAGCAAACACCACCTGGGCAAACTCCCACACTGACCCTGAGCACACCCCCTCCCAGCCCTGTGGGAGCTGCCCAAACACTGTGTAAATAAGAGGAGAACTCAGCTTGACTCCTCCTGGGATTTTGCTGTTCCCACAAGAGCCAGAAGAAAAATCATTGAGTGTCTCCCCAGAGACTAAACTCCTCACTGGAGGAGAGCAGATCCACTGCAAGGCTGGCCATTCTCCCCAAATTCAAACACAGCCCTAGGGCTGAACTCTCTCCCATGCCATGGCATGCCTGTACAGCACTCGGCTTCCTAGCTCCTGCCTCACTTCAGAATGGAACAACACAACCAGAAACCTCCAGGAAGTCTCACTTGAGCAGAATCCATGTTTAGGGAATGTCTGACCTGGCACCAGCTCTCTATTGTAGAGAAAATATATCATCTCTCTGAACAAAGACAAACAACTAAGAACACCCATTTCCCCTTCAGACAAACAAAATCTGAACAGTGAAAGGTGGGATGCTGACCACCCCAGCAGCAGCCAAACATGGCCGCATGGGCTCGACTGGGTGACCCCAGAGAGAGGAACTTGTCGCCATCCTACCTGCAGAAGCCAGTAGCACCTTCTGTGAAACGTGGGGATGATGGAGGAATGGACGTAGCAGCCATACAGGCACTGGGGACACAAAAAGAGAGAAAGTAGTCAGGTTAGTGAAGGAACCATTGCCTGAGAGGCTGCACCGGGGATGGGGTGGCAGTGCGCAACCTGCCACCAAAAACTTCATTCTACTGCTGGTTGGGGCTGGTAACATACAACACAGGATTGTGGCACCCCAACATGTGTTTTTAGGCATTGCTACAGGTCACAGAACCCCTTCCCCGACAGCTTCCCCCACTGCTGCCTTTGCCCAAGCACGGTCACCCTGGAGCAGGCAGAGCCAACAGAGGCTCCAGCAGCGCTCAGCACCCCAACACCACCAGGGCTGGTCTGGAGACTGCATTCGAATCTTCGCTCCAACCTATTTTTATTTTTTGAAAAACACAACACCTACATCTCTTTTTCCATGGTTTATCTCCTGGGTATTTCAACTGAAAAGGTTGTGTTTGTAAACTGAAAAAATTGCTGTCAGATATTTTAGACAGCAAAATGCCAAAATACAGTTTGTTTCTTTTCTGCTTGTTTTGTTTGTTTTTGGTTTTGTTTTTTTTTAAATAAACTCTGTTTCTCTGATTAACTAAAATCAGCAAGGCCAAGGAATTGTTTCTTCAGGAAAAAAATCAAATTTCCAGTATGTTAAAACTTTTCAGTTGGAAACCAAGCCCAGCATAACCCAAACACACACAACTGGTTTTAATTTCAAAGATACCAAAGTGCAGAGGGGTGCGGTGCCTCTGGATGTGTGTACTTGGCGAGCATGCAGAAGGCTGTGGCAGATTCCCCTCCCCAGGATCACCACTTGCAATTGGCCTGAATTAAACAGGATTTAAGGACTGCTGGCTGCTATCACCGAGTTATTTTTAAACCAGAAATGACAAAGATTAGTAATACTTTCAAATGTTTCAAGGGTACATTCCACACACAGAAATGCAGGGAGGAAAAACAGTGCAGGGAAAAAAGCCCTGCAGAAAATAACCCAAAGAAAAGCTTAACGTTTAAATCCCTCCCCTCGGATGGATGGGGAACAGCTGCTGCCTTTTGTGTGGATAATCCCTGACAGTGACTCCTGGCACACAGCGCTGGGGGCTGCATGGAAAGGTCTGTAACGTTTGGTTCTGCTGACTCAGAGCTGGTCCCCCCTCTTAGGAAAGCAGCTTGGGAGGTGCAGCATCTCCCAGTCTGGCCTGCTTCCCAGTGAGGGTGGGAAAGCCGGTCTGGAGGAGCTGGAATAGCCTTCACAGCCACTAGAGACATCCATAGCACCTCGTGCAATATATATCAATATATTCCAGCATACCCCAACTTGCTTCCCATCCCGACTTGCTGTGAAGTTGATTGAAACTTCGCTCTGATTAAAACAAAACTCAGTAAGTGCCAATGCTGGGCTTGGTGCAGCTTGTGGTGCACAGCAGGTGGGAGCACTGCCCTGCCTCTCCAGATCTGTCTTGTGGCTAATTCTGGAGCTGTCAATAATGAATCACACAAAAGCCTCCCACCTCCATGAAAATGGTTTTCAACATTTCAGCAAACCCTTTAAAAAAATTCACAAAGCACCTAGAATACAAAAGGGATTTCTTAAATTTTTCTTTTCTTTTTTTCCCCCATGATGACAGGACATGAGAATCTGACTCTGGACTGATGTGTAGAGGCTGGATGTTCTATCTTGGGCAGCTGGGATGAAGAATATTGAGCAAGCTCCTAACCTCAGAGAGATGGCAGGGACTGTCCCCCTGGGCACCGAGAGATACCACAGTGTCAGAGAAACACGCTGCAGGGGAGAAACAAATCCTGAGAGTGCACATGGAGTGTAGCAAAATGAGTGATGGCAGCAATAGAAACTACATTAATTTTTGGATAAAAAGGCATATAAAAACCCTTTAGGATATAAACAGAAAGCTAGGAAATCTGAGCGTCGTTGTTTTGGAGGATTTTCAAGGTTAATGAGTTAAGCGCTGTGGATGACGCAAAGTCTGCAGCTCGATGGCTCGGTACACGGGGGTTAAGGGGAGGAGGGTGTAGAGGTGATTTTCCTACACTTGGCCCCGCTGACCCCTGCTTTTGGCGTGGGATGAATCCCTTGGCCTCAGGACGGCTCAGGGTCACCAAGCACCCAGCCGGCTGGACACCACCCTGCAACTAATGAGGAGAGCGGCGTTACTGCCCTGCCTGGCTGGAGCACACAGGTAACCAGGGCAGGAGTAATGCCTTTAGCTAAAGCTGTCTTTAAAATGAATTCTTGCTCAGAACAGGCAACAGGGGTTTCATTATCTGGGTTTTCTTTTATTTTTTTTTATTTATTTTTTAGTGGGGAGGTAAAAGCTGCGGAGGCCTGTGTGTCTGTGGAGATGTTAATGCCAGGCTGGGCGCTTAGCCAACACATTAAGTGAAATCGAATTCCTGAAACCAGCTTTAATCAGCAGATTTTTAAGGTTAGAACAACTCTCTCCTCTGCAAGGCTTGCCAAGGTTAATTCTGTCCTGAGCAGGCTGAATTAATGGGCTGGACAGGGAAGAACATCTTTTTTCATGATTCTCTTTTAAGTTTACAAAATCTCCAGGAGAAGAGAAAAGGCATTTCTGAGCTGTCTAAGGAGAAATGCCACCACAGCAGCTCATCGACTGCTATGTAGAGAACAGCGCCTAAGATGTGAGCTGCCATCACCTCCTGTGGGGACTGGCAGCAGCCTGATCCTGAAGGAGCCCCAAGCGGTACCAGCGGAAGGACAAGGACACTGCCCTGCAGGGAGCACTCTGACCCACTGCCACGCTGCGACCGGGATGCCCACGGTGGTGTGGTCCTGTCACCTCTTTGGGAGCATGTCCTTGTCCCTGCAGATGACCCAGTGCGTGCAGCTGAGCACAGACTGAGTCCTGCTGCCATGGGGGGATCCCTGGAATGCGACACCCACACCTGCCAATGGGTACCTCCTGCGCAGCCCTCCCACTGCTGCCGGAGAGCCCGGCCCTGCCAGCTCCACCGTAGCTCATACCTTTACAAGTCGAGGGGTAATTAAAGAGAAAAGGCCTTCTCTGGGCTGTGGGGGAGAGTGTGCAATTACAGCTGCCTGCCCCGCCATTTGTATGCAGTGCACATCTGGCATTACCAAATTTTAAAAACTGGAAGCAGAGAGGGGGAATAAAAAAAATCAAATTATTAGTGGATTTTTTTATCCTGAGCTCCTTACAGTGATTGTGGCTTATTTAAAAATAATACAATAATGCTGAGGTGTTCTTCCTTAACAAGCACATCTTGGGAATGGAAATAGGAAAGCAGGAGAATCAAAAATTCAAGATAGGGTTGGACAGGCTTTGAAATTCTTCTCCCCAGTGAGTTACACTAGTGGATATTTAAAAAAAACCCTAAAAACCGCCTAGATTTTGTTCAGATTTTCACACTGAATTCCCAATTCCCTTAATAAGAAACTAAATCAATCTTTAGAGAACAAATCATGTAAGACCTGTGGCCGTAAATTATTAAAATACACTTCAGTAATTTTCTGGTGTAAGGCTTCAACTTCCAACACTCTGGCAAGGCTGCAGACACCATAAGCAGGATCTGTGCAGGTTACTGGGGGAAAAGGACAATAGGACTATCCCTCTGCTCCTTGGCTCCGCGGTGGTGTTGGGCAATATGTGCTCAGCCCTGCAGCTCATCGCCTCCTTGTTACACCCCCGTGCTGCTGGGATTTCCCTCTGTAATTACACCGACCATTCCAGAGCTTCCTCACCAATTTCCATCAGTAAGTAGCTGGCAGTGGCAGCACTGCTGCCGTGCATCAAACCTCCTGGGAAAGCCAGAAGAGGCGTTGGCTTCATTCCTCTCATCATCCTGACGACAGAGTACAGGTCTCCTAAAGCCGCGGTTGTATCTGAGCCCAACTGCGCTTTGCCCTCACCCTCACCTGCTAAAACCAGCACTGAACCAGGAAGGTGCGATGCAGGAGAAGCAGCTGTGCAGGTATGGATTCACAGGCATGCAAGGGAAAATGGAAAAGCAGCCTGTAAGTTCTCACATGGGTATCTTTCAAGGCAGCAACCTGTATTTCAGTGGTACAGTCAAAATGCAATGATACACCCCACTGTCTCATCCCTATCGTGATATATAGACTATATATCCCTATCATGATATACAAAATAATTCTGTGATTTTATCACAGGTATCTCCATTATTTGTTCTTATAGACACCACTATCCAATTCTTTTCATTAACTTTTCCATATCCCAGCAGAGATACCATCCAATCTTCCTGAAACTGATTCCTCTGGATTTCACTCAAATCATGATCAGATGAATTTGTCAGCTGTTTGTAGTGATATATTTGTTTTACATGTAGGAGTCATTGTCCATCTGTGTCTGTAATCAGAACCCACAACATTCTCTGCTGATCCTCTGAGAGGGTACAGCCCAGCTGTAAAAGCAAGGCAGCTGAAAACTGGGAGCTGCCTCTTGGCCACTGAATTAGCAACCATGGGGGAAACCCCTCAAATATTATGTGTCACCTCTCTTTTCAAACAGACCTGCAGTGAGTGCCTTCTGAGACTGGGTTATCTTGCAGCAGACGGTCCCTCCTTCAGGACAGGGATGCTAAAGCCACAGACAAGCTCAAAATCCATTTAAACGTCAGATGAGGCTCACTCCTGTCAGCCGCGGGAGCTGGGAGACAGCGGCGGCTCCCACCCGCTCCATTAATCAGGATTCACCAAGAAAAGCCAATGTGCTGCTATAAACCCCTGACTCGATGCCAGCACCACACACGGGGAGCCATGTGCCATCAATCCTCCTTGTCCTCCCCCAGCAGTGAGACGCAGCCGGGGAGGGCCTGACGGGGGCTTGGCCATGCGAGTGGAGGAGCAGGTTTGTGACAACTCCCGTTGGGCACAGCGAGGCACAGCAATGCTGAGCCGATGGGGATGCGACAGGAGATCTCCATGTTTTCCCATGAAGATTGGCCCCAGTTCAGCTTTTCAAAACAGAGAGGTGTAACTGTGCCTGAACCCTGGGGAATCCCCAAGGCCAGCAGGCTGCCCCCTAGAGCTCTTGTTTTGACTTGAAAAGTGTCATAACATAGGGAGGAATCCACAATTTCCGTTACTGCTGCAAATCTTCAACTAAAATGCTGCTAAACGTGTTTTCTCACTCCTCACCTTAGCAAAACACAGATATTAGACAGGTTTGGATTTTCCTCTGACGTCCGTAAATAGTAACTTTGATTCAGCAAAGTGCAAAACCACGTGCTCAGATCTCAGCCTGGGCTAAGCTGCTCTTTTGGCAAGGTTCGCCTTTTATCAATGTCAACAGAAATTAAGCGATTGCTTACGGTTTGCCAGGTCGGGTGAGGAGTCCCTGGTACTGACAGAAGATCTCAAAAACATTCTTAACATTCCTAGGTGGTTGCTAAAACCTGGAGAACCCGACCCTTGACTTTTTGGCTGCGGCGTTGTGGCTCAGCTCTGTGCAGCCCCGGGCACGGCCCGCCATGCAGGCACTCAGCCTGGTGCAGAGATTTTGGTTTTAATCCTATCGGTTCTTTGCCTGACATGTTTCAAACCCTTCATATGCCCTCAATGCCACCAGCAGCCACATTCAGATAACAATTCCTAGAATGAGCCAAGGGCTCTCTAGCAATGGCTGAGCAAGGGGGGAGAGGTTACACAGCCTGTGCATTGCAGGACCTTGTCACTTCTGGTGGTTTTAGTTAACAAATATTGTTCTGTTTACTCGAGACTCGTTAGAAAGCAATTTTTGAAATGTTCAATATTTAATGAAATATTTAAATGTTTAATAGGTTCTTTTTCAAACCCTGTTTTCCCTCTGTGGGGTTCTGAAGTCACTGCAAAGATTGCAAGGCTTTAACTGTTACAAATGAATCTTCTAATGACATTGGCTTAGCGACAGAAATCAGCGTACCTGGAGATTGATGCTTCCACAGCAGCAACACCCACAGCCGGCCCACCGCAGGATCATTGGTATGCAGCCCCACACCCCCCCGCAGCGCCTGCCTCTTCATAAATGCATATTTCTTTATTAATACAGGGATACTTTAATCTCAGTCTAATTTTACCTTTAGGGAAGCTCTATCCTGAGGCTGCCAGGAGCTCAGACCCTCCAGATGCAGCAGTGTGATTTGTATTCAAAGCAGCAGGTCTATCTGTCAACATGTTTGTCTCCCCTCTCTGCCAGCTCTTATTTATAATCCCATTCAGATTAATGAATGACAGTAGTTCTCATCACAAGAAATTTGATTAATCAATTTAAGTGCTTAATCACCCTGGCCTGGATGAGAAGAGTACTGGAGGAATGCTGCCTGTATAGGGGCAAAGTTGTGAGATGTAGGAGGAAAACATCATCTCTTTCCCTCGGGAACAACTTGAGCCCAGAGTGTACACCCGATCCTTGACGGGATTACGAGCTATCCAAAAGCTCAAAATTTCCTTAGGGCCAGCAGTCATGGTCAATTAGTCACGAAATATCCTTTTCAACCCACTTCCTAATCTGACACAAAAGGCTTCACACTACCTGCCTCATTCCCTGCTACCCGTGTTGCTTGAACCCAAAACCCATCAACCATAAAACCTCTCCTGGGGTGATGATCAGGATAATCCAGCTGGGCATCCTGCAGCATCCCACTCCCCATTAGTCCTGCCCATCGTTTTCCTGTACCACAAAAGACCCCCACAGCCTGGCTGTGTCAGCAGCTTGAATACTCCAGAATAATCTCCAGGGTTTTCTGGAGACCTGGGAGATATTTCAGGTGATGGGTAGGAGCAAGGTTGAGCAGAAATCACTGATTTTTAGGACAGAGGCCATGCAGTGTGGGCGCTGCTCTGAAGCTGCTCTGAATGACATGATAAAGACAAAAAAATTGGTAACACAGCTCAAGCAAACTGCTCAACCACATACACAGTATTACAGGGATTCTCACTGGGAAGAATTCCCACATTCATCTCTACCAACTAACCTCAAAGGGACACGGAGGCAGGTGTCCCCTTTGGAGCTGGGTACAAACAGCGCAGCACAAGCTCTGCAGATGGATGGTCTAATGGCACCTGTGTATATGGAACAGTCTGCAAGGCTGCAAGGGATTATTGAGAGCAGATCTGAGTGACACAAGCTCCACACAAAAGCCAGACTCCCATACTCTCAGGAAAAGGAAGAGCATCCCAATGACCTTGATGTGAGTGGGCAATTAGTAAGAGGAGAAGTGGAACAAGAGGCTGCTCCACCTCCACGGCCTGGTGCTCTAAACCAACACTGCCGAGGTGGGTCTCTAGTGGAATGCAACCAACCTACAGGAGAGGCATTGCCTGGGTCCCTGTACACCATCGACCCCTGCAGCCCCCTCAGCCTGTGCCACCACTTCACTTCCCCTGACTGTCACCACACAGTGAGAAGAACTGTGAGCTGGAAAACCATGGAACATATTAATGCCACACTGAAATATGACACAATACACAGAAGTATTTTATATTTATTCTCTTCCAGGAATGTTAGAAAGACAATATAATGAGAACGCTGCAAACAAGTCAAGTGTTTTCCTCCTAATCTGGCAATAAAAATATGTCAAAGAAATGCCTAAAATCCTAATGGAGAACAAAAAAATAATTTGCTGGGCTATGACAGGATTTAGCTGCAACTTTATTTGAAGGCTTTAATCATGTCTCCCACAACATCAATGGATAATCAGATACAAAGCTGTAGGAACCATTAATGTCTGTGTTGGTTGTCTCAGCTGTTTGGGGTCTGACTCTGAAGGGATTGGGCAGAGGCTAATGAAGATAGGTCAAGACTGAAATACCTTTACATCTGAGGAAGCTTTGGACAAAAAAAGGATTATTGAGCTGATCTTAGTGGAGACTTGACTGAAGTAGCAAATACTGTGATAAGAACAGCATTGCATCTCCAGCCCAGCTGCCTCCATCATGGCCATCAGAGCCAGGCTGGCTGCACCCAAGCGGGAAACTTTGGCTTTTATCAGTCTGATTCTCTTTTTTGGGAAAAAAAAAGACCATCACAGCATGGGGGAACGAGACAAGATCTGACAGCGCCCTGGGGAAATGCAGGCTGAGATGGTATTTTTGGAGACACATGACAGAAACAAGCCACGTGTGAAATCATCCAGGGGGTGCAGGGCAGGGGCACGATCACACGAGGGACACAGGTCTGACGCATTCACTGTCTGTCCAACACGGGCAAATAAGGACAAGTTCTAACAAATGCAACTAATACGAAATATAAAAACATCTAAGAGAACTTTTGGGAGCTATTAATTACATACGCAATTTTATCTTGAATTAATTTTGTGCTGGACAAGAAGCCTTAGCTGGAATCCTTTTCTGGCATCCTCCCTTGGGCAAAATCAGCCCTGGAGCCACCGGCAGATATCCTACACTGCAAAGAGACATGCTCAGGTTCTGGGTCCTGGTCTTTTTACTCCTCTTGCTTATGGTTAAGAGCAGTAGGCACTGCAGTCAGTGACTCAATGACCAACACGTGTGCCCCCCACATGGCCACTTCAGGCTCTTTGCCAAGGTGACACAATTCCAGACTGAGCGGAGAGCGTGTGGCTATGGCGTGGTTGGGCGCTCCATCCAGGGAACTTCATGTGCAAGCTGATATTCCCTTCCCATTTCAGGAAGTCATTTTAAGTCTTCAGCAACTTCTGAATTCTGAAGATTGAATCCAAGTGCATAGAAAACTCAGAAGGATCTGATCTTCAAACCTCCTTTGAGTGAATCCTTTTATTAAAAAGCATTTACACAACCTAAAACAAATTATTGTGTGTGCCAATACTAAATCTTCCCACTCCAGTTTAAAAACCTTCAGCCTCACTATTGCTCACAAGCAATGGCAGGAGCTACAGTAAGTGGGCATTTAAGAATGTTTTTCTGGATAAGCTACCGTAGAAATACTACGTTTACATTGCTTACAACCAGCTTACAAATATTTCATTCCTGTCCCAAAAAAACTAAACAGCAAAGTATTAATTTCTCAAAATTAGTGCACCAAAATTTACTCAAGTTCACCACCAGCAAATAGCCCAGTGTTTCTAACGTTCAATAAGGAGCAAAAAGGTCGACGTTTTTCTTGTATTAATTTTTTATCAAAGAAGGGAAAACTGATTTTCATGACAGATAGTGAACAGTGGAAGAGGTTTGCTATAGAAAGATATACAAGACCAGGGTACTCTCTGTATGAACAGTGGCAGAACCTCAGCCCCCTTCCTTGTGCCTACCTGAGGTGATATTATTGCTGGGATTTTGCCCTCTGAAGAGCCCTTCAGGGCTATTTAACAGTTATGACACTTGGACTGCTGAGGAAGGAAAATACAACTCTAAACACAGACGGAAATGTCTTCTATACGCTCTGAGACATTCTGAAAGACAGACGCAAAGATGGCAAGCTAAGAGCAAATTTCCTTCTCATTGTAAAATAACAGTGATTTCTATCACCGGCATTTGAAGTACAGCTGTCTAAAGAGGATCTGTCTACACATTACCAACAACAAGTTATTTGCATTCTTTCAGGAATGGGACTTCGAGGTGGTGGCATCTTGGATCTTGGGTCTGAACAGTTCCTCTCCTCCTGCCTTTTGGGCCACTCAGCCTGGGGTAGAAAAGGTATGGGGCTGCCCTGCCAAGAGCTCCTGGCACTCCTCTGTGTGGATTGTCCTCCAAGAGACACTCGGAGTCCTGCCACCTACTGCCTACATAGCACCAGCCAGCACCTGGCCTCAAGACCTTTGATTCTGCCATGCTGGGACCCTGTACCTGCTGTTTGGCAGGTGCTCCCAAATCTCCCCAGCCGCTCAGCTGCAACCGCAGCCCCCGGACACCCACGGCAGAGCTGCAGCCATTGGGAACATACCCTGCCAAGCCTCCCGCACACAATTTCACACAAAGGGATTTAACTTCACTTTAACTGACTTGTCACCAGCATCCAGTAACAGACCGGGGTGGAGGGGTCTCTGCTGACTAACTAGACGCAAAGCTTCACATAAATGAGGCTTAAACTCTGCTCACACAGATGAGACCTTATACATCCTTCCCCAACCTTTTGTATTCATTAACTAAGAAGCTGAAAACACTCACAAAGGGCATGAGTCGAATAGCAGGGTTTTTACCAGGTAATGAGGGTTGCAAAGTCCCCTACATCTGCACCCTCCACATCACTTGGAGGTCGTCCAGGCCTCGCTGTGTGGAGGGTGATGGCAGCAGCAGGGCACTGCCCGGCTCCAGCACATCCTCCTCCAACTCTGCCCTGGCTGCAGAGTCGTGCCATGCCACAGCCTCTGGAGATGGCTCACAGGGCGTTTACAAATCAAAGTCAAGTAGTTAGCTGGCAGGTTCAACAGTTTTGTTTCTAAAGTGCTTTCTGCATATTTTCTCAATAAAAACAAGACAGCGCTGATGAACTATTTGACAAAACAGAATGCTGAATCATTTTTAGTACATCACTTTTTCACATGCAGAAGGAAATCTTCTGTCTTCCCCATCACAGCCAATTAGAGCATTCACAACATTTCTTAAAGGTTGACAGTGATTGGAAAAGACCATGAGACTCATAAAAGAGACTTCCACACTTTATGCCATTAGATCTGTTCTCTCCATTCCCCTGGTTTCTGGGTGTTTTACTGGCAATGGCAGAGAAGCATTTTGCTCAGCCCAAACAATTTTTTCCTTGCCTGCAAGTAGAAAGTGCTGTCAACAGAAAAGACGGTTTTCCCTCAGAGCAGCAGCAGCACAACTGGTGTGTAGAATGACAGCTCTGAGCCCCCTCCCCTATTCCTGCGACCAACAGCATCCTGGAAATCCTCTGTCCTTCTGCAGAGATGGACGCAGCTGGGCCAGGAAACAGAACTGTTGGACAACAGTGCTGAGCAAGAACTGAAATGTTACTTGAACATGAAACCACTGGCTATTTCAGCTTTTTTTCAAGACTGAAATGGTGAAATGCCATCCCTTGAGAGCAGTCCCCTCTTACAAAGTCCAGACCCATACACAGAAACTTCACTTTCCAAACCATTCACTGCCTGAATCCAGCTCAAAAGCACATCAGTGTTCTCTCAGGTAACTCACAGTGTCCAGAGGTTCACAGTGTTGAACTGATCATAAGAAGATTCACAATGGCATGTGTCAATTTAAAGTGTTTGTTTCATTTTTGTAAGTTTTCAGCATTTGGGAGAAAGGGGTAGACAGACACTTGTGCTTGTTCAGTGCCAAGAGAAGATGCTTGGCCGAGACTGACAGTGCGCTGAGTCTTACTTAAGGTGGCTACAGCACAAAATTGAAAAGCAAGATTTTCCAGTCCCTGAAATCAAGTTCAATATTCAAGGAAAAGCAAAAGAAAACAAAAAATTCTGGGTTGCTTGCTTCTCAAACATCCCACTGACACCACAAAACTGTCATTAGAAATGAGTCCCACGGGCAGGCAGAAATCTGTTCCCTCAGCTGTACAATCCATCATTTATACCCAACATGTTGCCTGTAGGTTTACAAATCACAAAGAATTTACTGAGTGGCTTTCATAAGGAAAAGCGGACAATAAATCATCAGCACACGAAAGCCACTCACATTAACACACAACTTCATTTTCATGCCAAATTTCATAATTGATAACTGTAAAAAAACCCCACAAAACCAACAAAAAATCCCAATCTGAGCAGTTTTCAAAAATAACAATACAGTATTAAGGATGGACATTAATTCAATTATTCACCTATTCCTTCTTCTCTAATCCCACACTGAACGTGAAGGGGCAGGAACTCGGCCTCTCCATAGCCAAGGCTGCACTTTGCCCCAGAGAGCTTTTGAAAAGAACTTGTTTTACTTGCACTAAGTTCAGAGGTCTAAAGAGCAAGGACAGTCCCTCTGGAACTACTGCCACCACTGTGCAGTGGCTATGGCACCTTCTCAAACTTTTGATAAATCTTCCTCCGAAACGGCAATTAACATCTTTTGCAGGTCGCCCCACAAGATTAATTTTCCAAGCACAGATTAATGAAAACGCAGGCAGAAGTGTTTAGAAAGTATTTTCTCTATTAATCTTCAGCAGCAGCAGATTACCAGCAGGGCAGCTAATGAAGACATTGGCTCGTTCAGGTGAGAGCAGACAGGGAGAAGGATGGGGCCACTTTCCCAGGCACCCTGAGGGGACAGCTCTGTCACCACCACGTCCCAGTACACTCCAAATTCCACAGAAAAATGACTCAGGTTGCCCCAAAATGCTGACTGGGTCCTGCCCAAATGCCAATGGGCAGCTCAGAGGAAGGAGCTGCCCCAGGAACTGCAGCCATCACAAACCCCCACAGTCAACAGGTTCTGAGCTCCCCAAGAGAAGCTCAGACAAACACATTTAAAAATCTCCAGTCCCTCCAAATCCACCAATAGCAGATGCTACTTCTGGTTGAAAGTTTATCCTTAGGACTGAGAGGCTCCTTTTCATGAGAATTTTTCTCTACCATACACAAACCTCAAAGGGATATTTAACGGAACTAGATAAAGAGTTCGAAACCAACATAAAGAGGATGCTGCAGAGCAAATCTGCCCCTGAAAGGACCCCACGGTCACTGCAGAGCCCATGGCAGATGGCCCTGGAAAGCGGATTGAGTTCACCTACCTTACTGAAGCAGGATTTTTTGACTCCCAGAACCCCTGTATTTTCCCAAATTAACAGGGCATGTTTCATGTTTCTTTCTCTAACAGTGTCTTCTGCAGTTCAAGCTAACAACCGTTTCTTTCCTCGTTATATTTTCCTTTACAGCATTAAATTCTATTTGAAATTGAAAACTGTTATTCTGCCCTCATTTTTCCAAGCTCATCGGTGGCAATGTTGCATTTTGATACAGTCTAGCTTACAGCCTGGTTTGGGTTTAAAAACAGTAAGCGTGTCCGTTTCTGTGCCCTGCCTCGGGGAAGGCAGCGTGCTTTTGCCTGGCTCATTACAGAATCAATCAAACCTGCACTTAATGGAAGGACGGGAAGGCAGTGGGAGGAGAAGCCGAAACCACATCCCCTGTCCTTTGTCAGCAGCACAGAGCTGCGCACTCCGTACCCTTCAAAGCTCCTTGCAGGCGGGCGGCAAGGCACTGCTGAGGCGCTGCGGGTGCTTCCTCCCGGCAGCTCCCTCAGCCTCCTCCGCTGCCCCAGAGCCTTCAGAGCAGCACTGAAATAAACAGGACGACAGCTGAACATAACATGAGCAAAGGTGACCTTCAAACCTTTTCGGAGTTTAAATTCTGTGTGCACCCTTAACAAATTTGCCATTACCCAGTCGAGACACCAACTCACCTCTCCCTTACAGAGTAGGGGAGGCCCAATAAGTATAAAGTTTAATACTATCCTGTTTAATGATATTTTTACTTCAACTGAACTGTAAAATTAACCGAGAACTTATACTAAAAAAAGACTTTTATTTTATGCTGATCATTAACTAAGGAGGTTTCACACTTGAGATCTGTTATATTAAAGGGGACTAAAATTGCTTGTATCAATTACCTTATTCTAAGTGGACAGACTTCTCATGAAATATTAAAACTGTTTTGTGACTATAGAGAGAAGAGCCAAATCCTGTGTGGGAAGGAATCTGTGGCTTGCACAGGGCTGCCTGTGCTGAATGGTGCAGCACTCCCCTCCCCTTGTGCCACAGGAGCCACCACAGGCTCCAGGATCTGGCACAGTCCCACATGACCTTGGGTGGGCCACAGGCCTTATTTTCTGCCCCTGAAACAATCTTCTTCAGGTTGTACTGCTTAAAACAAACAAGGTATACTCAGCAGGAGCTCCACGACTTTGCTGTTTACTTTGTCAGTTAATATATCTACAATGAGCATAGTTCAAGAGCTAATAAACTAATGAGCTCAGAGGAACCACCCTCAGCATCACCCAGACACTGAGCAAGCAGACACGGAGACACAGAACTAAGCAAAAAACTGGTTAAGCAGAAAAGTACCAAGAGCACCAGCAACTGGGAGGATGCAAAGCCCACAGCCCAGAGTGGGGTCTGCACCCAAACTGGCTGCGCTAGCAAGCGAGAGTGGAACAAAGCCTCTAAAAACTCATGCACTTCTCTAATGCTCTTGCTGTGGAGTCTCTGATACAGTTCAGTGCCACTACAGGTATGCAATTAATTACAGACCAGCTGTAATGCACTTTGCAAATGAAAATTCTATTAAAATGTAATTATTAATTCTACAAAAACGTAATTATTAATTCCATTACTACTACTGCCAACGGCACAAACCCACTTTGAAATATAAAACTCCCCTCCGGTAACTTTACAGACACGCAATAAGTGGCGCAAGGAAACAAAGTATGGAAGGACCCTTAGGCCACTAAAACTTACTGAGCACAATGCAACACGCCCAAATAAAGACCCCTGCTTGCAAAACGGCACAGGCAGTTTTAGAAAAGCACTGTTTTTCTGCAGGTAATGTGTTTTGTTGTGATCATCCTCTTCACTTTCTCTTTTCTCTTAAGATACAAATCCAGGCATGTTTAGTTGCAGAAGGTGCTGACTTGGCAAGACTGGGTTTGCCAATGAAGTACGTGTTATCCCCGGTTTTTAAAACCGTGCAGTGTTTATTCAAACACAAGCCAAAGCTCAGCTATGTGAGGGGGATGAGCACATGGCAGTGCCAGCCATCCAGCTCCACTGCTGCCACCCACGAGTAGAACTGCTCTTTGTCATACACCCACAGCCAGGGAGGCTTCATGAAGCCAAACCCTAAATTTAGAAGTCATCATCCCAAAGCTGTACGGGAAACGATTCATCATGACGACAGCAGCAGCATGTGAAATGGAGTTGTTTGGAGAATAACACAGACAGGTATTTGCACAGGACAGAGATAGTGGCAGTGTTTGGAGTCTTCTGAGTACGGATTACGCTGCTCCAGAATGGGCTGGCTTTTCCAGGGTCCTATGATGACTCTGCCACAAGGCCCAACCTCAAATAACATTTCAGTCTGTCCTAACACACAACAGAAGTCTAACTATGTTCTGGAGAGGGGAAAAAAGAAATACAGTAGGATGAAAAAGCTGTGGCATTCACCTGGCCACTGAGCCCAGCGCTCCACATGTGAATGTCACGGGCACCCTCGGTCCTGGGCTCCTGTCTGATTCTGTCCTCATGAGCTCCGTGGCTGGCACCTGACTCCTATGAGAAGGCTTGGACAAAGATTCAAGACTCCAAGACAATCAGGGAACGTCTCCCCGCAGCTGTTCTTGCTCTAGTCATTCCTGTGCTGATGCCAGCCACAGTTTACGTGTTTTTTCACCTCCCCACTTTATTCTTTTGACATTTGTAGATGGAACAACTTCACCATCTCTCAGCTCTGGTTTTGCCAGATTAAACAACCTTTCTATTTTCACTTATAAAACAGACCATTCTCCTGACCCAACCTGCCCTTTTCTGATCTGCTCCCTATCGATGTCTTCTGAACTCCTCCATTGCATACAGTGTTGTCAATGATGCAGTGCCACCTTGCTCATGGCCCCTTCATGCCCCACTGCTGCTGTTATTCCCTCTGAAGCACCCAAGGACTGCACATACCATAGGAGCCATTAGCACACACTGTCTGAGGCTAAAGAACTCCAAATAGCATGCAACTGTGTGTGAAAGCCACCTTAAATGGACAGACATCAGTTTTAGCTGCAAAGATCCTCCAGTGTGCAAAGTGTTGGTAAATACAGGCAATTTAACCAAGTGTGGCTTTACATGGCCTGTGAGCAGGACATCTGTGGGGCAGAGGGAAACAAGAACACATCTCTGAGAATAACAGTGATGTAAAAGCTAATCTCCCTCTTTCTCATTGCTATATTCCCAGTCACAAGCTATGTGTTCATTATCTTCCTTTAACATTCCTTAACTTCCTAAGAAAACTTTTATCTCCAAGGAAATTCTGCAGAAAAGATTGAATTTGCATATACATAATAGACATGTCAAAACGTAAAATGCGAGGATTTGGTATTCCTACTAGGAGTGTTACACATGATTTGTGTTATCATCCTTAAACTCCAGAACAACTTCACTGAATCCCATCCCTGCCAGTGGCACTGCAGGACTGATCACAATGCCACTGCATTTACTGCAGGTGTGACGCTGAGCAGAAACTTCCCATTTGGGCTACACATGTTTTGGGGCAATTGCCTCCATAATCTAAATACACCTCCTTAATTCTGCACTTCACAGAGGGAAAGTGGGACAGTAGTGAGGCTTTAGGGATAAAATCTGAAAAACAAATAGAAGGGAACTCATGTTTCCTAAGGAGGAGGGAAGGTCTGGAGGTAGGAGCACCACACACGCTGGAGCACCGGTGTGCTAGCTGCCCCACAGCACCTCATGTCACCACCTCGACCACCCTCCAATGGCTCCATGCACAGGAGCTGCAGTTCAGGGGAGGGTCCCAAAGGAGAAGAATCTCTGCAGATAATTATTCACCACAGTGGCTTTCCAGTCAGAGACAGAACAACCTGGAATGCTAAAGGTGAACTTGAGTTCAGATCTGCTGCGCACTTTCCTTCAAACCATGATAAAAACTTCTTTCCCTGTCAACAGCAAAGTCTACTGTGAATTCTTTTTTCTGAAAACCGGCCATTTTTGAAAGTCAGCTTAGAAAACAGATGTGCTTCAGGGGACAGAGAAGGCAGTGCCATGTGTATGATGTAATACTGGGAGGAAGAGCTTGGGATATTGACATTATAAAACCTGGGTAGCAATGGGAAATAGTATTTTTACAAAGGTTACAAACAGGAATGCAAGACCTAAGGGCAATTTTCCAGATGCTGCTCAGTAATGTGGTATTGCAGGTTCCCTCTTTTCCTACTGAGAGAGGGAAAGGTGAGCCACACTGACCGGAGCTGCAATGCTCCCCGGGCCCCCCAGCCACACCGGCCGCTGTTCCATCACCAAGAGCGGGCACAGCTTTCACCAGAGAAGGAAATGAGCTCCCAGCTGACAATTCCCCAGCACGAGGAGCATCCTCCCAGGTCCACAGCTGAGCCACACTCCAGTACATCACCCCCATACCGATGGCTCCTGCAGTTCAGTTGCTGTCACCTCTGCATCCACAAATCAATTTTATGGAATGCACCAATTCAGGAGTGGTGCAGTGAAATACACCTGTATTATTGGAATATCAACTATCTTTGCAAAGAAACAGTTTTTTCCATGAGCTACCCAGACAGCTCCCCCAGCTCTGCAGAGCCATGCACAGAACAGGGGCAGAGGCGGCTCTGCCCAGCACATAGAGCTTGGTCACAGTCCCTCAGCCAGTCTCTCGCATGCCAGCCACTGCTGCCCCAGGCATCAGCACTGAGGGGGACAAACTGTGCATCACCCATGCTAAAACAGCGGGTAACACAGACTTCTCACATCTATATTTAAAAACCCCCAACTATTTCAAGTAGTTGGGCAAACATCACCCAGATGGCAAGTCTGCTGCATTGTCACTGAAAAATACCTATGCAGCCAGCAAACCCATATGGCCAAGCAGAGAAGCCACATAAAGATAACAATACACCTGTACAGGCAAAATGTTAATGAATTAGGCCCAAAGTACATAAAAATCTGCTACCTGGTCCATTAAACCTGTTTATGAAATCCACGCTTATATTTACTTTAACATTTAGTACTTCATAAACATGGGACAGGCAGGTATGGTCAAAGGTGCTGGCAAGAGGCTGCCTCTACAGCCCACTCCACTCTCCACATCCCAGCCTTTTCCCCCTTTCAGCTGGAAATAGGGTCTTACAGTCTTCAAATTGTCCTGAATGCAAAAGGGATGAGACACACAAGCAGATGGTTTATAAACAAGATTCTGGAAAAATCTCTCACTGTCTGTGGATTTACCTCCCTGAAGAAGGTTGGCCCATTCACTGGAGGGTTATTAAGCTCTCTGCCACCTACATGCAGGCAGTAAAAGAGATGCAGAAAGGGCTGGCATCACCTGAACCACTGACTCGAATGCCAAACACTGATGCCTTCAAGGCTCTGCCATCGCCATCACCTTTCCCATGGCTCTCATCCATGCAAGATGAGAGAACCATCTCTGTGTGGCTTCCAAGATGACACTGAGCTGAAAAAGCTGCAGAGGGAACTGACAGCAAGAATCTTCTATATTAGGATTAATCAATTAAATGGCCATTACAGCAGAAACCGTCAGGATGCTTGATGGCCAACAAGATCTGTATTCATGCCCTGCTGTCTGAAATCCCCCGCCAGCCATTTAGCATCCCCCCAAGGCACCTCCCAAGCAGCCTGCTCTGGAAGGAGGAGTGAGCTGTGTGACAAACCACAGGTGTCCGGGAAGGAAGGGGCTTTCTGCCACTCCCAGCCACACGCCAGTGTTCTGAGGTCCTGGCCAGATGCACGCTCACGGCAATGGATGTGAAAAAAGGCTCAAGCCTTTAACGTGTTCTGAACTCCACGGAGGCTTTGAGGACTGTGCGTGCTGCTGCCTGCTCCGCACTGAATTATCCCGGGTGCCCCCGGCCTGCGGGGAGTCCGCGTGGGAACCGCCGCAGCCGTTTCCAAGGCAACGGCGCGATCTGAAGCAGGATTCCTTTCTCATCAGTCGAGATGGCTCAAGTATCCATTACGTTTAGCGGCGGGTTGAATAACAAACACAAACGCCAACAAATCAATGAGACGCGCAGGATTTTAAACCCTGCAAAATGCTTGTTTTCTTCTGTATTCCCTCGAGCCCTAGGCTCCCCAGACAAGTTAGAGCAAAGAGATTTCAAATTTGGCAAGAATCTAGGCGACAGATCCTCCTGAAGTGCAAATTGCCACAGTTCCACTGAAGTCAGCAGAGATATGACAATTTACACCCACTTAGGTTCTGCCACTGGGTAATTAGCACATTGCAAATAACTGGAAACAGATTTCCAAATAAGAACACTCTTAAGCTTGAAGCAAGAATGTTTAAATTAAAAAAAAAAACCTCCACATTTTTTTTCCAGGACTAAGCAAACTTGCAGGCTTCTCTGCTGGCTTCTTCTAATGTATTACTGGACAAAGTAAAAAATTGTCAGTCTTTTTGTTCCCCTGACGACACAGGGTTACAGGTGACGAAACCACAGTTGTATTATCATCTTTGCTGTACCTGATGTATTTGGTTGATACATCTCCCACTAGGTCCAGCCTGAATGCTCTTTCACTACCAACTCCCCCTGCACTCCTAGGGACCCAGCACCCCAACTGTTGGTTCCGGTCATGCCCAGGTTTTGTTGCCTACCCAATTTCTTGGGTAGACTTTTATCTCAGATACAGAGGTAACAACACGTGTTGGTCATTTGCAGGATATAATACTCAAGGTCTGTATAATTTCTCTCTTAATCAATACCAAAAAGGTCAAGCAGAACAAACTCTTCATTCTTTCAAGTTGTGCTGACTTGTCTAACATCAGTCCTGGGCAAAGTAGTGGAAAAACTGATGTAAGATTCAATTAATAAGGAATTAAAGGATGTGACTACACTTGATGCTTGCCAACCTGGTTTCATGGGAAATAGCTCTTTTCAAGCAAACCTGATTTCATTCCTTCAGGAGGTTGAAAGTCTGGTTGACAAAGGCCACATATTTGGAAGGCACTTAAAATTTTGTATGGCATTTTACTTGGTACCAAATAGCATTCAAATGTTAAAAATACACACACATCTCATGAATTAAAAGCTGTCTAGCAGACAGATCTCAAAAGCAGTGGTCAATTGGGACTTATAATCAAATCATGATCTGTCAAAGAGCAGGCTGCACCCTGGGAAGCAATGACCCTGGAAGAGCTCAGGCTTTGGAATGGACAAATGGCTCAGCCCACATGTGCAGGCAGCTGTGAAACCCAATTGCTGTTGGGGTTGGCACTGACAGCAGAGACACATGCCTGGTGAAGGTTCCTGTGTGACAGGAGATAACCCACAGATCTCTTCCTTTGCCTGAGTGATAACTGCATGGCTCTGACGCACTGGTTTGCTCAGTTAGAACAGTTTTAAAGAGGGGAAACATCTAAAGCAGCACAGCAAGGATTCCCTTCCTGTCTCCTTTTCCTGGGATACGGATACTCCTTGTGCCCATCCATCATGCATGAGCTGTTACATCACAGCAGAAGGTGCAGACCAGCCATGCATGATGACCAAGGGCACCCCTGCCCTTACCCACTGGCCATGCGCAGGCACTTCATCCATCGGCCTACATGTGAGCTCGCTGGGGCTGGGGCTCGCACAGCAATCAGAAGTCCCCGGGATCTGCTTCCTTCTGCCACCAGCAGCGGATGCTCAGGGACTCCTGAGCGCTGGAAGAGGTGCCTCTGACTGCAGTTGGCCCTGTGCTCTGCCCTGCCCCTGCCCCATGTCAGGCTCACGAGAGGGGTTAAGGAGCCCCTGTTAGTGACTCTGACACAGCAGCCTGCCTTTCTTCTCTGGCAGGTTATTGTAAAGGCCAGAAAGGCTGAGTCAGGGAAGTTTAATGTGATCTCTACACCTCAACAACGAAGCCACTAAAACGTCCCTGTGCTCACCTGTTAGCAAAGCACTGGCTCTCTCATCTGCATGAAAAACCTCCCAGAGGGAACACTGGCATGGAGCGAGCACAGGGCAGGGGATCCCTGGGAGGAGACGACGAGGACCGATGCTCTGCTGCATGACTTGCCACGTATGCTTAAGCCCCATCATCAGCCAAAAGAATAAAAAGGCAGACTCAAAGGTCCAAGGAAGGGGATATGTGGTACCAAAGTGCCAGCACTGAGACAGCATCTCCCAGCCACAGGTGTGGGTCCGGGTGCCAGACTGCTCAGAACTCAAGCTGCTTTAGTAGTGTCTACAGCAGCTGATAACTCAGGGCTGTAAGGAACATATACGTGTTTTAACGTCATCCAACAGGGAATGGGAGCTTGTCTTCCCAACAGCTGGTGTGCTGCCTCTACTCACAGCAGAACCATCCCTTCTGTGTCCTTCTTCACAGCAGAGCCATCCCTCCCGTCCCCTCCTTGCAAACAGGTTTGTTATTAGCTGGGGAAGCAGAGGGTGTCTGATGGCAAGGGGAATAAATCATTGTTCCCAGCTAAATGGAGTAGTGCAGATCTGCTGGAAGCACTGCCTTTACCACCAGTGCAAATAATGGAGATTGCACGCGCTGGGGCCAAGGCAATGAGCCACCGCACTATTGATGGGGCATTTGTACAACTCCAAGAGTTGTGTTTCACAGCCAGCTTTAACAAAGACAGTGTCACTGTTCAGAGCTGAGGATTAATTCTGCTCCTTACCAGGTATGTACAGGTTTCCCCGCCAGACCCCAGAGAAGCAAAGGACAAACAACTCTTGCCTATGTCTCCCCCTCAGCCACTGATGTGTTTGTGGAGGCCCAACGCTCTGCCTGCCACGTGTCTCTATGTGTGTGAGGGAGGATCCTTAGAGTATGCTGGTAAACAAATATTCACAGAAACACATTCTGTATTTAATCTGGGGGAATTATCGACTAGCAGACATAAAAAAGAGTCATTACCACATTGGATTCATCCCTGTTTAGTCCCAGCTCCTGTTCCTGACAGCTGCCAGCATGAAATGCACTGGAGGAAGGTGAAAGGCTTTTGCATGAGACATCAGGAGCTCCTGAAAGCATTATCCTGAAAGCAACCTTCCACTCTGTGGCTATTCCACTGGCAGAGAGAATGAAATCTATAAGAAACATGATTTATCAACACAATTACGATTTACATTTTAATGAACGACGCTGCAACAAACACGACAAAGTATCTCATCTCTAGCATCTAATTCTGTTGATGCCAGTCAGCATGTTCCACTGCTCACCATTTTTACTTGAAACTCTTGGGACCATTGGCTGTGTAACCTGTTTATTCTGCTCTCCAGGCATCTGCCATCTGCATCTATGTCCAAATTAAAAAAGAAAAGCACCCAAGTGGTTGACAGCCACTCTCCACTGGGAAATGAGATGGGACCAATGACCGGTAGAATTCCGAGAAAGCCATACACTCAGTAACCAAACAGAACACCTTAACTAACACCAGGGGGAGACTTATGGGCTTCATTCTCTGCAGTAGTTCGCAAAAAGTGCGTAACAACATATTATTAGCATATAAAGATGAAAGGCATATAAATCTGTGCAAGAAAGCCCAGCATCTCTACAAAAGAAATACAATGAAAAATAAAATTAGAGATGAAAACTAAGCATCAGCTGTGCCAGCACATGCTTGAGTCAGAAACAACAAACTGGTGCAATATCTCACTCTTTGGGTTTATTTCTTTAACCAAAGAACTGCAGCTTCTCACTGATTTTTTGCAGCACATTTAAAGATAGATTAGTACATTACTGCAATTGTGGTGGGGTTTTTTAAACAGAAGAACTGTAATATATCACAGATACTCTGAGCCTTCAAAATTTTTCAAAATGTGACCCTTTAAGTAGTCATATGCATTAGTAGATAATTTTCTACAAAACAGAACAAATCAAAGAGGCTTTCCCATTAAAAGCATCTCTGCCTCAATCCCACCTGCTCTGCACTGGAACCTTTTATTCCACTCCATGTGTGTGTGCCTTTACAAAGGTCCTGGAACCCTTGGGTTCAACCGAGCCTTATTACATTTTAAAGTCTTTGGATGGCAGCAGCAAAGTGTTCTGCACTATAAACCAGAACACAGATGAGCTTTGATGGGTTTGCTGCTTCTTTCTACCCCACAAAACACTTTCTAAATGCTATTAAAATTTAGCATATGCCATAATAACCAAGCCGCATTTTTTTTCCACATTTAAGTCAATTGACTTTCAAGTTTTAACTTTCTATGTACTTTGAATCAAATAAAGTTGTTTCTGCTGCTCAGGAGGAGAAGGATGACTAGCAGCTCGTTTTGATGATCAGCAGTTTCATGAGCAAAAGTCCAGATACCCAAATAAAAGTGCCAGTGGAGGCAAAGTAGAAACGTTCTACAATTTTCTGTGTTTTCCAGCTATTAGATCTAAAAAATAATAAAAAAAAAAGGGTAAAGTTAGGTGCTGAGCAGGAACAGAAGCATGCCAGGGCTGCCCTGGGGTGCACTCTGCTCCTCACCTGTGGGTCCCAACACCCGCACGAAGACAGACATCTCTCCTCTCAGGGAGGGGGAGCCATGGGGAACGCTGAGGTGAGGCCAATGTCACCCTCAGAGGAGTGCTCTGGCTTGGGCTGTGTCCAGCGCAGACACTCCTCTCTGGACAGAGGTCACCTCTCTGCAGGGTTTGCTGATGATCTCCAGAGTGATGGGGAAGGCAGAGAGCTCCTTCTCAGGGCAGGGAGACTGTGCAGGGAGGACAGGAGTAGAGGGATGCAGGCAAAGGTCACTTTTTACATAAACTGGAGGGTTACTGATGCATGGTTGGGACCAAAAATAACTCCTGGAAATCCCAACCCCAGTGCAGCCATGGAAAGGAATCTACCAGTGGGGTCAGAGACCCCCAGCTCACCTGGTGGGACCCGTGCTCCTGCTCCATCAGTGTGGTGTGCACCACTCTAGTCTGGTTTCAAGCACTTTTATATTTAAATTAGTAAATTAGCTACCACCCCATGCTGCACTGCCCAAAAGGTAATTCTAAAGGAATGTCACTCAGGGAGGACAAGCCATCGGACTCATCTCTGCAGCGCCTCTAACATTACAAATATAATTACAACCATCAGCCTGTGCTAACGAGTAGGAAGGCAAATGATTTGCATCCAAACTGCAGCCAAGTCAAATCAGAAGGTGCTTCTGAAATAGGACTCAGTAAGGCAGTGAGCTACAAAATCCTTCAATTTAAAGTTACAGATGAAATGCAGGAAGTCGCACTAGAAACTCCTCCTTCCAGCTGAGTCAGGATGCAGAGGCTAAAATGAGCCAAATCTAAGTTACCTTCAAAATAACCAACACCTCCGCCAGGAGCTGGGCCCTGTCTCCCACCTGTGTGGGTGGAGGGAAGACGTGTGGAAAGCCACAGAGAAGAAACCATCAGATGTTGGGACCAGGATTTATGTAGACTGCAGGAAATTTAAAGTAGGTAGAAAGAAGAAAATTCTTCCTCAACTAGGGCAGAACATTCAGAAAGCCGTGGTGGCAGGATGATTTATCGTGTGTTAGACTCACATCCTAGTCCAGTAACTGAAGTTTCCTTGTTTGGAACACCTGAGGTTCTGCACAAGGTTAGGGAAAGCACTGCAGGGATTAACCCACCTTTGGCTCTGGCAGTCAGAGGAATCGCCTGACAGATTTTCCCTGAATCTGGTTTCTATGATTCAAGGCTTTGGAATCACAAAGAAGTGAGGAAGGAAATTTTGCACAAATCACATTTGTTTATCATTTCCTTCAACTGACGGCACTGGTGCCAGAGAGGGCAGTGGGAGCAAACTGGAACCACACTGTCCAGTGGGCACTTACGCCCCAGCCCGCATTATTTTCACAGGTACTTATTTATGAACAGTCTGAAAACCTGGGGCATCTATCTTCAGATAATTTCCTCCCAAAGCAGATGACCAGACACACACAATGCTCCCCCTGCAGTGACCAGAGCACGTGCTTGCTGCGATGCTTTTGCTCACCCACAGGCAACTCCTGCTGCATGCTGGATTGGCTTCTGCAGACCACATGAGCAAGCCCTCGCTTAATACACTCAGGAAACTCTTTCCCTGGATTTTGCCCCCTTTCCTACTTTCCCACTGCCAGACAATACAGTGGGAAACACAGCACCTGTAAATCCAGGCTATGATCCAGCACCCCGAGGATGCTTGGAAACACTCTCTCACATCGTGGGATCCAGGGACATTTCCAAGAAGCTTTCCTTGGCCACACACAGTTTGTCCAAGGAGGGTTGTTTATAGCCACTGGCAGTTCCACAAACATCCATGATTTAGTTCCCCAAATATTTGTCTCTCATGAAAGTCGGGAACCTCTCAATTTACAAGAGTTGTTACAAATCAGACAAAAGCTATTAATAAAGTGTGAAACCTGCAATATTCCCCAAGGGCTATGGAAAAAGAAATCAGCGCTGGAAGGAAAGATCAAGCGCAGCTCCAGTGACAGATGGTGCTCCACAAAAGGTCAACCCTTGGCTCATTCTGCTGCTCATTATTTATTAACAATCTTTCTGACATTGGCATTACTGCAAGAGTCCAGTGTTATGCAGATAATAAAACGCTATTTTATAGTCCAAGGTCTCCTGCAGGTACAGCAAAAAGTTTGCAAAGTGATTTCAGTGTCGCAGGGCACTTTTGAGGATGCGCATGCCAGGAGGGCAGAGAGCCTGCAAAGTGACCATGAAATGGAAAAGTTTCATGGCTCAGCTGCCTGGCCTCCTGCTCACCCAGAATTTTCACCACCAATTCCCATTTCACACTCAGAACAAGACAGCCAAGGTCACGTATGTCACAGTCTGCACTGGCTGTAACAGCTCACGGGTAACATCTGCTGGAGTCTGACAGGAAACCTTCCCTATCCAGCTTCCTGACACCTGAGGACATTAAGAGGGACTGCACTGCTCCTTCCACAGCAGCAGCAGGGAAAGGGAGTCAGCGACCATGGCAATGCAGCAGAGTGGGAGAACCTCCTCCCACTTAGTACCTGCGGAGCAGTCTTTGCCATGCGATGGACACGCCAGGAGAGTTCTGTGCTTGCCAGTAACAGCCCCCTCTTTACTGGAGGAAACAAAGCGTGATGGTTTTTTCCAGCTTCAGGTCTGAGTACTCCAGAAGAGGAGCTTAAACAACAGCCATGTCGTTGCTACACACTGTCCAGCCCAAAGGAACCCTGGAAGATCTCACTGACAAAATAAGCGACACTTCTGTTGGAGTGATCCCACTACTGCCTCTGAGGAATGATTGGCATAAGTGTGATTATATCAATAAAAAATAAAAACATCATAAAAAGTAGTCAGGCAGAGATAAGTTTATTACTAATTATGAGCAGCGTGTCATGCCCTGACTCCTTGTAAAATAAAATATAGTCCATTTTTACTATCTGCTTCCATGACTTCCAGATAACAGACACATTTACTTCCAAGGTCATATCTCATTTAACATGTCAAGAGTTTCAACCCCACACAGAGAAAACACCAAAGGCTCCTGCGTCCCACAGAACTGAAAGGAGCGTGGCTGTGTTTGAACCTCCTTAATAATATGGTTTATCAGTAAGTATCAACTGAAGTTCATTACAGAGACAGGGTAAGATCTACGTATAGATCTGCAGGATTTATAAAGTCCCAAAATATTTAGGATATTTAGGTTTTTATCCAGGAACAACAGGAGCAAGCACCAGCTGCTCTTCGATAAATGCAAATCAGGTATTGACGTTGGCAGCAGTTTGGGAATCAGAGCTACCAACAAGGCAGAGATTCACATCAGGGACTCGTGTACCCAACTGCCTTATGCTGACAACTTCAAAATGGTTATTTAACTTTTGTACTGTAGGTGCAGACAAAATAGCTGCGGAACACTCCCACCCAAACGCAGGACGAGCTGCTGGCACTACCTCGGCAGTGCGGTACAGCCGATGGGATACAGCTGATGTGATACAGCCGACGGGATACACACATCTCTGGAACAGCGCTGGCAGCCAACACATGTTTTCTGGACCCAGCACCCCCGTGACAGCCCCACTTTGGCCATCCAAGTTGTTTTACTGTAACAAACTCAGATCACTCAACTAGGAATGGGAAAGCCTTTTGTATTCTCCCCACATTTTCCAAGCTCCAGCAATTTTCAGCACTTTGAATTTATGTCTGTAAAAAGTTTAATAAACTTTTAAAGGATTCCTGGGAAGGAAGGAGCAGCAGCAGGGAACTGGTCCTCCTGTACTGCAAGGGTGAACCAGAAATAAAAGGAAACGGAGGGGCCCTTGGGCAATTCAGGAAATGGCCCAAGGTATCACAAGAGGAATGACAATCCTTGCAGCCTCCTAATGGAGCGATAGCCATGGGACGTTCTACTTGCCGGGAGCTTTTGAGAGCCCGGGTTCTGCTGACTATGAATGAGAACGTGTATAAATAAACAAAGAGCACACTGGCAATGATGTTAAATGATGCTTTGTATAATTATCACTATTCTGTGGTACCATTAACAGACAAAAGCACAGAATCTTAATGACCACGTTCTCATGGCTGCCTACATTTGCTGTCAGACACCACGTGGCCATAAAACCTCCCCATGAATGCAGCTGCTGATGGCACAAGACCCACAGGCAGACAGCAAGAATCTGTTTTAGCAACAGACAACCCATTTGGTACACAAAACCAGCAGCATCTTACTGCTGGAACCTGAAGTGAGGCTTTCTCCATTTACCCAACATCCTGACAAAGCCCCAGGGTCTGGCCCAGAAGCTCTTTATTTCCTGCCCAGTGTGGGAATTCCCTATCCACTGAAGACTGGGATGCTTGTTGACCCAGATGCTCATGGATCAGGATGCTCAAGGAACAGGGTGCTTGTTGCCAGGGCCTGCACGATCAAGATGGGTCCTGCTGACCAGGGGCTCTCCAATGCCTCTGCCCTTACTTCAACTCTAACAACAAATCCAGGTATATAGAGTTCTTGAGATTCATGTGAGTGACTTGAAAGCTTCTCCACTGAGACTGAGACCTTCAGGCCAAATGTTTGAAGGTTTTTGTGGGGAGCATCAGTGCAGACCACTTCTTGTTACAACAGGAGCAGCACCGGACTAAGTCTGTGCTGAAGCACCTTCCACAGAACAAGGAACTCTCTTTACATCATTGTAACTCTTAACAAAACCAAGTTGCCACCACAAAGTAAACCCTACACAGCTCCAGGGCCCAGAGCCTCAGTATTTTATTTCTCAGCTGTGTACCTACCATTTAACTCTGAAAAATATTACTTATAAAAGACGATTCCTAAAAGCAAAGTCTGGAATTTTATTATGCCTCTGGGCTAGATTGGCTGATCTTTGAAGAAATAGGGCTGTATCTTTTTCATCTGATATCCACAGGACAGTATTTTAGCAGCGAGAGAGGTTGGAAGAGACAGATCCATGGGGCTCTTGGCATGTGATGCACGTTTTAGGCAGCAAGGCTGGCACTGCCAGGCTCAAAGGGCACCACACAGCCTTAATAATGTGACACTCTTGAATCTGATGGATTATCCCTACCAAGGTGGGAAAATACCATAAAAAGGCCATGAAGCAGACAAATCGTGTGAAGAACAGTCAGAAATGCAGACAAAAAAAAGAGAAAGTAGAGCAAGAAGGAATCCCTGCGACACCACACTCGTTAGCAGTGACACAGAGACTTCTTCATCTCAATAATCAAAGTCCCTTCCCATTTTAGAGAGGGCTCTGATTATAATAAGCATTTCTGCTATCACTACTGTGTTTTAACTTCACTTTGCTGTGTGAGACACCACAGTCGTCCCTTTCAGAGCTTTGTTTACTCCTTATGGGAAGCAGGATGCCCAGACAGGGACAGCTGTGATGCAGCACAGTGTGGAGGAGCTGCTGGACACTGACTGAACTGCCACAGGTAACACCTGTGGATGATGTGGGGAGGGAGAAGGATCCCTCAGCTGTTCTGAGCTCATCCCGCTTGCCTGCTGCCAGCCAGCCAGACTTGGTGACCACACTGGCTAACGCTGACAGCAACTGCCTCTGCAACAGAGCTCCTGCAGCCACTGTGGAGCAACAGTGAAGGAGAAGGTGCTGGAGAGAAGGAGTCTTCGGCCAGCCAGAAAACTGGTTGCCAAGAGAGGCCCTTCCCTTCTCCCTTCGGCATGTCCAGCTGTGGCTCCTGACCTGCCTTCCTCCTCTACCGGAGAACCTGAGGCCTTGTCTGCATTTGGAACGAGAGAAGCATTCCCGCAGGCAGTGAGGGGGGAAAACCAATGCAGGCAATCAAAACAGCTTGGAATCACTACATATTGAAAATTAACTTCTATTTTAACTATGATTTAATCCATACTTCTCTTTGGTAAATGTGCCGATAGGTGTTTGTAGCTTGCAGATTGTCACGCTAAGCAAAACATCAAGTCAATTTGTTCTCAAGGAAATTGATTTGAAAGCATCAGATTCATCAACATTCCCTTTTTCCAACAGGAAATAGGGTCTGAGAAACGACTCAATATTCTATCCCAAAACAAATCTTAACTTTTTTAAGCACTTGATTAACTTATTAAAGCAATACATGGCTAGTGAGATACTGCCCATCCATCACCACCACACTTCCCATCAAACCACTGCCGAAATGTTCCCAAGCAGGGGCTCTGCAGACAAAGCTGTTTGTCCTGAGCAAGACCCACATCAGCTCCAGTGAGCAGATCCATCAGCCCAAATTGCCTGCAGATTGCAAAAGCTGAGCATCCTCCTAAATCATGCCACGTCATGTCCTAGTTGGAAAGCCAGCTCTCACCGGCACTCCAGATGCCAGGTGATGAGAAGTGCCGATGTGTCACTGCCTCCAGAGCCATTTGCTTTACAGCCTGGCAAGGAAGGCCACTCTGAAATTCAGCTGTTCCCCATGAGCACTGGGAGTGACAGCCTGTGGAATGGGCATGGCACAGCATCCACGCCCTCGGCCCCTGCTGCTGCTCCCACCAGCAGTAGCTGTTTTTCAACAAACACCTAGCAAGCGTATTTTTAAACTGCATCCGTGGTTTGACAGAGCTGTCTCCTGGGAAGGTCAGAAGAGGCTGGAGAGGCTTCCCTGGAGAATCTGGCTGTTCACTTTGTGCCACATGATGCATGGCCATTGTCCCATGCGTCACATCCTGCCCCAGGGAGGGGATAGGCAGCCCCCATGGCTGCGGGGGCACGGCACAGGAACCACCCTCTAACTGCAAACCGCCCCTTTGGCTGCAGAACCAGAGAGGAGTACCACCAAAACTGCTTTGCTGGGCACCACTGTCTCCCCTGCCAGATCCCTTTCAGTACCAAACTGCCACGAGGGCGGTCATGAAGGCAAACCAGCCTTCCACTGCAACAGGTTTGAACAAGCGCTGTCAAAGCTTCCATATTTTCCTTAATTTTGCTTTTTTAAACAACGGTATTAGAGGTCTTCCTTTTGGCAAGAAACAAAGAAATGTGACTTTCCACTTCCCACTCATTTTATTCCATGCTGACATTGCTGAAAATTCTATTTTTAAATAGAATTTCTTTCCAATGATGCATATTGGCAGTCAAATGCAGGCACAGCATGGTTATCTGACAAGTTAAAATTCTATGGTATTTTCTCCTAAATAGTCTCATCTACTGATTACTTAGAAGAGCAAATTCCCTGCAAAGCTGCACCCAGACACTCGGTTTTTGCTCTGGCTGATAAATGTAAGCAATAAAAATATGTTCCATTCTACAGCAGTGCCTATTAAAATGTAAACACCACTGGAAGATTTTGAGCAGGCTACAGAAATGCTTTATTCAAAAGCAAAAGGCTGTCTGAGGCTGCCAAAACCTGGCACAGCATGCCCATCCATCAGACAGCGCGTTCCACCAGCGGTCAGTGGGACAGTTCTGTAGGTCTCAGACTGGGAGCACTGGTGCTGAGGCTTTCCCTACTCAGGCTCCAGAAATAAGAAGTCACCATGGGAACAGGACATCAGTGCCCCAGCACCCTGTGTTCTGCTGGGCTAAGGGCAGAACGATGGCATCAGGTGCTTTGTCTCAGTCAGGCTCAAAAGAAGCCCCTACAAGAGCCGGGGAAGCAAATGTGTTCCATCTTGTGCTGAACTTTCCTACCTCTGAGGTCAGAGGTCCATTTAGAGCCTGCATGAAGCAGGATGCTGAGGATTTAAAATTCAAAATGTCCCTCATGAATAATTCACGAATGTGTGCAATAAGTTATAGCAACGTAAATATATATATGGCTATAAACAAATACGTATATATGCAAATTAATACAGGAAGGGCTCACGTTACCCACAAGGAAAAATAACAGTCACCTGCACAGGTTTGCTTCATATGGCTCAGACATGTCAAACTACAACTAAAGAAACAACCTGAAATTTATCCAACTATGGTGCAAAGCGGTCGTTGTACTTGCGCACTTGCCACATTGCAAATCATCCTCACTAATTTATGTTTGTTTTTTTCCCCTAACCCCAACCCATCACCATGGTCTCACCTGTGCTGACGGCTCTGCTCTGGCACACTGGCTGCAGTCCCCCCTGCCCACATCACCACGAGCCATCAGCTCATCACCACCCTGTCAATCCACACTTGGCAATGAAATTACATGAATAACAATTACCATGGCAGGCCAGAAAGTGCATTAAACCCCTGGAATTCTTATAAACGACAGAAGAATACAAATGACAGACATGGGTGCAGGGTCCATCGATCATCCTTTTCTCCCTCACAGCAAGAAAGGTGGGATCACATTAAAAATAAAACAGACACCTGCAAATAGACAGGTATTTATACAGAATATTGTGACAACTGTCATTTTGCATTAGTCAGTGAGATCCCACAGGACTTGGGCAAGTATTAACTGTGCCGTGTTTTGTTTACTGGCAAAATATAATAAAACCCACCGTCCCGAATGGCTTCCTGGTGGGGATTGCTCCTCTCCCTGAAGTCATTCATGAAATAAGGATGTTCCTCCAAGAGCCTGAGTAGAAAACACTTTACCTGGGCACCAGAGTATGGAGAGGGGAGGAATTTTTCTGATTCCTTACTTGGACTCCTCTGTGCTTTTTCAGCATGGTTTGATGACACCAGACTCAAAAAATGACCACAAACAACCCCAAGTCAAGGCAGACCCACTGCCTGATGGTTATCTCATTACAGTTCAAACGGCGAGCCCCAAAGTGTGAAGATCAGAAAGAAGAAAGGTCTGTGCACCTGCTTCTTGGACAAGTTCCTCAAGGGTCTCAGGAAGGAAAATCTTAAAATCCAGATCTAGAGGTAGTTTTGTTTATTTGCAACAATAAAAACTCCTTGCCCATACAGATAAAGCATTTCAGGATTTAGCTTATGACCCTGAGCCTCATGCAATAAAAAGAGGACTTTGTGAAGGTCCTAGACACTCCTTTTACTTGGTGAAAGACATTTACATCACTAGAAGCAAAATGTATCCTCAACGGCAATGTAGTTCCTGTCCAAAAACACAGCATGCCCTACATTTTATCATCAGCACAGTTAATCATTTATACACCCTGCAGAGGCAAGCAGTACTCACTGAGAAACGCCAAGGCCCACTGCGTGTCCCAAAGAACACACAGTGAGTACAAGGGAAGGCAAACAAAGGAGAGAAGAAAAGACCTTGAATACAATCGCCAATGGACAGGGCTGGAGAGAGAAGACATGAGGGACAAGGTGACAGACAGAATCAGGAGGGACAAAAAGAATTACAGAAACAAGGGGGAAATCAGGACAAAAACAAGACAACAGGGCAAAACTCCAAAAACTTTATGATGAAGAAGAGAAACTCAAAACAAGTGCAGAAAGAGCCAAGGTGCCAACAACAGGTTCCAAAGAAAAGGTAACGGAATTGGGATGGCGGGTAAGGAAAGTGCTGACTGCATCAGTGGTTCAAGGGGAGCTGCTGGGAAGAGAAGGGGGTTATCAGAGCATGGGAAGGCTTTCAACAACAGCAGCTGGAGGGAATGGGAGAACATCTACAGTCTTCTGGAAAGAGCCACAAAAACATTTTAAAACAACTCACACAAGACAAGAGGCAGGACTGCTCTGATCAGAAATAGATGGCAAAAAGTAAGGTGGCACAGCAGAAAGCAGAGAGCTGATCCACCTGTCACATGATACCACCAGAAGCATTTCATAAACACACATTAAAATTCAGGTTCTGTTTCCAAGTGCCTCTCACCAAGGGGACTGGAAAGGGCATGGCCTTGACTCATGTTCTGGCCAGCATCGAGGGTCCCAGCTGTGCTGACTCAGACGTGTGCTCCTGACAAAGGCCATCTGTCAGAGGCCTCTGACACCCCAATTTTTCCCCTGTGTTGTCCCCATGTCCAGGGCATCTGGGCTTGTTTGTACCAACCATGCCTAGTGTCGAGGCAGAGCCTGTCACACAACTCTTTGTCATCTGCACTGGGAACTGGCTCAGTGACCTCCCGCTCCATCAGCAGTCGGGTGGGATGTACATCCAGCCCCAGTCCTCACCCGCCTGGCAGAGAGGGACAAGCCACCTGTCCTGGACTCTGCAGGGTTTGGAGCAACCTGTCATGGCACTCTCAGCCCAGCCAGCTAGAAGAGATCCAGCTGTGGGCTCCTAGAAGAGAGGGGACAGAGCCAGCGTGGCCATACACAAAAGGTTTGACCGGTACAAGCAATCAGCCCCTTGGGGCATCACTCCCAAGCATGCAGCAGGCTCTCTACCTTTGCCCATCTTTAAATCATGACTGACATCTTTTTGGAAGATAAAGGTACAACAAGAAGTGATGACTGAATTCAGGCATCAGTAGGTGGAATTTTCTGAGGTGTGTTGCACAGGCCAGAAGATCTCTTGAGCTGTTCCTCTTGACCTTGCAATCTGTATTTTAATTAATGTGCCCTCCTGGCTACAGGATATCAAGGAACGTTACGGCTAACGATCTTGTGCTTGGGGGTTTTTCTCCTCGCGTGGACTTGCAACAACCATTACGCATTTTTTTTTTTATTTTGATAATCTAACATTAAAATCATGACCTATCCCCAATCCACTTCAGATTTTGTTTGTTTAATCAAGAGTTGGGCAATTTCAAAAGTGTTTTTATAATTCAAATAATGTGTGATTGCATGCTGAGCTGATCCTTTGATATCTGAACAGTCCTTCAATGCCAACCTCATGGTTTTAATCTTACTGGTATTGAAGGCAATCTAGTCCATCTTACAGATGTTTCTGGTTAAATGAGCCTTTTTCTCTCCCCAGTTTTCACGCAAATATATAAAATATTTAGAAATGTGACACAATGAACTTTACGTTTTTCTGCTTAGGGCAACACTTGGTGACAGAGATGGCTGATATTTTTTAGTCATTAAAGAAAAAGAAACTAAACCTAAAATTCTTTAGAACTATTTTATTCAATACTCTGTTGGGGTTTTCCTCTAACAGCAGTCACTGCACAGCTCTCATAGGTTATACATAAGAAGAGTTATTTTTGTGGATAAAAGACAACAACAAGTCAATAAGTTTTGGCAGACAGTCTTCACTGTTCTGCTAGCACAAGTGCATCCAACTGCTGATGTGCCTTAATGTTTCCCTGATACTCTTTTCTGCTAGAAAATGGAAGATCTAATCTACACTGAAGGTCAGTCCCCACCAAAGGCTGCAATCAGTGACAGCCTTCATAAACTCACTGAAATTTGTAATATTGTGCAACATCCTCTCCCCTGTCACAGCAGCAGCTCCATCGATGTGTCCTCTGCCCAGGACGCTGCAGAGTTGGAAGCACCACCACTTCTGCACCATTGCTTGTGCATGAGGAGTAACTGATCCACGGATCAAACTGGAGTACAAGGAAGCTGCTGGCGCAGGCAGTGCAATCCTACGTGCACTTCATGAAGAAGGATATAAAGTCCTGCCTATGTTCCCCAGCAGCCTCCACCTCTGGCAGGGACACACACCTGCCTTTAGAGCAACAGTGGGGGAAAATCCACCCTGCCAATGATCACCCTCTTCAAGTCGAAAAACCCAATATCTTTAAAAAAGCCAATAACTAAAACCTAGAGTTCTGTAATACCTCAGAGTCAAGCAATTATGAGGCATTTTTAATGAGTAATTTAGGTAATGAAACAGTCAAACGTACAATACACAAGAGGCGGTCCCAGTGTGTTGCGGTGCTCCCGAGCCCAGCCCGTGCTTGCCACAGCGCCAGTGCCGTCTCCTGTCGCCGCATCGCTGCAGCTCGATCACAGCTGCAGAGGGCTTTCCACAGAAGCCTCAGCTGCGGCTCATGTTGGAGCGTGTTTAACACCGACGTGTATAAAGTATGTTGGGTAATTGCTGCTGGAATGCAACATGTGCTGTATCTCATCTAGAAGATGCAATTTACTGGCTCTATTCCAGTAAAATAACTTTATGACTTTCTGTCATGATAAATAACAGTTTATAGCATAATGGAATTAATATTTACTTTGGAGCTATGTGGACTATTCAAATATAGTTGCTATATATAGAATCATCTCCACACCGCTGGGCTTCTAAATGCTGTGAATTGACAAGACAACAGGCAAATATTAAATTCCAGTGCCCTCCAGCCATTAATAAACCTTCAGACTTTGGGTTTGCCATTGAAACCCTTCTGTGTATTTTATACATCTATGGTAGTTCAAGAAGTGTTAATTCAGAAGCAGGACAGACTGGGCAGAAACGGCCTTTGGGGTCTGGGAGCTCCCTCTGCCTGCTCTAAGAATGGAGACAGGGCAGGACCATAGGTCTGGACCACTAGGCTTGTTGCTGGGGGCAGAAACCTCAGCAAGTGTTCACAGGAAAGATCATGATTTAACACACATAAATTGATTATGTTTTCGTCTTTACAAATGTACTGTTTATTATTCCAACAAGGAGAGATTAAAGAGACACTGAAGTCTAACCACGTCTCTTCTTCACAGGACGCAGGAAAAGAGACGGTATTTAATCTTTTTAAGCTTAAAACCAGCTTCCTTTTAGTAGGAAAACACTCAAATAAATTGTCCTGGCTGTGGCAGGTAGGACATTACACAAGGAATGAAACTTGCCCCCAAGGACAGCAGTGAGCCTAACTGACAGAACGACATGGAAGGGTCAAGCCTTTGCTCCCAATCATGCACACTCAGATGGAAGCACAGCAGGAGGATTAGGTGATGCAGCAGAGTCACAGGCTCCGTACATCCCACTTGCAGTGCTCTGGCATTCCTGTATCGCCTCATCCTGCTTTTATTCAGAATTCCTTCATGGCAACAAGCACGCAAAAACTGCAGGCAAAGTGTAACCATCAACAGAAATGCCCACGCAGTATCACAGAGTGTCTGGGGTCAGACAGAAGGCAGAATCTTCACAAACATATTTATAGTGCTCTAAGACACTGCAGTCCCCTGGAGCACAGAGACTTTTAATGGAAAAACACCACGTATTTGTCGTGGTAAATGACAAGGAGCTGCACCAGCAGTATGGAGCTGTCCAGAGTGGCATGGAGTGGGAATGCCACAGTGAGGGCTGCAGCAGGTCAGTGCCAGTTGGAGCAAGGAGGCAAGGGTTAGGGTTAGGGCTCCCCGGCACAGCCCTGCCACCAACACGCATCACCCCAAAGAGGCACCAGGACATGCCCCACCAACCCTCACGCTTCGCACTGGGAGATCTGAATCTTTATTAATTTGGATGCCTGAACCTGTAACTTCACGAACTCGTTACCTTAGAAGAGTTCGGAGTTACTGTACCTTACTTTGAGAACTCACCCAAACATTAAACCAAGCACAGCTCTGCCAAGCGCTGCAGTTACAGAGGGACAACAAGCCCTCCCTGGTGCAAGGAGCGGTGTCCAGTTCCCGTTCGTGCAGGGCGGAGGGGCTCCGGCTGCGTGGGAGCATCGCCACAGCGCCGAGCAGGTGAGCAGCAGAGGGCTGGGGGGGTCAGGGATTGGGGTCCGGCTGCGGCTGTACCGCCAGCAGCCCCCCGGGACGGTAGCGAGGTCTTCTCCTACACGGAGCGTGCTGCTAATCCCCGGCAGCCACGCGATGGCAGCAGAAATATGGGAACACTAGAGCAGACGAATGCATTATCCCACCGCTACAAGGTATTCTGCAAAGACCAGGCAACTGCTACATGTAACCCAACGTCCGCTATGGTTTTAAAACGAGTAGAAAAACTGTTTTTCCCCCTGAAATACAATAATTCACACTTTCTGCATTACTGATACTGCCTGCCTGTGCTTCCCTGCTGTAGCACAGACACAGCACAGCCCTCTCCCCTGGCGACTTTAATCTGACCTACAGCAGACACAGCAAGATTCAGAGCACAGCTCCTGCTTTACACTAATGCCTGGAGGTCAGACCTCGGCCAAGGACTGGGAGAACCCGTCGCTGCTGGCACTGCCGAGCTCCTTCCCTGCTCCCCTCCATCGCGCCTCCCTTTTGCTTCACACAGGGTATTAGCGGGCAATTAATGCTTTATATGTCCAAAGGGTGTGCAAACACCAGCTAATTAATTCTCATCTCTTGCCGATAAAAAGGGGGAGCGAACAACATCCTACAAAGGGGTGGCCATTTGAACGTGCCAGACAGGACCACACTCAGAAATCCCCTTTTGCAAGTTTCTGTGTCTATGCTGCTTGTTGGAGACAACACCACACTGCGTTCAGGAATTCCAATGCCTTCAACCCTGACAAGACTGTTCTCCCTGCTCCCCACTCCCCACACACACCTTGATGAGCAGTATCTCGCTTTCCAACAGGAACTCAGGAAATTAAAATGTATAATGCACCCCTGATGCATACAGAATTAGCAGCAATAAAGAAAACTATGCTTGCTTTCCTGCCTCAGACCCAGCGAAATAAATAACTAAACAGGAGCTCACTAAAAGCCAGGCAGGGAAGGCAGAACCACTGAGACTCCTCGCTTCCCGTGGAAGCCCTTATCTCCGTCACAGCCCACAATGCAATTACAAGATTACAAGGCACATGCTGCTCCAGCATCTGGATCCTCCGTGCAATCACAGGGATCCCTACAGAACCAGGAAATCTCTTAATCTTGCGAGGAACGGCATGGATTCTCCTCACCACGTGGCTCCCACTGACCCTGATCCAGGAGCCACCTCCAGGGACAAACATTGTCTTTCAAGTTCATTTTTCTCCACACAGGCACAGAAAGGAACTGTGTGGTCAAAAAGGTAAATGGTGACCACCAGCTCTGGTCCATACAGTACTGATGTTTATTTTGTTTTGCTGTAAACTGTCTCATCTACATTGCAAACCCTGGGATAAAGTTTGGACCAGTACCCCTCCACTCCCAACCCAGTCCCCAGCACATTAAACCCAGCCTACAGAGCTAGCAATCCAATCTCCATATATTTTATTCTCAACATATTTCATTTCTGGCCACTGATCTTTAGATCTCTTATTGGATTTTGTTTTCGTAAATGGATTTTCCCACAGAGCTGGTAGAAAATAGATTTAATTTCAAATTTCTCTAAACTGAAATATTCAATATAAATGTCAATGTGTGTTTGTGCCATACAGTCCATGCGGTGAGACAACCCTCATGTTTCAGAGGGGTGCAGGGGGGCCTCCCAGCTTATTCTGTGTCTGCCTACTTGTTCCAATGTTTTCTTTCATAAGGATGACTGAACAATAGAAAAGTATATATATGTATGAAATTTTTTTGCTTGTTTTGTTTTGTTTAGAAGGTGCAAAAATCAGTAAGATGTGTAGTCAAGATTCTCCCTCAGCAGAGGATTCCGCAAAGTGACATCCCCACAGACTCACCCGAGAAGTCTGGGTTGGAAGGGACCTCAAGGACACCCTGCCATGGGCAGGGACACCTCCACTAGTGCAGGTCACCGGCTCCCTCTCTCCCTGCAGCACGGGGTGCAGTTGCAGCACCAATTACTCAACAATTTCAATCCAGCCCAATGCTAATGTCATTAGTCCGCAGAGATGCTTTTGCAATCATTTACATCAAAACTGCCTTTACATGTTAAATGAAAAATGCTCAGACTTCAGTGAACGGCATTTGAATTACAACCCTACCACATGTGGCTCAGCTTTATTCACACTATTTATTAAACAGGGGAAAAAACAGTGATGCAGCCAATTACAGAGCAATTACCTGAGAAGTGCTGCAAACCTGTTGCCTTGCACTGCAGGGACAGTGGTTGCCCTTGACTTGGGCAGAACTTGCCTATGGGGCACCTGCCTGGAAGAGCATCCCCCAACGTGACACACAGGCCATGATCTCAGCTGAACCTTCATTCTGAGACACCCAGATATTAGGTAAACTTTTACTGCTGAAGTTAAATAAACCATGACAATTAAAGGATTAGGAAGGTTATGGGTCTACTGAAGAATAAAATCTCCTGGGCACATACAGGGCATTAGGAGAAGATGCCAAAACTCATGAGCATTTGCTGTGACTTTACGTTACTGCAGGAGAATAAATCAGGACCCTGATAGGAAAGGATTACTGATATGTATGTTCCCTTCCAAAGAGACTCCCAGGAGACCCATTCCAGATTTAACGATAAACCATACTCCCTTTCAGAAACAGCAAAACAATGCTCCCGTTTCCTAGGACTGCCACCAACACAGGAATTGTTAAGATGTTGTGATAATCCTGTGTTCCAGGTGCCATAAACACCACCTGGAAGAGGTAACAGAATAAAACACAACCCCAGCTCATGAACAGTCAACTCCTCCACACTTCTGCACCAGCAGCTGCCCATGGTGCCCATTGTGGAGGCGTGTGCGTGCCACAGCAAAGGTGGGGAGATGTTGCTGGACTCTGGTCTCCAACAAGCTACGTGAGGTTAAGGGAGAAGGTGGTTAGAAGGGGCATCAGTCAAATTTCTGGAGAGGTGTCAGGACAATGCTGTTTGCAGCAATGATGAACAGGTCTGTGTAAAACTGCCCGTCCTCTGAAACAGCTTCTCCCTTGTTCAGGGCTGCCTGTCTGTGTCAATGTATGCACACATGTGTCACAAGCCTCTCACATTAAACTCTCATTTCTCCTCCAGAGCCATTCCACAGTATTTCTCTGGAATGCATTAAGCAGCCCGACTGAACAATGCAATCCTAATTAGTTTGCAAACTACACAGCTCACCTCTGAGGGCAAGCAAAGCCCATGTAAATTAAAGTGAATTGGCTCAGGCTGTCCTAGGAATCTCTCCCCGATTAGCGCTGCTCGAGCGTACCACCTCCAAGGCTGCTCCCACCCTCCAGTGACAACCGATGAGCAGATTTCACCCACGACAGCAGGGAATAGTGACGTGTAAAACCATTTTGCAGTTCAATATTCCATGGTGAGTTATTTTACACAATGCAGAAGAGCCCATTTGGTCATTTACCGAAACGAAAAGTCTGGTCCTTGGCAGATGCCCCCAGCTCCAGGCTGCAGGAGCCACAGACACTGTGCCCACCCCGGTCACTCAGTGCTGGGCACAGAGACGCTGCTGAGACCCAGATCCTACAGAAACCCGTGTGAAGTTTTGACAGTGATGTCCCAGGGTTTACGCAGTAATTGAATAATCTAAAATTTTCATTCCTGTCCTCGTGGACTAATCTGCAATAGTGTTAAGGGACTGTTATGATATTAATTAAATACAAGTCCTGCATACAAAATTGATACTCTGCATCTCCATCTCCACAAGGGAGTTTCTCGCTTAATAAGACTGAAATAAAGTTTTGCTTTTTTGTGGTTGTTTTTTTAAGGAATTCATAAACATTATCATATTATACTGAGATAACATACTTCCACCTACAAGAGAACAAGATATTTCAAATACAGGAGCTGTGGTGCTTGGAGCAGGACCTGTGGGCACAGCTCTGCCTCATATGGACAGCCCTTCTCCATAACCACTCTTCAGGCACTGGGGTTTGGAGAGACCAAAATATACTCAACACAGGATAAAGAGCAGCAGGATCAGCGTTGACCTTCCAAAATGCAGAGGATGAGAGGGAAATTCACTATAAAAACATGATCTCATTTTAATTTTAGCAGCAGTTTACTACAAATTCATGTGAAGGTGCAGTTACAGGTGCCTGGAAAAGTTCACGCACAAGGAAAGGCAAACGTGCCTATGAGCCAGCCGACTGCGGTGCAGAGCAGCACCATCCGGAAGGATGGCAAAGATATTCCAACACTCTCCTTACTATTATTTATTAGTTAAAATTTTTAATTATGTGAATTGATTAGGAACACATCACCAGGGATCCTAATTAATTAGAATTTTTAAAAGGATCACAGACCAGAGATTCCACAAAGAATTGCACAAAGAGGTGTATTAAGGGAAAGGCCAAATTAACTTCTTTCTGGTTTATCCAGTGTTTTCTAACAAGACTGTGATCAGATTAACCAAGTAATACCCAAACCCCTCCTGCACAGTGATGCTAACCAAGCCAACAGCTTGAGGATTTCAGGCCATTCTTATTTATTATCCACTTTGTTAAATAGTTTATTCCTCCCAATCCTTATTTATTTAAATGAGTGTATTCCTACTTAAATTAGTTTATTCCTTATTTATGTCCTGAATTTGCTTTATCTGCCTTGTCCATGCTCACTAAATCCTTCTATATGGTTCTAACAGACACCAACATTCCCGAGGATCTGGTGTAGACTTTTTGTTTCAAAATACATTTTTCTCTTTACCCAAAACTTGGAAAGACACAGGAGCCATCACATTGATGACACCCAGGAAGGAGTTAATTACTAAACCTTCTAATACAAATCCCTGTTCAGAACTGGCTGGTCAGTAGTTTCACAGGCCAGCATGTTCCTCTGAGCTGCCGTTTCCAGAGCAATATTTGGATGCTATTGATGCTCTTGGCTGTCAGCTCTGCAAGTACTTTTCCATCAGTGCGACGATGATCCCTATTTATCTTCTGGCTGCAAGAGTCGCTGAGATGATCTGGCAGTGCCACAAGGCAGACAGTTATTTCATGCCCTGTTAAACCTGAATGCGGCTAACTACGGTATCACTCCAACTTTGAGAAAAGCCTTTTTTTGTTATTTTTCAATCTGCTGCCTACATGGCCAAGCCAAGAACATCGCTTCCTTTTAGGATGGTATCAGAAACCTAAACCCAGAATGCTGTCTGTGAAGTACCATGGTGTACTGATTGAGTAATTAACTAACATGGTTAAAACTACATCATTCTGCCCAAGCAACACCTGGAGGTTAAGAAAATGGACTTTCTCTGCATTGTTCAGAACAGAGACTGGCAGTGACCTCCCAGGTGCTGCCTGGGGATAAGAGGGCATAAGTACCTTCTTGAAAATAAAATATGAGGTACCAAAGTGCTCTTCAGCTGGAGACGGAGGTATGACTGAATGGCCAAACTCTGGTACATACAAAACGCAAAGCAAGTATTTAACACTTATTTTCCTAAGTGGTGAACATGATCAGCCATGGGGAGAAACCCTGAAAGCTGTGCATCCACCATGGCCCCATCTGGATTTGTTACTTTCCAGAAAACACACTTCTGTAAAACAGAAATTACTGGGTTCAGTGCCGGGCTATTTGAGCTAAATATGATCACCACTACATATACACAGTTGGATCCCCCAAGGCTTGATGGCTCCATCTTTGGCAAAACCTGCCTGAAAGTCACAGTTATTTCCTTATGTGTTTGTGTGGCAACCAAGGGTCATCAACAACCCCTTGCTACAGGTAAGGGGGCACTACAGAGTCTGGTATTCTGCACCGTGAAAGTTCACAGAAGTTAATTAAATCACACTCTGCAAACCCGAAACAAAAACAAGGCACCCTTTTTGTGATACTGACTTTTTTTTTTGTGCTTGTCATAATAAAACATTGTTATTGGATGTAAAAATTATGGAACAAAGTTATGCCTCTCTGGTGTAATATAATGCAAGCCATTTAACACTATTTTAAACCCCAAAACCTCATTAGAGCAGACAGAATGTAAGAATGACAAATAGCCCAGGAGGAAGCTGGAGCACGAGATGAATTCCAGGCACTCATCCCCTTCACATTGCTGGCACTGACTTAGGGGATGGCCCGGGGGTGTCAACACCAGCACCATGCAGGGAGTGCAGGGTGCCCGTCACTCCGACAGGAGGGAGTTAGTGCCATCCAAAACACCTGCCAAGGTGCACCTGAGGGTGAGGCTGGAAAGCTCTGCTTAGCCCTAAGTCCAGCCTGGAAGCCGCCAGACAGGCCTGAAGACACAGGCAAAGCTCTGCCCCAATTACCCTGATGGACACCCTGATGCTGGCACTGCACCAGGCCAGGCTCGCGGGCTGTCAGCTGCAAAATCAAACACACAACCACACCCCCGGCGGCCTCGTGCTTCTTGGCTGAAATGACACAGCTAAGCACTACAATTACACCTTTTAACACTCCTTGACCACTTGGGCCCTTTCCTCATGCAGGTGGAATTTAAGAAAGAAAAGTGGTGTTACACAATGACATATTTTAGAATACACAGGCTTATTCCAGAAACACTGTCTCAGGTGAAATCACCTGTCTGCATGTCTCAGAGTGGCTGAATACTATCATCAGAGCAACAGTTCCTTCAAAACTTGCACAGATTCTGGGCTGAATTCAACAGAAATTGAACACCTGTATACTGCAAGACCAACAGTCGATCAGCACATGGAAATTACGACAATTGCTACAAAAAACTAGCTGGGATCTGTGAGAATCAGGCCAGACCCATTCAAGCCACCACAGTTACGCAGAGTGCTGCGCAGCCCACCCCGAGTTGCACTTGTGCAGTGCCTGTTGCAAAAACCACAGAATCTACCAGAGGATGCTGGGTGTGGAGACATGTCTATGCCTGTCCACTCCCCAGTCACACAGCCCCACGAGAGCCAGCAAGCAGCTGCACAGCTGATGGTGAAGCTGTACTCACAGTTTGCTCAAAGGAGTAATAAAAAAAGCAGATGTATTTGCTTGGGGGTGAGGGGAGCTGTAGTTTAACCCCAGCTGGCAACTAAGGACCAGGCCAGAGGGAGGAGCTGGGAATATTTTTCTGAAGGTCTGGACATCCTCAAGTTGAGGTGTTTCTAGGGGAGCTGTTGCCTCCCAGCCAAGCACCACCCACAGCCAACCCCTCCGGGCTCCTACCTCCACTCCTTGCACCTTCAGTTTCATGTGATCCTCCCTGGTGGTTTTCCCGTCTTTCCTTTTTTTCCAGCAATATCCATCTTTCCTGTATTTCACTTTCTTCCTGTTGTACAGGATCATAGAACCATTCTGTGGTCTGAAAACAAGAAACAGGTTTGGATTACACAAAGCAACAAAACCAGCCTGAGAGTGTCTATGAAGCAACGTCCCATAGACCAGTGAAAGACCCACAGAACAGAAACAGCCAGGATTTGACATCAAATAAATATTCCCCTTTTGTTGCCTTTACCTGGTTGAATTGATATTTGCAATCTGCAAACTTTTATGTGAGGATCCTATACCTAATGTAAGAAGTGCAGGTTAAAGAAAAAAAAAGGGAAATCTTATAAAATAGCCAACATTTTCACAGGATGTATTTTGACTGCTATGTGCTGAAAATTAGAAAAAAAGAAAATTTCGGGAAAAAAAAGATTGCTGCTATTTAATTACAGAAAATATCTCTCTCTTGCTAACACATCAGCAGGGTGAGATTCCAACCACCTTTAACGCTGGACCAGGACATGGATGTTTGCTTAAAAAGAGAAAAGGATAAAAGCATGAGCTTATACATGGGTTTTGCTGTTCTGCTTAGATCAGTGCTAGCCAAGGAGTAACCTCCTCCCTTTCAAGCACCTCCTCGACTTCAAAGCCACAGGAAAATGTTTTCCACTTAGAAACCACATTGTCCCTAAAGGTATGGTGACACCCAGCAGACAGGAGCCAGAGTGGCTTGGGTGTATAACAACATCCACAGAGGTTGTGCCATCTGCTAAGGCCAACCACAACCGGGGCATGTCAGCTGCAACACTAAGAAATAACAAATACTCCCCAAGGCTGGGAGGCAGCAAGCATCCCATGCCGGTCGCAGGGGCAGCGAGCATTTTTTCCACATACACACAAATATTTATTGCCTGTGACCAGCAACCTGAGCTCCATCCTCCCAAAATGCACCTCCTCCTGCCCCCTGGGTCCCAGCAGCCTGGACCAAGGCTCGAGGGCCTTGAGGGTCTGGGAAGGCTGCTCCTCCTCTCTACTCCTACACATCACCTTGAAAATAAACACCTGGGTGTCAGCGCAGCCACGGCATCTGTTTGACAGCACCGTAGATAGTACGAGATTAATTCAGTGGAGATATTACATATCTCATTTCAATGTTTATTCTACAAACCCCCAGTCGGTGCATATGTCAGCTCAAACCCTTCTCACATCATCACAGATCACAGAGGCACTGCTGGGACGTGTTATGTGGCTGATGGCGAGTCACCTGCGTGGTCAGGGCAAGCGATGAAAAGACAGCGTGAATTGATCTCCTGCTTGGTGCCTTACCACTCACACACACAGCGTGCCACAAAACACACGCTCGAAGGACCTCAAGGTTTCTGATGTCAGGGAAATCCTGCTTCCCTCACCTTCAGCCCCACACAAGCACAGGGAGCACAGAGCAGAGCTCTGCAGCCTCACTGCTGCTCCACAGGGCTGGAACTGGGTTTGTTGGTTTATTTCTGTGATGAATAAGGAGCACAGTGAGGGGGCACAGGCAAAGCAGTTAATGAGATTTATATAAAATAGAGCCCAATGAAACAAAATCTCGTAAGGATCTCTGGAGCAGTTGTCGATTTTGATAAGAGTGAATTGAGCTGCTTTAAGGCTCACAGAAAGAGGCTGGGTTTTAGAGATAAATTCATGAGATGAGATGCAATTTTAACCTGATCTGCACTGTTGCTGCATCTCACCCATTATAAGGAAGAATGGAGAGGGAAGCTCTGCACTGCTCATTCCTCAACATTCAGACAGCCCAGAGCAGCCAACTGATGGTGTAGGAAGAAGTAGCAGGTGAGGCCTGATGGGGATTCCCAGGGCACATGACAGGTGGGACTCCAGCCCAAATCTCCTCTGAGGGTTTTGTCACTCAACCTGAATTCGGGGATTTCCTTTGTATCTTTGCAGAGAGAGTGATGAAGCCACAAGCCTGTGCATGGGCTACCTCAGGACTGCAACTTCTGATCGACTCTGGATTTCCTCTCCTTTATGAGCCTGTGGCATATAAAAGCTGCTTGGTTTCTATTTTGGTTTCTTGCCTGTGGCCTGGGGGAAGGATGGGGAAGGACAGTAATTGCAAAGCAGAAAGTCTTTTGTCTTGAGTATTGATGAGATCTGAGATGCTTTCCTCCCTCTCACCCTGCTATCCAGTGCCACACCTCCAGCAAACTGCCACAACAGCCTAAGAGCTACTTTTGCCCATATTGTTCCTGCTACAGCCAGGAAGAAGATCCTAAATTCCTTTTTCTGACTTATTTTTAATGTGAACAATCATCCCCTGTGGCTGATGGGTCTGGAACGTGCTAGTTGCTTGGGGCAACCCAGAGCTCCAGACAATGCTCAGGAGCGCCCCAGGCCAATGCATAAACTGGAGTTTCCCCTCAGTAAGATGGGGAAAGGAAAGAACTGAGAAAATGGGATTTCCAGAGAAGATTTTCCAGAGTTGTCATTTTGGATTTGACACCCAGCTCAGCTGCACATACCAACCTCTGGCTCCAAGTCCTGGTCTGAGGGGGTTTTGTTTCTTTTGGATAAAGTCCCTTACATCTGGATAACAGGAATTGAAACCCACTTATCTTCTTGTGAACAGGAACCAGAAACAATGAGGAAGTAAACAGAAAACAAGTTAAGATTAGGATATTTTGGATATTTGCTTTGTATCTGCCTCTCCATCGTTCTCATAAATCTAGGTCCCTCTGGCCTAAAGGATCAAGATTTCCTTAATCACATTACCGCAATATTAATAACGCTGTTCAGTGCAACCAGTTCCCTCTAAATTGTCACATCAAGATATGGTAAATGTCAGACACATCAGTTAATGAAAACTACATTTTACTGCCTTGGGAGCTGGGGGTGCCAAAAGGGAATTGCAAATATTGTAAATCCAAAAACTTCTCTTTTTCAGGATAACAGAGTAAGATCATCTAGAACCATTCCTTGAGAAGGTCCATGGCTCTAAAAATTATTTTTTATTTTATCATCTTGCATTTATTCCAATTCCAAGCCAAGGAGAATATTTAATGCTGCAATACAGATGTTTAATGCAGCTGCCATAAAGCAGAGGTACCACACACCAGACCCTTCCTGTACTACACTGGTGCACAAGCAATCACCCAGTGCCTGGGTGGCAAGCCCCCTCCATCCCTGCCACCCACTGCACGGAGAAACAGCTCCTGCAAACAGCCTGGATGATGCTGTTTTTCACCTGCATGATATTTTCTCTGGCTATGAAGTTATCATGGAGCCAAGGGACAACAGTAGGAGACTATCTTCCATCTTCTGCATCTATGCATGATAATAAAGAGAAATTAACTTCCGGTCTCCCAAAGGAGCAACCTCCTGGCACAGAAACTGGCTGGGAAAAGCTGGAGTTCTGGAAAAAGCGCTGGAAAGCAACAGAGCCTTGCAAGAAAATATGAACACAAAGAGGACCAAGTGTCCTCAAATTAGCCTTCATCCAGGCCAATTTGGGAGTGGGGAGAAGCTTCAAGAGCAAATGCAAGCAAGTGCCTCCCACTCACCTAATGCCCTCTCATGCAGCAGCCCAGGGCAGGCAGAGCTCTGGGGATACCAAACACTCCAGGTGATGAACTCCAGGTAACCACCTATTCCTTCCTCCTTTTTGTCTGTACAGTGCAGGTGTACAGCCCTCACACTGCAGCAGTGATGGATGAGGACTGTTGGTCAGGAATGCTCCTGACTGACATCATGCTCTCAGAAATACCTCATCTCTTATTTCTTGTTTCTGTCCAAGAAAAAAATCTGATGACAGAAGTTATTTCTCCCCTGAAAAATGCTGCTCTCCAAGTCTTCATTTACTCTGACATTTCCCCTCACTCTACCTGGGGCTTATCAGAAGATTAAAGCCCAAATGGAAAACCGAAAGTGGAATCTTGAGCAGCCGCAGCCCGGGACGTCACACCCACCCTTGGCCAAGCTGACACCCCAACACTCGCTGTTGATTCAGGAGGTCAGCCTGACTCATTAAGGATGGGGTCACCCATTGCTGAGGCAGAACTGTAACCCCTGTGTCGAGGGCATCACCCCACCAGTCCACGGATGCACCTGGAGGATGCTGTAACAGGTACCTGTAGCTCTCTTCCATACCAACAAAGAGCTTTAAGTAACACTTACATGGGCAAACGTTTTCAAGACTGTGGGGACTCCGTCCATCACTGCTTTAACACTGGCAGATCACACAAATATTGTTTTTACGAACCCTTTTTTCTACTCCCAAATAAATGCTTGACTTTGACACTCAGGCAACAACTCAGGCTTGCCCTAGGAGAAAAGAAACCCCAGCCCAGCCTGTATCAGTGGGACCAGAAACCAAAGAAAAGCCCCTTAATAACTCAATGGAGATGTTCAGACTTCACAATAACTGCTGGGAACCGAGCACTGTGGCACCTCACAGGGACAGGCTGCTGCCATTACAGTCTCCACTCTCTCCACTGCAAACTGGGATTATTGGCATGATAACCAAAGGAATCACAGATTATGTGTTTGAAATTTGCCCTATCTTTGAACTCTGTAGGGATGGAATAAACTTCAGAAAAAGTCTTTTTATCCATATAAGAAGAGGTATAAATCACAAGAAAATGTAAATACTCTGGAAGTTTTTTGTATCTAGAATTAAATGTCATTTGCATTTAAGATGCAAGTGGACTTATTTTGTATCTACAATATTTAAGAAGTTAAAGTCTAAAGTCACAGACTTAGCAATTTTATCCAGAGTTGCGGTTAACACAATGGCTAATCCCATCAAGGGAGCATTAATTGGTGTCTAGATGCTCCTTCTCATAGCAGCAGTCGGCCATAAAACTTAATCCTTACCTCCTCTTTCCAGCATGTAGCCTCTGTGTTCATCAATAAAAGTAATGTGATTCATTAAGTATGGGAGTAATTACCTGCGGCTCCAACAAACAGGACTGAACAAGCCCGTGCCAGTGCCAAGCTGGCTCTTGTGCCATTGCACAGGACTGCCAGGGGCTGCCAAGGAAAGCCTTTCTGCACAATCAGGATAAATGCTGATGGTTGCAACAAAACTGCAGAGCACTACACAACTGCTGGGCACCTCTTTGGTGTGGGCTGGGACACCTGCTGACAAGTCTTACCCCAAAAGCAACTTCTCGGGGCTATACAAGGAGTGATCAGGATGCCAGCGCCACATAAGTTCATCCTGCAGATATTCTGTTTGCACAATGCATGGGTACAACAGTTAATCCCAGGAACATCTGGAGCTCTGCTGACTGAGGCAGGACCAGACCGTCCTCCCAGCAGCGATGACCCTGCAGCACAATGCAGGCAGTTACCAAGAGCAGCGGCTTCACTGTGGGCAACGGGGCAGCAGAGCCTTGCCTGGGCCCCCGTGGATGTCCCCAGCACGATGAGGAGGCCAAGAGCATCAGGACAGCTATGGGCACCTCTTGTAACAACAACTCCAACCAGCACCACTTCTCCTGTGCTAAGACCTCTATTCATGAATACTCCGGGAGAGAACATCTTTGCTCTGCGTACTTACTCTTGACACAACCAGAAAATAGGGAACAGCGCTAGCAGCACTAATAACAGTGATATAACTAATAACAGGATCTGACTTCTCAGTAAACATTTACTCTGCTGCCATTTATACTTAATGGTATTGCAGCTGTTGCCAAAGAATGAATTCCACGAAAGACTCACCCAGCATCTCTGCCTATCATGGTTACTCAGCCTGATGAATTCCATCATCAACAATTTTCTTCTTAGTGCCAATCAAAAAAAAAACAAACAAACAAAAAAACCACAAACCGAAAACCAGATTAAAAACAAAGAAGAGATGTTTCATTCCAGCACAATCAGGAGGGCAAGCTCTGCTCTCCCAGTGACACAGTGAGTCAGAACTCAGTTCAGCACCTTGTCCAGAGCTCACTAGGCAGGAAGATCCTTTGGAAACAGTGCTGTCCCAAAGCTGTGTTTATTTCTAGCAGGTAACAACAGTTTTCCCCACATTTTACTGAGTAACATGATAATTCATGTGTTGACGGCTCTGAACCCTGTAACAGACTTGAAAAAGAAATTAGAAACAGTCTTTATGAACTCCTCAGAACACCAAGCAATTGAAGTGTCCTCATAACGATGTAGGACCAAAGCTGGAATATTAAAATTGTCGTTAAGTGGAATGCACATGAAATGCTAGAAAGTCTTTTGGCAAATTATTTCTTGATATAATGACATGCTATAGAACTAAATCTTAGTACAAGGTATGAAAAAAGACAGTTAAATCAACTTTGTTCATTTAAATATAATTTTAAAGGAACTGGCATTCATCTCTTTATTGCCCAAGGATTTTTATCCATTTCTTTAGCCCTCATTTATTTCCCTACTCCCATGGGGATGCCATTTGATTTACTGGGAATTAATTCTTACAACTCATGAATGCTTTAAACTATTTTCAGATTAATCACCACAATCTCTGTTGGCACACTGAGGAGAGCCCTGTTCCCTCTCTGTGCTCACACACACCAAAGGGCTCCAGGCCCCAGGTCCCATCAGCCTTTCTGCCTTATCGACTGCTCTCTCCACAGACATGAGGTGTTATGGTGAGGATCAGCGTTCCAACTAACTTTTAAAAGACTTGTTTGGAGATGGCCTCCTCCTGCAGGCGGTACTTTGGTTCTGGATCTGGTCACTTCCCAGCACAGCAGTGACACATGTGTGCAAACACTGCCATGTTCTTATGAGGGAGGAAGAAAAGGGAAGAAAAATTCTATTTATTTAGTTAACTTACTTCCAGCTCAACTTCCTCACTCATTACAACCACCAGCTCAAGGCTAACAAGGTTTTCCCAACTGAGCTGAAGTGAGGCCGTACCTTGGTTTTGTCCAAAACACCACATACCAGAGGAATTTGCCAGGACATCCTCAATGTCCACACCCTTGGGCTCTGGCAGGTGTCACCTTCCCAGCACAGCGATGGTGGGAGCTATGCCGGGGATTGGGAAAACCTTGCTGGGGACAGGAGGAGAGCAAAGCTCTGAGGAAGGAAAAGGGTTCCTGGCTCTTCCTCTGCTAGCAGTGTGGAGCTTGGCTCATGACTTGAGACACTATAAAAATCCATAAATATTTGAAAATTGAATAATAACTCATTAATTATAAATTTTAATTGAGAACCACTTCAAATCATAAATGCAGTTTGACAGTCAATAAACTTCCAACACTGCAAGGCAGCAAAGCAGGGAAGGCTAGAGGAACAGCCAACGCTGCTATGGGAGGGACCAACTCCCCAGATGTGCTCCAGTGTCACATCTGCCCCCCATCAGCAAATCCAGGCTTGATGGAAGATGGGCAGAGCACTACAGGAAGGGCTGGAGAGGAGACACAGTGCTGCTCGACAGCCACCACCAGCTTGCTCTGTCCAGGCAAAAGCATCATATGTAATACTGCAATTGAATTAAAAAAGCTTGATTTTCCCTGGACTCCACTGATTGCTGATTAATAGTAACTATCTACATAAATCTGGATTAACCTGGAAACCAGAAATGCTCAAACTGCCCTGGAAGCCGGGCTGATAGGGCTGAAAAACCTCGGCCCTCGGATGGGACCACTGGCTCTCTGCAGGGCTGAAGCTTAGGACTGAGCTGACTGTTGAGGTGAGTTTTAGATGGGAAAACACAAGTGACCACACTCCTGTCTGCACAAAGCTCACTGCTCCAAATGGGTTCACAAGTGGTGGCACTGACCAAGCCTGAGCTCTCTTAACAGTCATCGATCATGTGCTGTGCTTGAGAGGCAGGTGCCAAACACCCCACAGCAGCCTGTTCTCAGCCCTTCCTCTTTTCCAAACGAACCTCACAAATATAATCTGTTTATTTATATCAATTTAGTCCCATCAATTAATGATGACAAGGCAATTAACTAGAATGCCAGACAGTAAAAAATAACCACATAATGCCTTCTTTAGAGGAAATCTATTATGTGATTCCAATCGGTCTTCATTAACACAAAGTATTCCAGTAAAAGGTAGTAATCTAGTTATGGTCTGTGAAATATGAAGATCCACAAAGTCATTTTTCAGAATTAAGGGTAAAGTATTTTTAGCCAATGATAAGGAAACCTTTCTGCATGTTTCCTGAAAACCTTTGCAAAAAACTAACTTCATAACATAAGGTACGGGTACCGAGCAGACTGTGCAGTATCACTGAAGAGGCACTAAATTCCCATCATCACCTCCCTTCCACACACCGTTTGGGTTCTGGATCAAGCTAAGAGCACGGCAGCATCAATTTTCTCCATCCCTCATCCAACACTTGCGGCACAGATGCCAGCACCAGAGAAATGAGTCTCAAACCGCCAACTATAGTGGTCTACATACACCCTAACAAGCAGTTTTTGGGCTGACAGTGTTCAAATCAGTTATTCAAATGACGACACAACACCGCTCATCCTACCCAATGCTCTCCTTCACACCTTGGCTCTGTACGTGCTGTGACTTGAACTGCTCAGTTCCACCTGACGGACTCAGCAAGCAACTTGTGTGCAGAACAAAGACAAGGTATTCGCTTCTGTACTTCACGTGAGGCACTTCAGAATTAACACAGAGTGTTTTAATGGTACTAACCTAATTTACCAATTTTACATATTGAAGATCCAATTTTTTAGTGAAAATGAGATAAAAAATTTACACGAGTCCGCAAAACAATAAGCTTCACATGGAAATACACATTTTCCAATTTTAAGCCTTATTCCTCTTTAAAGTTATTAATAAACTAGTAGACGATAAGAGAGAATTAACCCAAAATATAGAAAATCCTGCAAACAAAAGACACAGACAAATATAAAGGTACTCAACCACTTCTCCAAAACATGCCCAACCTGTTAAGCATTCTCGACTTCATTTCTAATGAAGCAGCTTAAAAAATCCCAAATTCCTACAGGAATGTGTTTACAATACAAACTCAATTATTGTCTCATTCTGATGCTTATCTTTTCTTACACCCTCTCAGCTCATTCTACTTTGGAATTTAATTACATTCCAGTAGTTTTAGTTGAGATGAAATTATACATTTTTAGATTAATTTATACTGAACCAACTTTTGATAACAGACAATCCTTTTCCTATCATGCCCTAATTTGCAACCCTCCAAGTCAGCACGAATCACTCTTTTAAACCCCACATCACTCCTGCTATAAAGCCAAACTCGCTGTCCCCAAACCCAGCACAGCACCTGGCATTGCTGGATCAATGTTTGCCCAATTTCCTTTGATGAAAACCTTCCTGTTTTCCTCTTTCTTCTGTTATTTTCCAAGCTCAGGTCGACAGAGAACAGTCAGGGGGTGACTGATCCCTACACACTGGGGCAGTAAAGGTGCTAGCTTTTCTGTTTAGTTAAAAACCAAGGGTGATGTTCTCTCAAGGACATTTCAGTTTGGCCATCACAGGAGAAGTGCAAGATGGGAACAGGGGCCTGAAGCACGCCTGACACCCAGCTTCCCCCAAACCAAACCCCCCTCAGCTCAGCCAGACCCTACTGAGACAAAGCATTTCCCAACAGACACCTCACACTTCCTGTGGAATCGCCCTGCAGCACACCATGCCAGGAATCCTGGCCTCTCCCCAGGCTCCTATGGCTGCCTGAATCCAAGTACGGCCTTCACAGCTTTCCTCTCACCTCCCTCCCACCACTTGTGAACTGATGCAACCGTCAAATCCTTGGCATGTCTGAAACCTTCTTCTTCGGGTGCCAAGTGGAGACTCATCTATCACAGCAACGAGTCAGACGCTGCGACTGTATTAGTGCCATGCAAGACTTACACTTTCCAAACCTTGATAAAACTATGATTAATATCAGCAAGAAACTAAGATTAGCTCCCATGTGAACTATACAATCTGAAGGGAAAAAACCAAACCCTACTTATTTGATCCTTCGCATACATTACCAAGAGTGCTCTCATGTCCTTCCCAACTGACCTTGTGGGTAGAATGTCCTCTCTAACCATTGCTCACTCTGGCACATCAATGCTACAATGTTGGACCATGCTTGCGCATCACCTGCTTTGGTTGGTTTCCCTCCTACGAAGATGGGCCACCCACACATGCCTCTGGCTGCAGCATCTCATCCAGTGTTTGGGGATTTTGGTAGAGAAGGGGCAGACAGACTAAAGGAAGTCGTATTAGATGTAACACAGATCTGGGATCTGTGCAGGATTAGAATTGACTTTTTTATAAATTTGCGGACTTGAGGAGATGAGAGGAAAGACTGAAGAGGAGAAGAAGCTGAACAGAGCAGCATTTAGAAAAGCCTGGGAGTAAAACCAGAGGGAGAGGAGAAGGCAGAGCAAGATCCTCCAAATCTTTCATATCCTAAATTTAAAACAGAGAGCAAAACATAGCCCTGCTCTTCGCTGGCACTGTTCCCAAAGGGCACAGTTTATCAAAAAAAAGTTTGTTGCACAATTCAGTGCTGGTTGGGTCTTCTAAGGCCATCTGGAATTATAAATGCCATTGAACAGGGCAACGGGTTCCAAGTGGAGACTGGTGTCACCATCACTAGTCTTAGATGTCCCCTCTGAATACTGCAAAGTAGAAATAAGAAGCAGGACAGTGGAAGAGCCATGTTTCACCTTGACGTTGGCAGCTGGGACTGCATGTTACTTGGTGAACCCAACATCCCCTTATGCACAGAATATTTTCTTGGCAAACTGGTCCAGCAGTGTCACCCTTTCTTAGATGCTCACAAATCCTGTTACACAGCAAAGATTTGTACCAGGCTTTAATTTACTTACTGTAAATAAACCCGGCAACTTGGCCGGATGCTTTCATGAGTCACCGGCACAGCCGAGGGCCGGGAGCAGTAATCCTTCCGCAGTGCTGCTCTGTGCGATACCCTAGGTAACGCACTGCTACTGCATCCGCTGCTTCAAAAGATCCAGACAAAGCCCTCAGAACACACTTGGGGTTACTGCCACAGAGATGGCTGTGCCTATCCCTGTCCCAGCCTGCTTTGGCTACTGACTGTGCTGTGGTTCCAGGAGCAGCCCCACCGGCACCCTGCTGCTTCCTAAGCCCTTGCAAGTGCCTGTAGATCATGATTCCAGCCCAAGCCATGCTGCCGTGCTCATGTTTACTGAGGACTGCTCTGGCTGAGCTTTGTGAAGCTCCAGAGCTTCACAAAAAAGACTCCAGAAGAACAGGTCAAACAGAGGCTCCTCGACGTGCTGCTGAAAGAGATTTTGTTTCTCTTAAGGAAACCTGGAAAGGTTCTCCCAATTATCACTTTGTTTCCTTTCTTGTAACGGTGTAAATAAACCCCTAATACCCTGTTTGCTCCCTGCGGCAGCAAAGAGCAGGGGGAAACACAGGAGCCCTTTAGCCAAAGAGAATTAAACAAAATAGTGGGAACATCCTACAAATACCAAAGTCAATTAATTCATTTGTTACAGAGCAAGAGTCCTGAATAATTCATCCTTTGAGTAGTTTATTTTAGCTAATTGCTTATCCAGCAAGAAGATCTCCCCTGCGTGACCCATTTGCTGTGCAAGAGGCTCGACTGATGAGAAACAAATGGTCACCTTCCAGAGGGGAGGAAGTAATGGCAGGGATGCTCTGTAAGCTGCTCTGGCCCTCGGACCCACACACAAGGAGAGGAACGCACCCTAATCTGTCACCTCATAATCAGGGTGACAGCCGGCACCCAGCTTCTCCAGAGGAAACCAGAAGACCAGAGTTCCCCTTTTCAGGACAAGCATCTCCAGCAGGCTGGAGAAGGGAAGGCTGCAAATAAGGCATCCCCACTAAGGCTTTACTTCCACCTCCACCTGCCTCCACTGTTGCGACTCACAGCAACGTGTTCGCCCATCACTCGCCTTTTACCACAGCGCTTAAAGCAACCTAATTCTACTTGTGAGGTGGAGCTCTTCACCAGCTGCATCATCCTCTCAGCTTCTCCACCAGGGTCAGACAAAGCAAAGACAGAACCAAACAGCTTAATACTGCACTTGTACATTCCCTGTCTATAAACATCACTGGGGAACAGGCTGAGCAGAGCTGTCAGAACCACAGCCACCTTCTGCCAGCTGAAAGATGGAACCAGTACAGACATTATTGGTCTCATCAAAATTTCGTAAATTGAACAGTGAAACAGAGCAGCCTGATTTGTCTTAATTTAGTTCACCATTGACATTTATAAAATAAATACAGGAATGATACTATGGGCACAGTTCACTCTCACCAGTGGCAGCAGGAATTACACACGCTCCAAAGACGGACAGGGAGGGACACTGTTGCTGCCTGCTGGAAGCAGAGCAGAGGGTGTCAGAGGATCTCCTAGGGACCAGTTGGCACCTCACACCTCAACACCTCCCTGCAGCATAAGGCACATCCTTGCTGGATCAAGCCACGCAATGCTGACTGGAGGAGGAAGAGAAGAAGGAGGAGGAGGAGGAGGAGTGAGAGGCAATGCACGCTTTGAGATTGGCTGGGCCAGTGAGTTTGGAGTCACCACCAAAGGGGCAACAAGATTTCTGGAAGGAAACCTTCCAGTTCTCATGTTCCAGCAGGAGGCTCCTGATAGGCTTTTAATGCTGCTTCACCTCCCTCAGCATCAATAGAAAACAATAATCTCATGGCGAGGCATAAAACATGTTGCAAAACAGGGCAAACCATCACATGGGATGCCTCAGGACAAGGCCACTTCTTTAATTCCAGAAATGGCAACATTAATGGTTTCACAGATGCCCACTTCACAGCACTGGCAGTCTCCATCCCATACCCAAGCCTAGCCACCGGTGGACAAGTGATCCAGGTTTACTGTGGAGAAAATGCGGGCAAAGTTCATCTTAGCTGGTGGGTGGCTGGAGGGTGCCAGTGTTGGGGAGCATCTCCCTGCCCCAGCCAGCAAGGAACAGGGCCAGCTGGGGGGACGGACAACTGCGCACACCCTAACACCGGTCCCGACGTGTGCCTGCCTGCCCAGGGCCACAAAACCACTCCTTTCACCAGTCCCAACACATGCCTGCCTGCCCAAGGGCCACAAAACCACTCCTTTCACCAGTCCCAACACATGCCCGCCTGCCCAGGGCTGCAAAGCAGCTTCTAAACCCCCTCTTACTACTTATCATACTGGAGATGCCCCTTTGGGTGCAGCAGCCCCAGGCAGGAGACTGCGCTGTCTGTTAATAGGGAACAAAGCAGCCGCGGCGTGAATGGGAAACTCAATGTTCCTGCAAACAGCAGCTGTGGAAAACCCCGGCAGCACCTTCTCTCGTGTTGCTTTACATCCTGTCAGTAACTGACAGGAAACAAAACCGCCCAGCGGAGTTATCTGAGGGTGTGAGACTTCAGGTACACCTGTAATTAACACACAGAGACCAAAGCTGCGATGCAGTACCATAAAGCAGGTCATTTTACAGCTGGCTAGGCTCCCTCTGATGTACTTGAGAATCGCTTTTAAGTGACATAAAGTTTAACATACCGGTACATCTGCCTACCCACCAGATTCTGTATGGAATTTAAAATTTAATTATATTAAAGCATTGTTACAGTGCACGTGGCAAGAACACCAACCAAGTGCAACTTGAGGAGAATCTTTCCCAGATTGCTGTAAATCTGTGTTTTCAGGATCGGGAAAAAAAACCCCAAAAATTCAAACCTGAACACCTGTATTGGTGCTCTCGGCTTTGTTATTGCTCACCCACCAACTGCTCCACGTTTGTGCTGAGCAGGATCACGCTCTTCTCCAGTGTTTCATTACAATGCCGATGCACATCAACAGCACCTGCACCTGCCAAGCAAATTACTCCTCACGCCACAGCAAGAGCAAAGCCTGCTCGCTGCCTACACACACTTACTCAGCACCAAAAGAAAAACTCCAGCCTCTGCAGACAGCTCCTCATCTCCAACAACAACACAAGCCAATCTGTCCTCTCCAGTCTGAACAGCAGCTCCTCTGGGATGCTCCCAGCTGCTCCACATACGCACAGACAAGAACATCCTCCCCCCAATTCCAGGTTACCAGCACATGCCAGCTAACACTCCAATGGGCAATTTAAATCACACTGTGTTTGTCATAAATCCAACACAGTCCCCACCTGGAAAGCAAAGCATGCACCCCCCAGACAGAGGGCACCTCACTCCCCTGGGCCATGATCCCTGCCAGCTCAGGACAGTCACTGTGCCCAGCTACAGCCCAGCACTCCAACCTCAGGGCCAGGTTTCCCAGAAGGAAAAAACTTTGTCGATAAATAAAGAACTCAAATAAATAGTTTATTTTTCATCAGCTGCTATTTGCAGGCCATTAAGATGCAACAAGCAGTTGCTGACACTCTTTCTGGATGGTGTTTTTGACGCAGAAAATGCATGGGAAAAAAACAAGAATATCAGTAAAGGTCAATTATGAGCCACTTAAAGGTTATTTCTGCATATCTCACCTCCTGGACAAAAGATGCTTCTTCATTACCATACAAGAATATAAATTAGGTTGCAAAAGTCTTTAAAATGTGACAAAGAGTTTAATTTTGTTGCTGTTACAAACAGCCTGAAGAACAACTAGTGGGTCTCCTGCCCCTCTGCAGCCTCCACTCATTATGCAGGAAAGGGCAGCTACAAGGTAGTCCCAAAACGGCCCTGTCCTTCCTGGCCCCCTTTGATGGGAAGCACAGAATGCAGGACAATATGGCAGGTTTGGCAGGTTCAGGTGTGGCCATCAGGAGCCCCAACACAAAACCTCTTACGTCACACTCTTCCCTTTCCTCTGCTCTTCCTGGGACAAGGGCAGCTCCTCACTGATCTGCCTCACAGCCTTTTAACCCCCAGTCACAGGGTCGACACAGGGGGCTCAGACACACCGAGCAGCCTCCTCAACCCTGAGCATCCTCCCACCTCATAACATGGGATCGAGGTCAGAGCCTGCCTAAATACTGAACGTCAGTCTTGTCCAAAGCCGGGCAGCAGGGGCAGACGTCCGTACGATGGACCAGTTGTGGGACCAGTATCTCTGACATGTACCCCTCTGACATGTAGCAAAGCTGGAGACCAATGACCATGCAGAGTGGCTGCAGAGCCATCGGTGGGCTGGAGGAGCCAACATTCAGCCTCTGTGCCAGGGGAATCCCATCTGCAATAGAAACACGGACCTCTTGCCTTTGTTGTCTAAGTTGGTCGGTGTCATCTTCTGCAGTGACACAGCTCTCCTGAGCCGCCAGTTAAATACGGAGGAAACACAGCTCTCCCAGAGCAAAAGCTTGCACCAGCAGCCCAGGCTGGATTTGTCACAGGAGGGGTTTCCAAGGAATACTTGAAGTCTATTAACTGGCCCTGGCCAGGCATCCTGATGGCTCCCAGCAACTCTGCCCTTAGGTCGCATTACAACCAACAGGGTGAGCTGTTGAAGGAACTCATTATTGGTGTCTCAACACCTCTGGACCACAGTGACTAAAAATCTATATGAATTATGGGCTCTTAAAACCATCTCTGCACCGTTTATCCTCTTCAGGGAAAAGAGAGCGAAGAAAATACCGAAAGCAGTGAGATGAAAGTGTTGAGAGTCATGGAACTTTTGAAGTGTAAAGAGAGATGTGCCACATTTAGCAGGGATTATGTCAAGCAGTATCCCAACCCAGGAGACTGACAGCACACACATTGCCTTCGATGAAGGAGGATAGGTCGTGCGCAACCCCAGAGATGCTGGCAGAGCTTCCAGCAGCACAAGCAGAAAACCCAATTTCAGCACTGCTCATGAGCAAGGTTGATGGTCCTGGATCCCACAGAGAGTACAGGCCATGTGAGAGAGCAGGACCTTTAAAACATGCCTCGAAAGTCTAAACAAGGTCTCGAAAGGACTCTTACTTGCAACAAGCACAAGGGGAGATGGACAGTACTTTTGTCATTGATCATGGCTCTGGGTAGTCGCCTTTTCACAACCTCCAGTTCCCATGACCTTCTCCTCCACAGGGAGCCTCTTCTCATTTCCCAAGGGCCAGGACATCCTGGCAGCAGCATAAACTCTGTGCAGCAGGACGGCTCCCACACAGAGCACACCAGAGAGCCAGTTCACAAGGTAATGGCCTAATGCAGTGAATTAATTCCAAAGGACAATTGTTTTCAATCTTCATTTAAACTCAACCTTAGCTAATCTCACTTTAACGGCACAGGAAATGGAAATTCCCTTAATAATATAAGTCATGAATATTTATTACCCTATTTTTTACCTGAAAACTGAATAATTCAATTAATTTTACTATTAATTATTTAATACAGAATTATTATACTGCAAGATCCTAACTTTTCTTTAAGATGCCACTGATAAAGATATCCCAGATAGAATATGTTCCTTAAGCTGGATTGACAGACAGGTAAGGCACAGGCTGTGCTCCCTGGGCAACAGGTAGCAGGACTGGAGGAGAGGAGGTTCCAGGGACTGAACTCATCCTGGAAGAAGGGTGGAGTGGGCCCAATCCCCCCAGCAATCCCCCTGTGTCCTTTCCAAGACATGATGCAGGAAGGGGCAGGAACACAACCAAACTGCATTCCCAGGTAGAAACCCAACCTTGCAGCTTCTGAGCACAGCCAAGGCTTTTCTGTTGCCTGAGGCTCACTTGTGAAATACAGCTGAAGCCACCTTGGATTGTGAAAGTGTATTTTTAAAATACTGTAAAAATGCTAACAAAAGAAGGCACCTGGAAACAGAGGAGCAAAGTACTTTCCTGCTGCATTAGCAGAACACCTCCCCCCACCCCGCTGCAGAACACCCAGCAGATCATCAAGGAACCAAACACTGTTCTAATGGAATGTCAAGGTCAATGCTGCAAGGTGTACTTGTTAATTTATGCTGATCAACTGGAGTGCTCAAAAGACTGTTGTAATAATACTTCAGCACATTTATATCAACATATTCAATCAGTTTGTCATTCAACATGAAGTTTCATAAAAAGTAATTTTAGAGACCTTTGAAAGCTTTCTCATAGCCCCTCCAATGCCACCACAACGGTATCATAAGAGGGCTCCTCCTCCATCTCCATGACCAAAGCAATACCCAACAGTGCTATAAACATGGGCACTTCTCTTTGGAAAAGAGATGGAAATGTTCCGAACGGCAGGCTTGGCTCCAAGACAGCTCATCCCTTGTTGCCACCCTCTGCCTTAGCTCAGTGACCTGTGAGGCATCACAGCCCAGCCTGGCCTGACCCTCTGCAGCAGCTCCTTTGCTAGTGGCTGAACCAGATGGCACTGATACCTCGTCATCAACATCCACCCTCCGCTGCCAGCTCCAGCAGCACCAGCTCCTGCGGGCATCGTCCAGCCACACTCAGAGCCCCTGTGGCCATTCCTCCAGCAGTGGCTCCTCAGAGCACACTACACATCATCATATTAGGAAACTCGGTACATGTAAGAGGTGCAATTAATTTTTATTAATTTTCTGAGATTAAATTAGTGCCACCCAGAGCAGCAAACAAAGAATGGGGAGTGTTCCAGTGCCGAATCGATGTCATTAATTCTGTAATACTGAGAGCCCTGATTGTAGCAACTCAGCATTTAACTCTTCCAATTAATTTTTATATTAAAAAAAAAAAAACTAACTCAACAATTTCAGAAGGTCCTTGATCATCACAACTTTCCTTCTCCTGGGGCATTCTTTCTTTCATGTGTAAACACACAGGAGGAAGGTATGGGAATGTTCATCAGAAAATTATTTTCATGCCCTGCCTTTAGCAAACCAAACTCTTAAAATCACAAGATGCTGCTCCAAAAACATTTATAATCTTGTATGTTTAATGACACTATGTAAGCCAGACTAGTTAGTGTGTTTTCTGACCCCTTAACAGGCTTCTCTGGCAAAGGTTCAGCCAGAACTTGTTTTGCATTTATTCTGAAACTGAGATTCCCAGCCCAGGAAAAAAGCTTCTCTAATATTAACCAAATTACCTGCTTGCTGCAAATTACCTGAGCCCTGCAGCTACCGCCAGCAGAACGGTCCATCCAGGGCCCTTCTACTACCACAGGAGCTCCAGGTCTTCTAGAACCATTGAGAAAGCAACTGGGTTTCCCACACCCCTTTCCCAAGTGCTACATTTTAATACGACAAGCAAATGCATTACTTAGGGATGTCACAAAAATATACAGAATAGTCTGGGGAGGAAAAACCCACAATAACTAGAATGACACACTTTTTTCCCCATATTGCATGGAAAGCAGGTCCTCTGTGTGCCCCGCCCGCAGCTGCACTGCAGAGGTGCAGAAAAGGCCTCCACGTCCATCCTCTCCTTGGCTGGGTGCTGTGGGACACCTGAAATCAATCTACTCGTTAGGGTGTCACCGCTCCTTGTGTCCCACTGTGACCTCTGCCCCTGCTCAGGGCAGCAGGAGAAGATGCCAAACCTGGAGCATGCTGCTCTGGGCGCCTGCAGCAGCAGCCTCTGCAATGGATGGCACTAGGATACAGATGCTAAAACAGACTTTTCTCTCACCTGGGTCCCAGCAAGCTTCCTCCAACAGCCCTGCCCTCTGCAACAGGAAAGGGGTGGTTTGGGAAAAAGACAAACAGGAAAAACCCAGCAACACCAGAAAGCAAGAGTCGTTCTCTGTGTTAGTGAGACGCACAGAGCTTGAACGCAGCTAAAACAGCAGGAAAACATCAGCAGCCAAAACTCCATGTCTGGGTTACCAGGGGAGTGAGGAGTTAAACATTTATGGCAGCACAAGGAAGACATGACATTTACTGAATAATAAACTGCAAACATGTCTGTTAATGCAGCTTTTTGGGATCTCCTCACCATCAACCACTTAACCCCAGCATGGGAAACACTAGAGCTCAAACAATCCCCGTGCCTTCACATGAGCAGGCAGCACACAGTGGAGCTGGTGCTTTTTTAGTTATTTAAAGTTGTAGGCAAGGGAACTCTCTCAAGATAAACAGCCTGTGACCTCACTCAGAGGCTTCTGATCTGCTCATCTGAAGGGATACAATTAAATCCTGAGCAATTGGGTTAAAACTTTAACCTGCCAAGATCGCAGCTGTTCCATTTTTAATCAACCTGATTTCATTCAATAAAATGCTCATTAAGGCAATTAATGAGAGTTTGGTGTCACAAGCCATCAAGCATGACTGGGAGTTTCCACTTGGTGGTCAAGGCATTGATCAGCGAGTCAAGTCATCAGTGCAAGAGAATCAATGTGCTGAGCAGGAGAACGTTACCTGGTTTTGGGGGAGGTTGTTAGCCACTCTTCATGCTTTTCAAAGGTTATTAAATAAGCTGCAATTTCCTGAAAGAGAAACGCAGAAAGAAAACAGAGTTACTTGCGTGACTGTGCTGGGAACTGGAAAGTTTTATAACAGAGACACAGAGTCACCCACCACGGGCCAGGCTGCAGCTGAAATTGCGTTTTGATTGAAACAGTGTGCTCAGTCAACGTTCACATCCATGCCACCAAGGCCAGGCTTAAACAGGGCAATGAAGAGATGTACATGAGGAAAGGCATTAACATTTTCCAGCGCAGAGAATTTGCTGGTAACTGTGGTGACCACAGCATCGCCGCGAGCCTGGCGTGACATCAGGAGGCAAAGGGGAGGGTAGCGACAATACAGACACGGGAAGCTAAATTAAATATTTAAAAATAGAACAGCATCACTGCAGAGAGAATTACTGAATTATTAATCATTGCCATAAAAAGCCAGCGGGTGACATCAACATAAGTCATTGCTCCCACTTGCAGGAATGATACGGGCGATTACTTCCAGATCAGAACCGATTTGTTTGCAGGAAATTATTGGTGCTGGCGAGATAATTCACGATGGTGCCTGTAAACAGGCCTGAGGAAAGCGGGACGGCCACTCATTCATCTCCTGGGCACAAAAGCGGGGCAGTCGCGGGGCAACCATGCAGCAGACAGGACCAGCATCGGCAGCAGCCCTGGGAGAGACCAGGAGAGCTGTGCCAGAGGAGATGCAGGACAAGTGACTGTCCCTAACCACAACAGCCACTGTCACCACACCAGCAATGTCCCAACATACAGAGATGGCCATGGACCCCTAGGGCTGTGCTGAAAATAAGCTCCCCCTCCAATATATTCAGAAAAATGTAGTCTTTTAATGGTTCTCTTCCAAAAATTGCCTCCCAGTCCTCTCAGAGGGACCTACATACCAAAAGTGAGGTCAGTAAAGCTGCCTTAAATGTTCAAATGCCTCAAATCAGACCCCCAAAACACATGCAGTGTCATCTCCAGAGCTACTGCAATGGAAGAGTCCCCAGGCTGCACATCCCAATGGCAGCACACATGCCAGCACCGGGGCTTTCCACCAGGAGAGGAGTTTTTATTATTTTTTTTTTAGCTAGCTCTATATAAGGGCTGTCGCTTACAGTACCAAAGCTTAAAAACCCCCACAATGCTCTCCAACCAGCTGGCCCAGGCATCTGCTAGAGCCACAAAATGCAATTATATTACTCCCAAATGAGACATAAAAATATCTTGTTTCCAATACTCTTGGTTTTAAGACTCATACTTAACGTCCTCTGGGCATTGTGGCAGTGCCAGATCCCCGTGTTATGTACTTTATTAGAGCTGTGTGAATGTCATATTAATGACTCCTGACCAACATGTTTACACTGCAAATAAATTCTCATGTAATTCAGCACTGCACCCCTTGTTTCCCAAGCCCCTCTCTGCAGGTATAAAGAATCCCCAGAGAAGCAGCTGATGGAGCAGTGACACAAAGCTCCAAAAACTCCTCTTTTTAATTTCTGGGTAATTGCTGCACAAAATTCAATATCAAAGTAACCCCATGCAGACCTCCACCATCGACACTCACAACTTTCCCAGAGAACACACCAAGCCTCGTAATTTCACAGCAGCTGCAGCTGAATCAGATGCAAGTGATGAAATTCAGATGCTGCATCGCCAAAAAGGGCTGACCAAAGATTCCCAGTGAGCTAAAAACACCAAAGAACTCTGCAACTAAAATTCTTCAGAAGATATCAAACAAGATCTCTGGATTTTTTTAAAGCCAGTGCAGTAATTCCACTGAGTGTGCTGTGATCAGCAAAACTCTATTTCCAACACATCCCACGTTATGCCCTCAGCTCAGCTCCCTACGTTACAATTCAGCATCACCTCATGCTGTACAGTAAGATGAGCTCTGGAAAGACCAAGGAACACACGGGAGCTCCCTCCACATCCTCTCCAGCACCGAGACAGCAGGCCTCTAAGGAAATAAACCCCTTCAATGCCAGGGCGGTTTGGGGGGTTCAGATTAGCATGGCATTTTGCCTATTCCTACTAAAAATCAATTGCCGTAAGGAGAATGAAGCCATTTTTAACTTTTGTGACTGAACAAACACATTGCTATGGCATGGAAACACAAAGTATTTCAGGTAAAGGAACTCAGCCTTACCCACAGCTCGTTCACTCTGCTCCTTCCTGCCGGCCCATGCCCGGCACATGTGAAATCCTCATTCCAAACTGTCACCAATGAGAGGAGCTGCAGTAATGAGACACTCCTGAGTGAAGGAGAACATGGGTTTCCACACTGCTGGCCTGGCCCACTCAGCATGTTTGGGCAGAGCAAAGACCAAGCTGCCATTTGGTGCTGCAGACATGCAGGTGACACACCGGAATGCACACGTGTCACCAGGATGTCCAGGCAGCTCCTGCCCTGGCTGCAGTACTATGGAGAGCTGCAGCTCCAACCAGACTACAAAGCTGACACCTCCAGATGTTCAATTCAATTCTTCCAACAGGATAAAAGAAGAATTCACATCAACTAGGATAGGAGCTCCCCCAGGCTTTCTGCTTAATAATATATTACAGCCTGATTTCCCTCCTCCAGGGGAAATACCTTGAATGGCAAAGAAAATCTTGCTCATGACACCACTATAAATTAAGACATACAGCAGAGAGACAGCAAGGCCTCCGTGCTGCCTTCTGTATCCCAAGAACTCACAATTACAAGGACTGGCACACAAATGGGGCAAAATCCCCTCAAAGATCCCCACATCGTTCACTCACCCTGCCCATTCCTGCCTGCAACCCCATCACCCAGAGCTCCCCATCCTGCACCAGGATGTCTTGGCCTGAGCAGCGAGAAGTAGCCACTGCGCTCGGCTGTGCTGTTGACTCCTCGATCCAGTGTGCACAGCCACCAGCATGGCGGAGCCTGGACGTGGTCTGGTGTCAGGAGAGGCTCTGCCACAGCAGCCAAGCGCCATCCCATTGTACCAGCTCACCCTGCACAGGGGGGACATGAGCAGAAACACTATTTACAGTGATAGCCACGTGCCCACTTCTGTCACCACACGAGCACCCAGAACAATCTCTCATCTGCCACCTCTGACTGGAGCAGAACTGCAAGGAACAGATGACTCAGGGATCCTCAGCCATGCTCGTGGTGAACACCTGCATGTGTACACAAAGCCAGGCAAAAAGGGGCATTCCCAGGGAAAGGCACATCCTGGGCTCTGGGGCGAGCCCTATGCTGGTGCTACTATTGAAATGCTGTGATTACAAGGAAAACAGATGGGAGAGCTTCATGGGTAGAGCCCCATGAAGAAGAAGTGATTGGCAGCAAGAGACACCTGGGGTGGGGAAAGCCTGTCCCAGGACGGGATGCAAGGAACCAGTGTTGGAGCACATGCTGGAGAAGGAGGATGTGCTTTTCTGCTGCCAGTGACCAAACTTCCCTTAAGCTCCACTTGTTACATATTCTGCTTTCTGTAACTCTACAACTTCGTGTCAGCTGCGCAGAGGAAAGTGCTCAGCCCAGCGCTGGTAGTTGATCAGAGGTTTGCAAGAGACACCTCTGTCCAGTGGGTCCCTGTCACTGCGGCAGGGCAGGGCTGCTGAGGCAGGGCCAGGGCTCAACAGCTGCATGGGGCAAGCACCCCCTGTCACACCAACAACCTTTCTTCCTTTGAAAAAAGCGGGAAGAAATAGATTTATCACTAGAAGACACAAAGTCATTAAATAATTAAAAACAAAACTATGGGCACAATAAAAGCCCTCTGATAAACCCTTGCATTTTAATGCGTGTTAATTCCCCTAATGATTCTTTCTGTGTCTTACAGGGTCAAATCAATGTCCTCACCAAAAAATCCAATTACATCCCATTCATCGTATCTTTGGAGTGAGGCTATTGTTTGCTTTTGTCTCCTATCAAACCCTTTTCCCATTGCTTCTTGCCCGAGATTACAAACAAAAGGCAGCATGGCACCAGCAAGGTCAGATGAGACAGAGCTGGATCTGAGAGCCCAGCTGGTCCCGGCTCCTCTGTGACTGCACAGCGAGCGACACAAATCAAGGGACAGGAGCACTTGCCACAAACACTCGACTTGTTGCCAGCAAGTCCCTCTGGGCACCGGTCAGGGCAGGTGGCACTGGGTGGACCCCCAAGGCCACTCAAGAGCATCTTCATGGGCAAGGGCACCGTGCACCATGGGCAGCAGCCTCTGGGCCAGGATGTCCCACCTGGCCCCACAGCCCCTCTATCCCAGCTTTGGAATTAATGTCAGTATAAAGTGAGGAAGCATTTCTGAGAAAGGGCAAACCACTGAGAGCCATGCAGACCCAAATCTGCTTCTGAGCATGCCGAGCACAGGACTGAGCCCAACACTCCCAGGACACTGGTGAGAAGAACAGGTTTGATTGACCAGTTCAGGGAAGCACCCCATAAAGCAATGAGATAATTTAACATTCAAATCATGTGAGTTATGTTTTACCCTAAACTCAGATAATTCAGCGGTTCAATCTAGACTTTGTCACTCAGGCTGAAAACATTTTATCTGAGTGCGCATTTATTTTTATTTTGCATTTCCCTGTTAGTTTAGAACATGCCAGGGAGCCATGGGCTGGGAAGCCCACGGAGCTGCGTGAGACAGCACACACGCAGCTCCAGTGGCTCCAGATAACTGCCACTAAGAATGTTCTCACTGTCCCCACAGCCCTGTGCCAGCGTGGCACCATTCAGCCTCGCGTGGTCTGAGCGGTGGAATGAGCTGTCGTTACTGGCTTGGGCGCTGTGCTGGGGCCAGGGCTGGAGGTGGCAGAGCCAGCACGTGCTCCCCACCCGACACTACGTGACTGCAGCTCCTCAGATACTTCAATATTTAATGATGACACGTAACGGCCCAGAGCTGCAGCACATGGGTGACCTGATCTCACCCGCCACGTCCGAGCCGCTGTGGGGAGGATGAGCAGCAGCACCACAGCCAGCGGTGCGGGAACAGGAGCAGCAGGGCAGGTGCAGCTCCTGTGCAGTGCTCACCACTGGGATGTCCAGCAGCTGCTGCAGAGCTGTTTCTCTTGGCACATGGGAGCTGGAGAGGACATTGCTGTGAGGCACAGAACAGGAAATGGCCAGGGATCCGGCACCGGTGGTGTTGGAGAGGCCCATGACCGATTATAAACACAGGAAAGCTGCCAACTCTGCTCTGAGACGAAGGACTTGAAGTGAACGCGCATACATTTTTTGGAAGAAAAAGATAAAGTTATAAAAAGCTCTGAAATTCGCAATCCATGGGCTCCCTAAAGCCATGGACTGAGCATCAGTGCTCTCCTCACAGCTCAACCCCTCACCAGGTCATTCTGCATCGTCACAAGGTATCAATTCCCATCTGACTTCTCTTAAGAAAAACAGAAACTGGAACAGAGTAGGATTGCACAATTCCCTAGAGCAGGCAGCTCTGGCCACTGGTCTCAAAGCAACATGTCATTCATTAAAAAAAAGAAAAAAAAAAAAAAGAGTCTGAATTTCAAGTTATTACTTCGTATGAATTACATAAACCCAAATGAATAAGACTGAAATCTAAACGTGTTAGAAAACAGGAGGGTTTGTACACATCCCTGAATTTATACCACAGAGCTAATAAAGCTGCGATCTCTTAAGCAAGCACATTTATTCTCTTAGGAATTCACCACATCCTCGCTGCTATAAAGACAAATTCCAGCCCATCACTTCCTTATCATTCTTCTGCTCTGAAATGAAAATAAAAATTTGTGTTGACCATGGAGCATCTTCTCAGTTGGGATTGTGCCATTTTCATTTTCTACCTGTCCCCACTCTCAAAGCCATTAATATTCTGAATATCACAATTACAAACTGCTCCAAACACCACACAGAACTGGCTCACACCACCTTGTTCAGCATCACTGGAAAAAAAGTCCCAATCTCATTGCTTTTGTCCAGTTGTTCGGCCTAAAACAGCAACACAACATCAAAGAGAGGTTGCTCGTGAGTCAAGGAAAACCAAGAGCAGGAGAAGGTCAAACTGAGCTTGCAAGTGCCCAGCAGGGATGGGTCAGTCTGGCGGCCACGGGCTGACAACATCTGTCAGTAGCAAAACACTCCTTAACCAAAATTTTCTTCCTGCCATTGCAGGAAGGACTTGGTCTCAAAGTGTTACCTGTCTGAGACTTCCCAAGGCAGAAACATTGGTCTGGCCATATTGAGGCTGAGAAGGGGAAAAAGCTCAAATATCAGCATGGTTTTGCTGACAACCCGTGTCAGTGGCACAAGCTGCGGCCGAAGGTCAGAGGTTTCCCAGGGTTACACCAATTTCAAGCCCAGCCAGAACACGTGTCAGGCCAGACTTGCATGAATTTGGTTTTCCAATGCACACCAAGTGTGGAGGCACTTACTCATGCCTGTGAAAATACCACAGAACAGCTTAAGCCAGACCCCAGCTCTGTTACCCTAATGGATGAAAAAACTACCATTTGGGTCCCCAAGTGTTGCTTTCCCTTGGGTTGCAAAGAGCAGGAGATGGCCCGCAGGCACCTCGCTGCTGCCATCCCCTCACCCAGCCAGACTGGCTGAGCACACCTCTACAGGAAAAGGTGTGAGGGCAGCCCTGGGAGCGCTGACCAGTGCCACAGGAGAGTAAAGCTACCAAGCGGGCAATGCTTGTGGTTGGGGACACTCTCGCCTTGGTTCCCCACGTGGCAGTGAGCAGCAGGATTGCAGGAGGGGAGATGTTTTCATTAGTGACGGCATCTCACCAACCATTTGCTAAAGGTCCACACTATTAATTTAACAGGAAAAAATGGAATAGATTACTCTGCAGTTTTCAATTAAAGTACATGATGTCTTCAAACTGCAACCTTAATTAGATATTACAGGGTGACATTTCGTAATCCTGAGCTGCGATGGCTCATCGAGTCATCTGACTGCGATGGTGTTCTGCAGCACCGCTGGGGCCATGCACACCCAGCACCATCAGGAGGGCTGCCCTTGGGTTCCAGTGCTGGGGCACCTCGGCCAAACTCCTGGGGCTGAAGGAGCAGAAGGGTGAAACTCACAGCAGCAACAAAAACCTGCTGCAAATGGGCTTGGACACAGTCCCAAAGAAAACTTATGGAGAGGGGCAGGAGAACATAAAAAAAAACGAAAGGGAAAAAAAAGAAAAGTAGCAAGTAGACAACTTAAGCACTTGAAAATAAAGGCTAAACCTGGTACCAAAAAAACAGATTCAGACAAGAAATATTTTTTTCTAAAACACATGAAAAGGAGAAGAAAAAAAAAGCCAGTCAAGAGCACGAGCAGTGACTGACAGGCACCGGAGCTCAACAAGATCTGCTCAGCCACTTCACCTGCCAAACACATGGACAAGAACAAACTGAGACCTGTGATAGGTCTTTATAACAGCAAGAGCATAATTGGGCACAACCCCTGCAGCCATGGCTGTCCTAAACCGCTTGGAAGCACTGTTAGTCACAAGTAGGAGCAAAGTCAGCCCCTGCCTAATGGGATTAGGATGGATTTTATCTTCCATTTAGGCCCCACACTGAGGGACAGTCAGTAAAACAGAGCAATAACAAATAACAAATTTTGAGTTACTGGAAAACACCCATAGGTCACATGTGATTTTTTTTTTTCCTTTTAAATGACCTTGGACTAAACCCTGTGGTTTAAAGAACCATGAGCATTGGCGTCCTGCTGGCACTGTTGGTTCAGTTCACTTGTCCTTCAGAGCCTGAAAAAGTCATATATGCAGTGGGATAAAAAAAGAAAATTAGTGCACTAAGATCCATGTGTTTATGGTGCATAAATTACAGCATACTAGTAAAAATCGCAATTAATTTATATAATTTGAACAGTCATACAGTTTGAAGATGTTGAAGATTCCCGTGCTCCAGAGAGTGGGCACTTGCCACTGGAGACACTGCCCTGCTCTCAACTTCCACAGAAATCAGGAGGAACGTGGAATTTTCATGGAATTTCATGCAGCTCTCCAACAACTGGTGAAGCCCAACTGTGTCACCACAGGACGGAGCAGATGCCCTGTGAGCCTGCCCATGCTGCAGCCTCCTCCCAGCCCAGCTCATCTCCCCCACCACAGAGACACATCAGTCCCACTCTGGGCAACAGAGCCACTGCACCCAATGCCAGCAAAGCAACACACCAGTGCCTGCTCCATTAGCCTTCTCTCCCATGGAGGCAGCAGCAAACCCTTCCAAAGAACTGTGGAAGGGTCATTAAAAGGGAAATATCCGCACAAATTGCCCCTTTCTCCATATTACTCACACCCATATGTTCTGACATAATAATGTTCCACAGTCCTGCAGAACTGTCTTTTCAGCATGTTTTTGCATTATGCCTAATTCTGTCAGTTTTTCGGTCCCACATAACGACAGCTCAGTGCAGAGTCAGATATTAATCTGGCTTAAGAGACTCTCACCAGGAATTCATTTAAAACTGTAAATGTTAAAAGATTCTGTTGCTGATTTATGGCATTTTCTTATTTCAAATGGAATTAAAATCCTTCTAAAGATACATATTCAATCATAATAAAAACCATGTTCAGATGATGTTTCTGGTCAGACTGAGAGCCACAAAGCCCAGAAATCTGGGAATAGCAGGGACTGAGACATTTTACTGGCTTGGCCAATACTGTGCTGTCCTGCCACAACCTCAATCCCACATCTCAATTGGTGTGAAAGGGAGTCCTGGATGCTGCTGCTTTCATGCACCACCTATCCCTCTCCAGCCCAAGGACAAGGATGTCTTCTACTAAAGATCCAGCTGAACAGAGGAACTGCTGCACCTGAAGTGATACTCAATGGGTTTATTCCTTTTCCACTGTTTACACTGAAGGCTCTCAAGAAAGGGAAGTATTTCTGCCTCAGGTTAGGATCTGGCCGTGATGATTAACCTGGGCCATCGGCCCAGGGAGCACAGCAGGTCTGTCCCCAGAGGGACTGGAGGTCGCCAGCTGGCTCCCATCTGTGGAAACTGCCCCTCAGACCCAGAATTATCATGTGTCTTGGCACAGAAAGGAAACAACCATAAAACCAGAGCAGCATCAGGGAACTGTAAATTCTTTCCAAGTTATTGTCAGACTTCTAAGAGTTTAGTCATTCCTCGCTTTCAAGAAAACATAAGAAAAAAAGGGACAAGGTGAAAAAAAAATGACCAGAAAAAAAGACATTATTTGTGTGAAAGCTGTTTCCCATTCTGAGCAGTGCCAGGGCAGTAAACTGCCCAGGATTCCCTGCATTTCTGCTCGGAAAGGGGTTGACCAGAAGGCTGGTGTAAAGATAGGGCCGATGCCGCTGCAGGCTGTGCGGCAGCTGCTGCGTCCTTTCTCATGGAGAGGAGCCAGTGGAGAGCATGCATGTCACTTTCCAAAGGTTAGGCATCACAGGCAGTTTCATGTTCTTTACATTCCCAAGTGGCTGATTTTTGCTTTTTCTTTTAAATAATCATAAATCCCAGCATCTGCTCCCGGGGCGGGAACCCTTTGGCTCTATGCTCAGCCAGGGAAGGGAATGTGGCTGCCAGTGGCTGCTGCAGGTGTTATTTTTAGTGCGACAGCTATTTACCAGATCCATCCCAGAGGGAATTCAGGGAGGAAAAGGGATGCTGATGCATTTCTTAGTAAATACAGAAAAGGGGGTGAGCCACCCCATGCAGCGTGGCTGCAGCACCAGCTCCTGTCGGGACGTGGCAAGGGGGATGCGGCCGCAGCAGCACCTGACACCACGGTGGAGCAGTGGGGCCACCCCAGCACAGGTTCCCCACTGACCTCATTTTAACCTTCAAGCTCTTGGTGTTCGAAAAAGGCTTTCTAAAAGCAGATCTTATACCTAATTGACTCCAATTTGAAGCCCTGATCCTGTAATGAATGGCTTCCGAAATCAAACAAAGCATTTTGAACACCGATAAAATTGCCTGTTATGAAAGCAGAAGGTTTTAAGGTTAACACTGACTTCAACGCTTTGTCAAGGCGCATCAACAGCAGGATGAAAACAGCAGTCCCTCTGCTCAGGTAGCCCAAATCCGGTCACTGAAAGGGGACTGTGAACACTCATCCCAGACTGCGCTTCACATTCCCAGGAGTGTGTTCATTTCATATTAATTTAAAAATATACACCTTTAAAGAAAATTAAAATCTTGTTGATCAGAGGAAGGTATGCGTTTCAGAATTAATCTGCTCTTCACTGGTTTTAAGCCTTTAAAGTTCTGGAGAAGCAGTTTTAAAATCCAGGAGTTCTGCAGGCGCAGCCAGATGGGGATTCCCAATCAAACTCCTTTTATATTTCTTTTACTGCTCCATATTTAGCAATAAACTGGAAGCGAGCACTGAGAAGGTGCCACCTAAACATGACAGAAAGCATTTCCAAGTGAGGCTCAGACAGGGTGGAAAACCAGCCTAGGGCCCTGAACAAACTGCAAACTGGGTAAATGATTGACATGGCACAGAGTGCATGAGTGTGAAAAAATGCAAAGTAATGGACATTGGAAGAGCAAGATACATTATTCATCCAGCCTGTGAGGATCAGCACCAATGGCATCAACCACCAGGTAAGCGAGGGCACCATGGACACCACGGGCATACCTGCACTGGTCACGCCAGACCCAGCCTGCACTCCCCAGAGCTCCAGCTCTGGGCAACCACTCCAGCCCCACCCATGGGATAGAGAGAGATCTATATATCTCTAGATCTATATTCAGATAGTTACACACACCTTGGGACATTTCATTTTGCTCCATAGTTTTCTGAAGAAGGACCACTTACAGAGTAAAGAGTTTAATGAATTAAAGTGCACTTAAGTTAGGGAAGAACCCTAATGGAGTCCCACATTAACTGGGCATAACTGAGAATCTAGCACTGCCACTGTTTGGATTATAAACTGCAATGTCTGGGCACGCTAAAATTAGAAGCTACATCCTCTCGGAGCAACCTGCTGAGAATGAAGTGTTGGTCAACCGACACCTGTTTCAGCTCTTTCTGTTTCTGTGGGGGAAAGCACCAGGATTTTCCCCTTATTTCCCTTTCCTGGGGTTTTTACTGTCTTACTTGGCCCTGATTTACCCTGCGACCATCCAACAGCAGCGCTAGCTCAGGGATGCCACTCTCAAGGACACCACGGGCAGGCTCAGCATCCCTGAGGACAGCCCAGCCACAAAGCCCAGTGGACACTCCTGGAGGAGCCAACAGTGCTGGGTGCCAGGTGCAGAGGGATGGCATCCGGGCACCAGCATGCCTCAAGGGAGATGGGGATGGGCTTTGTGCCAGTCTCAGCTCTGCTCGGAGCTCCCCGACAGTATTTTGGAAGAGGGCAGCTCCAAGGCCCTGAACATTGTGATGCCAAGAGGAGTCTCCAGAATGTAGAGATCTTCCAGCTTCTTGTGGGCACTTAAAATATTATTTGATTTTTAAAAGAAAAAAAAAGAAAACAAATCGTGTTTTGTGGGACTGGAGCATCAAGAGCAGGAACAGCTGTGCCTGTACACACCTCTGTCTTTAACTGGTATGGTCCCCACTTGCTTAGTTCAAAATGGGGAGGAAAAATGCCACTTCCTCAATGCCCACCCTGGAGCACCACAAGGAGTGGCGAGGAGGAAAGGTTGCGCTGTTGCAGATACACAAGGAGTACACAGAAGTAGAAAAAGGTCATCCCATCACTTAATGTATGCAAATTATGTTAAATATTTCATTCATTAAATAGCTCAGGTTATTACTGAATTGTACCTTAAGCTGTTCAGAAAGTTCATTCTTCTTGCACTTTCTCAGTAATGTGAGATAACCAACTAAAATGAATATTTTACCGTTTGTGCAGACAGAACATTTATTAACAATTCTCTCACCCTCTCCTAAGCAGATTTCAGGCACGGTGTGACTTAAATTATCCAGAGGGAATGAATTTTGGTTTATTCTTAAAAGTTTGTTTCTCTCTCAGTTTGGAAGAGGGCAACAACCTGCAAAGACCCAAATACAATCCCACTGGGAGAGAAGAACAGTCACAGAGCTCTTTCCCAAAAGCCTGTGAGGGGGAGGAAAGCAGCAGCAGAATCTGGGGATTTTCCTCACTCTGAGCCCAGACACCTCTACTGTTGGCAGGGAAACAGCTCCTGCAATAGCCCATAACGTGCCACGGGTCCTGCGGGATTTCACATGAGTAATGTGAAGTGACAGAGCTCTGGCGCCCGCCGTCCCCCGTGCCTGGTGCTGCCATCCCTGGGACAGCTAGGCGAGGGGGAAGGGGCCACTCACCAAGAGCTGAGGCAGCAGCGTCCTCATCCACAGTGTCAAGGTCACCACCCCTTCCAATGAGGGGAGCAGGACCCAGCTAACCCACCAGCACACTCCAACAGCTCCCAGCCCCATGGACCAGCACGCAGACCACCCTCCCTGGGGCAAGGGCGGGACTGAACACACCCCAGCATATGCTCAGAGGATGCCATCACACAGGCAGTGGCCTGAGGGGCAACACAGGTGTCCTCCACCATCCTCCACAGCGCTGCCTCCCACCCTGTCTCCAGATGACCTTCCCATTTGCATGCCCATAGGCAGCTCCCCGGGAAAACCCACTGGGCTTCAATCCAGCTCTTAACACAGCGTGGCAGCCACATCTGTGTGTATTTCCAGGCTCAGAGAAGATACAGAGGGATAAAAATAATTATCACTGCAACGGCAGCTCCGGCATCTAAGTCAGTCCCTGGCCAGTGACCCAGGAAAGGCAGCTCCCTCTGGAACAAGTGTGTCCCTGGGACAGAGGTTTACAGCCCCAATTGAGCAGACATCCTGCGATGTCTCATCAATCTCAGCTGGGAAAAACCTTTCCATTTCCAACAAGAATATGCAAACCAGGCTCCACACTGTAAATCTTCCTTTGCCGCGCTAAGGAGATAAGTAGGACCTATTAACCTCCCATGTTATTTCCAACTTCATTATTGGAGCTGACATGGGGAGAGCACACGGTGACGGCTCTTTTTGGCAGAGTGCATGTAAATCGCTTTCTCAAAGGAAATTACTTCTCTGGGCTGAATGTTATTAATCTAAATTCTCCCTTAGTCAATTTGTTGCCCGTAATAAATATGGAACAGGTTGCTACGCTCATCTCTGAGGGCATCCTAATCCAGCTGAGGTTTTCCCCCTGATTTGAAGGAGATCCTGAGGAGCTGCTCTGCAAGAGCAACCTTCACCCAAGGATGAGACCATCCACCCCAACGTCATCTGGCACGTGAGCACTCTGCAATTTCATCATGAACTTATATCTTCACACTGCTGGCATGGAGTGCTCCAGCACCAAAGTGTGAGCAGGAGCAAGCCAGGACCTGGTGAGGCTGGGGAAGGGACAAGAGGCACGTCCTTGACCTGCAACATGATGTGGTAGCTTTCCATGGCCAACACCTTCCATGGCCAGTGCATCATTTATGTCAGCTTCAGTACTGTTGAAGCAGCTCAACTTCCAGGGTTCAGGAGTTTATGCTCTTTCTCAGTAGATACACACTTGACACCCTCCTCATGCAACTGAAAAAAACCTGGAGCAATAACGGATCAAAAGCCCCATAAAAACCATATCCAAACCCAACCTAAACTTTGTCAGATGCACAGCTAGAAATGACAAATTTCAGATCTTGAATTCTTGGAAGAATTGTAAGCTAAAGGGAATTTTAATTGCCCATTATTCCTTCCTTTTACTGAGAACCAGCTTCTTGCCAGTAAAGCTTTTCACAGAAATCCTCACAGAACACCCTTTCACAAAAAGCTCGTGACCCCTTCTACTCAAAGGCAGGCACCTCCGGGCAAGGGTGCAGACTGTGCACACCCGAGTATGGAGCAGGTTCGGAACACTATAAATCCCGTGGCACAGACAGCCCTTCTCCTCATTTGTTACCAGCCGAGTGTGAAAATGTTAATGAAGGCAGCTGTAATAATCTACGGGAATTTCCCAATTAAGATTTCATTCACGTCCGTCAGCTCTGGCTCCCACGCAGCCCCTGCGTATCCCCCCTTCCACCCAAAAGCAGCCCTCATTGCAGGGCTCCATAAAGGCACCCTCACCCAAACACCCCAACGAGGGAAATCACTACCATTCTATTAACTCCAACTTTTATTACATGCATTCCTAGAAGCAAATGAGTGCATAGAGATTTTAAGTGTGTATCTACCCCCCTACATAGTGTTTGAAATATAACACGCTGACAGTGTTGGGTCAGGCGATACCACAGCACCTGCTTTTACTGGAAAAGAAAAAAAAAATTAAAAATTAAATTTTAGGGGTGGCTCATGGCAGCCCTGGCTCATGGGAAGCTGGTGCCTTCCCAGTTCAGCAAGACGAGCCCTTAGAGCCTGTCCGCGTGTTGGGAGCACATCTCTCTCTCAGCAGAGCAGAAGGGAAAGAGACTCCATGATAACACGAAGGCATCCTCACAAATAAATTACTTTCCTACCACAGTCGTGTGATTTTTAATTTTCCTCTAATTTCAGGACTGCAGCACTGATATAAAACCCCTCTAAGTGTTTTAGGGAGATTGTAATGGTCCTATACTAAAATAATTCAACCAACACTATAATTTTAGTACCACTATCAAAATGAAATAATGGCTGTTTACTGTGTTACACCTTTCAAATGACCTTCATTTGAATATAAATTGTGGCTCCAAACTCCAAAAGCTGCTCTATTTCAGGAGGCAACAAACTGAGGATGCTTACCCAGAGTTTACTCTGCCAGCAGATTCTCAGCATAACCACAAAGGCCAAATGTTTTTTGGGGGTTCTTTTCCTCTAAAGTTGCCTGAGACTTGCCTAAAAGACCCATGTGGATCTGACCGGGAGCCTGAGCCACAGCCCTTCACTCCACTCCAAGCACAATGGGAATTGCCTGTTCTGTTTTATCTGGAAACACTTATCGGTGACGGAACCATTCACTTACAGCTCCCTCCTCTACTATCCATCCTAGCTTGGACAAAGAACAAGGATTACTCTGCCAGTAATCAAGTACCCAGCTGGGAGAAGGTGGATAGGTCCAATCTTAACCTAGGCCTGGGAAAACATCTTATTTTTTTTAGGTTTAGGCTGTGTTTGCCCAACACAGGCTCTTGCACTGCTTTGGGGAGCCCATGCAGCCACCTCTGCCCAAAGGAGCTGCCGCTGCCTGGGCACTGGGGACCCCCTTGGCACAGACCCGGGCAGCTGTACAGGCACTGCCAAGGGAATGCTGTTCCCAAACCCTGGGGCCACGCAGCTCTCACAGCTCAGCCCACACAGCCGGAGCGGGGGCAGCCATGGCCGAGGTGGTGCAGAAGAAATTTCACTACGGACATTCCTGATATTCACTCATCCACCTGGGAACCCTAGTCCAGCACCAGCTATTTCTCTCTAATAATGAATTTTTGCCCTTTCATCAACATTAGTCAGAACAAGATCTGAGAAAATTCCCATTTGGTGCCAGGAATATAAACAGAAAACACTGACATGACTGGCAACAAACAGAGCCAAGCAGTGTGCCTGGCTGTGCCCACCTGCCACCACCTGATCCTGAGCCCTTCCAAGATCATTTCTAAGTGGGGGAAAAAAAGTATTATGAAAAAAAAAATACTTTCTCTGTAAGGCACAAGAAGCTGTGCTACGAACTCCCCTCCTGCAGACACCAAAGAGCCGTGATCCCACAGGGATGCTCCATTTTCAGGTGCTCAGAGGCACTCATTTTTCCTCCTCTCCTCCAATTCCCAAAAAAACCAATGGTGATCCAGGCATGAGGCTAAGAAGCCAGCGTGCATTTGGTGCTGCTCACAACCCGAGTGCTACACAGGGAAAATCCCACATGCCAAAAATAGGAAGCATCTGTAAACACTCCCATTCCAAGACACCTACATGTAATTACCTACAACTAGTGATGAGGAGGAAGAAAAACTCACTTTTAGTTTTTAATTCCCTTCTCTGTGCATAAAAGGAAGAGAAGCCCTGGCCAGCATCTCTGGAGGGCAAGGGCAATGTGTGGCTGCAACAGTCTGTTTTGCAGCAGCACCATTTCGGGGCAGGAGAAAGGGAAATCCCTTCTGTAAAGGCTGACTTCTGCCTTTCTCCAGAGCCACCTTTCCTCGGCAGATCCAGCCCTCCCGAGGGCCGAGCCAAGCCAGCAGAGGATGCCCCAAAGCGGAGATCCTGACACAACACCTGTCTTCTCTGTGGTGATAAAAGGGGTTTAAACAAATAGGTATTGTATAAAACATCAGAAAACACAACAAATTAGTGTTTAAAAGGTAATTTTGCAAAATTACAGTCTTGTTAAGAGATGCCATCATGGTTTTGCACATTCCTTTTCAGGCAGAAGCAGGAAGGGGACTTAAAACACATTTTATTGTATTTTAGCAAAGACTGAAGAGGTACAGACCCATGCCTTTGGTAGCCCGTCCCCTCACACCGCGTCTCAGTTGTGGCAGCACAGCCCTGTCTAGTGAGATTCAAATGATGTGATGGAGCCAGGTAAGCACCCTGCCCCAAAATCCCCACCACAAAACTGCCCGTGGGATGCTCTGACATGATTTTCAAGCACTTGACAGCAAGGACTATGCCAAAATACTCAAGGTCAACAGGCCAGCATGGTTCGAGGCAATCTGCACCTCTTAAAACAGTGACGAATATGTTATTTAATTTTAATGAGCTTTTTTGCATCTCCAATCTAATTACGGCATTATCAAGCACTGCTCCGAACTGCAGGTGGCTGCTCATTACTTGGGGTAAGGCTGTCACAAGCATTTTTCATGAATACTAAAAACTGCCTCATTTCACCACCCGCTCTGAAATATCCCCAGCTGATCGCTCCACTTCCAAATGTGGGGTTTGGTGTGGTTAACAGAGAGTAGTGCTCACCAGCATGGCTCCTGCAGCCAAAACCCTGAGGGAAATCACCATATCCACCAAAACAAGTGAGTTTTGGTGTGCAAGACGCTCCTGCCAGTAGTGTCCCCCAAAAGCAAACATCCCTCTGTTCTGCACACAACAGTGAGGACACCATGTGTCAGGGCACTGAGGAAAACCCCTTGCTTCCAGATTGCTTCCAGTTTTTACTTTCAATCAACTTAGTATTTTTTTTAAACCATTATTAAAAGCAAGGAAAGCTCCAACATCAAAGGCATTTTAGCAAGATCAAAACTCCTCAGTGTTCCTCTTAAGCTTTGCAAAAAATCATATTTTTCTGCTATTTTTTGGCCAGTTCTTTTGACCACCTCTCCTCATAGGCTGCTGTTTCCTCCATGAGGTGCAAAGATGTTGAGCTCACATCCAAAAGGCTCAGTAATCAGCAAGAATCAGATATTTTAATCCTCCCTGAACTCCTTTTTCCCTGCACGCTTTTGTGAGCACAGGCAACAAAGGGATAAGGAAACGCCAACAGCAACTTCTCCTCTTACAAAGCAGGGAGGTAAGGAGGACACCTCACCTCGGCAACCCCAAATCCTCATCCCTCAGGAGTCAGGAGCAGCTCAGCTCATCCTTGAAAATTGCCTTTCCCCCCCAAACCTGCCACAACCGGCGGCAGTCCACCGGCCTGCCTGACCGGGAGCACTCACCTGTGTCCAGAGGCCGCGGCGGCAGCGGCGGTGGGGAGCGAGGGCTGCCGGGGACACCGGGCTCTGCGCCACAGGCACGCCGCAGGACGGCGAGGGCAGCCCGGGCGGGCGCCGGGCTCGTCCAGCTCCCCCGGCAGCCTCATCAGTGCGGACTGAAGGCACCTGGGAGGGGCCGCGCACCTGGGGCTGGGGCAGCCGGGCAGCAGCACCTGGGCCGCCTCCCCCACGCCAAGAACGCACGGGGGTGTGTGTTTGTACGAGCGTATGTGTATGTATATGTCTGCACGTGTGCACGTATCTCCGTGCATACACGTATCTGTACGTGTAACGGCACACCCGACAGGCAGCAGAGCGGCCCGGCACACACGTGAACGCTGCAGGAGCCGCGGTTTGGGAACGAGCGTTCCCGCCGCTGCTGCAGCCCCAGGTGTCCCTCTGACCTTGCTCAAACCGCAGCTGCGTTTGGGACGCGGAATCGCTGCCACCGGGGCTCCCCATCGCAGGGGCTGGCGAGGCAGGGGCACTGCCCGGCGCTCCGGGGAATTGCTCGTTCCCGGAGCGGGAGCTGCGGGAGGCCCAGGGAACGCGGCACCGCGGGCGGGGGAGCGTGGCGACATCCGCGCTTGCTCAAGCCGGGCGCCGGAGGACCTGCCGGCTCCCCCGGCCGCTTCCTCCAGGCCCCTCTCCAGATAAGCACATTGACTTTAAACTAAAGCGTGTGCCAACAGCTGCAGCTCCGCGACCAGAGCAGGCAGAGATGTGGAGCTGAATGATAATTAAATACATTCTCATCATCTGTCATTTTTTACTGCAGGTGCCAGTGTAATAAATCCGAGCTTGACTCTTCTGTCAGCTGGCAGCGAACATGTTTTAAAGCCAAATCCCGGGGGATGAATTCAGAATGGATTGGCCTTGCACAGGGAGGAGCCACCTCTAACACACCAAGTGGATAACGCATACCTGATTGCTTTCATAATACTTTTATTATTTTGGTGACACCTTTCAACCTGATCCTACAGAGAGGGCAAACACCTCCACCTCTGTCTTCCCCTACACCCTAACCCTCCCCACAGGGCTCTGCTCTTAACCCCCGACACTCTCCTAGCATCTTGGTGTGCCCATGACCCTCTAGGGGTACTAGGATTCTGGTCAAAGAGGAAAAAAAAGTCAAAGGAAAAAAGCAAAATTTAAAAAATATTCAAATTAATTTAATTAGAACAACTACAACTCAGAAAATTAAACATTTAAGTTACTATGCTGTAAACCCAACTCATCCCTCTGGTGCACAGCGATGGAGCAGCTGTTTCCCCATGGATGGATGCCAACCTCTCCCCGGTCATCTTGTGGAGAACAGTGAATCCTTCGCTGCAGACGCTGCTGGGACACCCCGTGTGACAGCATTTTCCACACGCCTGTGATGCAGCACCAGCCCCTGAAGTGCAATGACGCTGCAGGAGTGAACAGTTTTGGTTTGAAGTAGATTTATTATTTTACCAATAGTTTTCTTCTCTTTGCCTTTTATACACAGCCTGGCTGACACACAGACCAGGTACAAATTCAGGTGCCGCAGGATGCTCCTGCCCCCGAGCTGGCCCGTCCCAGGAAGGATGGTAAGCCTGGCCACAGGGACCAGTCCCTGCAAGCCCAGGTGGGGAAAGCATGGAGCATGAAGGGAAAAGCCAAAACAGCGATGAGAAAGAACCATTCCCCTTGTTTCACTAACGATCACCAGTGCCTGGGCATGCCATGGCTGGGGCTTGCCAGCTGCACCCGCTATTTATAACACTGGCACTTACATAATTAGAGCTCGACAGCTTAAAACACAGGCCTGGAAATCAGAGCACTTTATTTACCCAGCCAAAGCTCTATCACTGCAGTTGGCTTTCTGATGGGGGAAGTGGTGTTTATGGAGCGCTTGTAGGTGCCTCTGTGCCTCCAGCTGCCCTGAACGGCAGTTCCCTCCCGGGAGCATGGGCTGGTGGGAAACACATAGGTAAATCCTTTGGCAGCACTCTCTGGCTTCCAAGACTTGCTGGACTCTTAAAAAATCCAGATTTTAATTTGGGGCAGAATATACATCTGAAGGGGCAAATAGCTCTGGGTCCTGCCCCAAGGTGGGCACAGGTGCCTGTGCTTGCCCCCAGGTGGTTTCTATCTACATTAACTGTATGTTCCACCCCTTGATCAGTTTTGACTTTGGCCTGTTACTTTGCCAACTGTATGTGTGTCCTGGAGTCACAAATGCCTTTTTTAAATGAAATTAAATCATAAACAAGCTAAGTGGCTACAGAAGAGCAGATCCCCCCTTTTTTGTGCAGGAACCAAACCCAGTGCTGCCTACCTTGCAGTTTCCTTGGCAAGCACACAGCTCTGCTCCCTCGCTGGAGCAGCAACAGCCTTGTAACACCATCAGAACACAGGTACAACTCCAAAAAAACCTCTGGAAAAGCCATGACTGAATTTGGGGGCAGGAATCGCTGACACTGTACTTACAGCATTGGTACAGACCCCTCCCTACTTCCCACAGTCAGACTATCCTGAGATGGGGTTCTCGCTGCTCTCCCCTGCACATTCCTCAATTCACCATCCCCAAACTCAGGATCCACCAATGCCAGAAATACCTGATGTGGGTCTGTGATTGCCCATGCCAGCGCCACTGCCCACAGCATCACCTGCGCTGTAACACCTACGTTAAACAAAAGCACCTTTTCCTTTCACTAAAAACAGTCCCACGGATTAAAGATTCGGATGCCACAGCAAAGCAAGTTAAACATTTACTTTCTATTAAAACATCTAAATGAGAAGATTAAAACCTGGTTTACATTAAACAGGCAAAGTCAAATCAGCACAGGAGCAGCTTAGCGGGTATTTAGAGCCAAGGTCTTCTGATGTGCAGAGGTAACCAACGTATGGAGGGAGGGATAGGAGGGATTTCCTAAAACTACTCAGAAAGCAGTAAAAAAACCAAAAGCAGACATACGTTAGAACAAATCTCCCATCACTGTCCCCACGCCGCCTCCCAGAGCCATTCTGCTGCAGCTCCAATCAGCTCACTCCTGCTGACAGCTCTTGCCCCAGATTCCCCCATAAAATATTTTCACAGCTTATTACTCTATTTAGCACACTGCACACTTAAGCTCTTTTGTTTATTTTTCATTTGAGATGGCAGGAGGAGACGATCCAATGGAACGCAGAAGGGGGTTATTGACTATGTTTAGTGGCAACTGCTCACAGGAGCAGCAGTTAAGAGGTCATGGAGGTGATGCAGGCAGAGCTAACTGCTGCAGGAATTTATGCTCTAATTTTCTAACATCCAAACAGATTCTGCCTGGTAACAGAAACCACCAAACTATGGCTGGTTACTGCCAAGGCAGAATTCCCCCCCCGGAAGCTGAATGTCTCCCTTAACAGGGCCAAAATCCAAGTCTATTTGTAAGTGCCTGGAGCTGATCTAACAGCGTTAGGACACAAGACCAGCTCAGTCTTGCCATGTGGGTGCCAAGGCAAAGCTCCCGCTGCTGCCAGGCACCTCTTCCACAGTGTGTATTAGCCAAGCTTCAGGATCACCAAAGGTTTTGGTGATGCAATTTCAGACGAGTGCCAAACCCACAGGGTAACACAAAACACCGTCACTGCCAGACACGGTCCTTCATCCAAACACCTGGGATCCAAACCTGAGTACTGAACTGGCACGTGCAGCGATGTCCCCATGGCTGGCAGAGGACCCCCACAGGGACTCGCACACAGATCCCAGTCCCAAGTTTCAAAGTGATGTACTCTGATGTACTAAGAAGCCAGTTTTACACTTCCCCACTACCACAGCTCCATCAGTTGATCTTGCTGCCATTAAAGGAAGGCATCAGAGTTCCCACACTCCATGTAACAGAATTAGACTGAATCCCCCCAAATGTCCTAGAGGTCATCCCAAATAGAAGTCTCTGCTTCAGTTTCTTTTTGTACTTGGTTTCAAAAATTTAAAAAGTGAAAAGCAGAAGGCAGCGAGGGGCAGAGCAGACACATACAGTCCCTGGGGTGGAGGGTTGTTTACTTTTTAAAAGATCACACTTCATTTCAGGGTGAAGCAGCACCCAGCAGAAGGCAGAATCCCATGACAGTGCTGCCTAACTAGCCTTGTCAGAGAAGTTTTTTATGAGCATGTACTGTACAAAAGGAATAATACCTTTGATTAAAGTATTTGGAAGAAAAGTTGCACAGCCAGAAACCAAAGGGAGGTCTCACCATTATTTCTCACCTGATCACACTGAATAAAATGGCCCAACTTAGAAAGTATTTTAGGACAGAACTTAGAGGCTCTACTTGCAAGCAAATGCATTTTGCTGCTTGCGCAGACTAAACATACTATATACAGACAGGAAAGTAGCTGGGTGGTCCCAAGGCTCGCTGTCAACAAGTGACACGACCCATAGGCCACGTATAATTGTCATGGGGAAGGGTCCCACTACCTGCTGTGAGCAGGAGGCACGCGAACAGCCCTGGGACACTTTGCAGCTACCACTCGCTCGACCCTGCAGCACCCGAGCGTTGGCATTCCTGCTGCCATCACTTGCACTCCAACACGCAAAACGTGGGAACCCCGGGGCACGGCAGCGGGATGCTGCGAGCCCCAGCGCTGAGCTCCGCCCGCACCCCTCCCGGGGCGATTCAGGCGCTGCCCTTGCCAGAGCCTCGCCGCTGGCGGCCCTACAATCGCCGCCTCCTCCAAGCCCGGGTCTTCCCTGTAAACCTGCACATTCAGTGCCTTCACAGCACCCTCCTGTGGGGATTCCGCGTCCGTACAGACAGGGGGGCAGCTGGAAACGGGGCGCGATGGAAACTCTCCTCCTCCGGCGATGCCGCGGGGACAGGCAGCTCCAGCCGCTCGGCTCAGGCTCCGAGCACAGCGGGCCGTCGGCCGGCACGCACCAGGTCCCGGGACCGAGCGGCGCGGGGTGACGAGGCGATGCCAAACGCATCGCGGCCACCGGCACAGCCAGCACCGCACAGGCAACCGCGGGGCCACCGGCGCTCCCGGCACCGCCCGGCCTGAAACCGGCCAACTGCTTGTCTGTAACCGACTGACTCACAAAGCCAAGCACTGGCAGGTAATTACACAACCAAGGAAAAATCCATGGCTAAAGCAGATTGCATGTAGCAATCCCTGACAAACACAAACTACACCTCAACTCCTTCCCTGGGGTGTGTGATTGCCCCCCATGGGATATACCAGTGCTTAAAACCTCTCAAAACTAGGGAAACCTTCATTTTGCAGCACATCATTCGGAACCACGTTCTTCTACTTTCATAGTGATGTTGCATTTTCATTCAGATACTTAAAAAACACTTTTATCCGAAGTTAGTGATTTTACACAACACTTTGCACCACGATGAAAACCAGTCAGTGTACTCATTTTTAAGAGAAGGAAGATTTGAGAGAGTTTATAATTATTATATTACTAAATATTTAAGTTTTAAAAAAAAAAAGTTTGCATGTTACTTACACTGTTGATTTACAGCAGAGTGGTGCCAAGATACAGAAATCCCAACTATCATATACCTTCCCACTTTTTGCAAGGATGCTGCAAAATTAGAGTTGGATAAATCTCAAATCTGAATTACTGATTACCCTCCAGGTTATGCAGCAATTTCACGTCCCTCAGCATACATGACTTGCAGAGCACACACAGATCAGTTCACTTGTGCAACAGGCAGTAAGAATATGTGGCATCATTCACTTTTGAAGTCCCTCACACCAGAATAATTCATCTGAATAGATGATGCTTCTGCAGGAACAAACCAAGTTTTTTGCTTCTCAAATGAACAGGATTTTTAAATAAGTCTGGCAGAAAAGCATTAGGTGGAGCGCAGACACACTACAGACACCCATCGCTAGTTAACATGCTCTAAAGTAAGAGCGATCCTGGGAGGGATGATAATCCCTCATTTACTTCTTCCTCCACCTAGAGAAGGAAGTTCTTTCCATACCCTTAAGTGCCTGGCAATGACCGCTTTCACTTGTTGGGAATGGCATGTTTTTCCTGTCCCTGGAGTACCCGAGTATCCAGTCATGGAAAAGAACAGGCCATAGAATCAATCACAGAAGCTGTCAGGGAAGAGAAGAGCATCTAGTCTGGAAAATTCAGGTGCAAAACCGATACTAAAAACTGCCATTCCATTGCCACAAAGCCTTTCCAAACCATCATCCTCTTGAAAGTTAAAAATTCACTGCACTCATGAAACTCTGAGAAAGGAAGAGCTGCTTAGCTACCAAATTCTGAGGACATAACTGGGCTCTACAGCTGCTCTTCCAGGGCAAGAAAAGGCTGAGGCTGGTGGAAAGAGGGTGTGTGGAGACTGGAAGCAAGGGCTGGAATCCATCCAGCAGAACTCAGGAAGCAGGGAAGCCAACGTGGCAGAACAGAGCAGGCAGAGCTGCAGCAAGATGCACCAAGCACGATTTTTGTTGTTACTAGGCCACGAGGTCTGTGTCAGGGAAGGCTGGGTAGGAGAGGAGACTCCCATTGCTACTGGATGTACAACATGACTTACTACTACCACCAGAAACTACAGCACCATCGGGCAGCAGCAGCAGGATTTTCCGGATGAGAACACTTCATTTCTACCTTGAAGAATATCAGTTCTTTCTCCACTACCCACCCCTTCTCAGGGAATAGTAGAGCTATTCCCAGATACAAAGAAAATGTGTCCTAAATAAATGGAGAAGAGAAAGGCAAATGAAATGTTTGATAATAAAGTCTTGCAAGCTGTAGCCTTTTACAGGAGGGAAATTATCTTCACAGCTGGAAGGACACCTCTCCTGGCATCAAGGTCAGAACTTCTTAAGGAACAGTGAAGCCCAGACTGTCCCTAACTCAACAGGTACCTCAGGAGCACTGTTCCCCAGCTGCCACCTTCTACATATCCCCAAGAGAAAAAGTGAAGCTGCAGCATAAACCCTGGTTATCACATTACACATGGATCCAACTGTGAATCAGTATATTCCTCAGCCTCTCCTCAGCCCACCACCCTGCCAACATGTGAGGGGGCAGGGAGTGAACAGATGGACCTGGGTGACAGAGCAGAACTTCTCATCAGGAACGCACATCGCGCACCACAGCACCTTCCAGGCCCCTCCAAAGAATGGAGAAAGGCAAGTTGTAGTATTTGTTTCATACATTCATCACAACAGGAACATCAGCCAGATCTAGACTAGGTCCAAGGGATAATCACTGTAATTAGTGCTTCGTTCATATAATTACCAGCAGACCCTGTAACATTTTACAATGGAGGTAATTACCCACATTTTACAGCTGAGGAAACAGATAACAGTGCAGGTGAGTAACTTAAAAGAAATCATCAGTGAAACTGTGGCACAGCCAGAGACTGCAATTATCCTTATTCTCAGCCAAGGCTCTCCCCAATAATCCGTGCTGAATTCACTTCTGTCTTGTGGGAAGGAATCCAGAGAAAATAAACACAAACTGGAATTTCCAATGTCTAGAAGAGCTGAAAAGCAGACAAGCCAAACCTGAAGGAGAAATAAAAACACATGTTTAACACTGAGCATTTTCTGAGCTGAATTGCAGCTATGAGCGGGGGACAGGCGAAGGACCCTGCTCTAGCAGACACAAAGCCAATATAGGGTGTCAAGTGCTACAGTTCTACTTTTGAAGCAGAGGAAAAGCAGAAGCACAGGAGCAGGTCAGGGCCGGCTGCCCAGTGGCACCAGCTCCCCCTCTCAGCCATCAGAGACCTTAATGCGCTTTGAGAAGTTAGAGATTAAAGCAGGAGCAATAATTAAATTTAAGGACTTCGCAAACCAACGCACACCCAGAGCAGCAAGCAGGGTGACAAGCCTGAGAAATTCACCTCGAGCCTGGGGAGAACCTCCCCACAGAGCTGCTGCCAGGGCTCGTGCCCTGTTGTGAGGCCAGAGCAGCACTCGGGCTCTGCTGGAAAGGGGGAATTCCCTTCCCCTTCACACTAGAGCAGCAGGATCTGTGCCTAGAAGCCACCAGCCATGAAACATGAGTAGAGTCTGTTGCCACTTGCTCAGTTTACTGTGTACAGTAAGGTACTACACAGAAATCTGTGTTTTCCCAGATACAGGCTTGGGTGGGGGGGGATAGACCTGTCCTGTACCTTCATCCTGCACCTCTGGATGAATTTCAGTATTAACAGAAAATAGAGTGTGCATATGCTGACTGATAGATCTGATTTTTGAAAGTAGTCCAGACCAAAGTGAGCAATTTGCTGCTGTCTGAGTATGTTTTATTAAAAGAGCAGTACATGCAGATGACACACAGGTGTCTATCAGGTAGAATAAAGCAGATTACGTTAATCCAACCTCAGCTGCATTACCTGAACTGCAAGACATGCAACACTCTAAATCTTGTACATGTGCCAAGGCTTTCAATTCAACCCTTCAGCATTTGGTTAAGGTTAGCATGTAAAAGCCTCCAGCAACAGAAGATACTGCACAGATTTCAAAAGTAAGACTTGTTTCAGCAGTGGATGTTATCAACATTCTTGCTTTGAGTAAGAGAAAAACCTCATAAGCAGGAGCAAATCTCTCAACAGAGTATTCTCTCAATATTTAAATAGACAAATGTTTTGCTTTGCAAACATCTTGCAGCATTTGTGTAGTTCTTTGATTAAGTGGTTGAAGAAAACATGTATTTTAGCTCCTGCTCCATAAAAAACAAGCCCAGTAAAGTGAATTAAGTTCCATCATTTCTTGCCATCCGAGGGTCAGCTGTTGCTGTTCCTGCTGTATCCAGCAGCACTGCAGCAGAAACCTGGGGACAGATTTTACGCTGGGGCAAACGGCAATGCTATTGCTAGGTCAACAAAGCCGCTTTTCTTGCTAGTATTTACTGGTTTTTATACAACAAACTGAGGACAATTCCTAACTCCTCCCTTCCCAAGCATTCTGGAAGCCCATGCAACAGCTGAACAGGCATAACCCATATTATTACACTGATTTCTGCGAATAAACATCTGCATCTAACACAATACATGGAAAGATCAGAACAAAGCATGCACCACTCTGTCACCCCACCACCTTGGGAGCTACACCCGGCTAGTTCCACGGCTCAGAGAGCTTACCTTATGAAAGGAGGCAGGATGGACATGACAAAACATGAAATGACAAAAAAGAAGCAAGACATTCTAACCATCTTTTAAGCTCATCTGTTTTTACGTTATTGACTCCAATTCCCAACATCAAACATTTTTATTCCATCTCTTCTTTTTCCCTGCTATTTGTTCTAGCAGGAGGCAACCAACAGCCACCCCTCTGCACAGGGAGGGAGATTCCCTTCAGTTTCCAGACGTCTAAATAAAGGTTTTTTAAAAATTGCTTCCCTGGAAAGTCAAGGCATTCACATCTAACTGCTGCCAACATAAAATATGTGTTACAAGGAGGAGAAAAACAGTCTTCAAGGAGCTTTCTTGAGTAAAATAAGTATTTTTTCCACTCGGTTTTAAAAACCTTGTTCTGGAGACTGGAGAAATAGCTCAAGATGATTTCTAGAGGATCCTTCTTATCAGGCTGACAGGCAGCATTAAACCCAGAGCCAAAGCCAAATCCCAGCTATCCCAGACACACTCGATGAGGAGCAGCAGTCTGTGTATCAGAACTGATGACTCCAGGTTTCCAAAAACTCTTACAGCTAAAATTTGGAACAGGAAGGGAAAGCAAAAAGCCACCTGAATGCTTCAAGCACTGATGAAGGCTGTGATGGTCCAGCACAGCTTGTAGCCATGGGGTCAGAGAAACTCCTACACCAACATGGAGGTGCTGGGCAGAGAATTCTGTGAATTCTGGACCTGCCATGTTATTTTAACAGGCAATTCTGCCACACAAAGGCAGTTTGAAAAAAGGGATCTTGTGGTTAAGCAAAGAGATCAGTGCCGTAAATACCCTTCTCAAGCAGGGATGCCAATTCAAACCAGCTGCTTCCTGAACCAGGCTCTGGTGATGATGGTGAATCCCTACTGCTCACCCAGAACCTGGGACTGATCCCCCCGGGCCTTTCCGAGGACTCACAGGGAAGGAGGCAGCTCAGTCTCAGCCCTGGGGGTCAGCAGGACCCCCACACAGGGAAGCAGAGCTTGCTGCGTGTTCATATGGGCTTCAGGCTCCTCCCAAGGCCAGGCACCAGCAGAGCCCACTGGGACTATGTGCACAGCTTGCTACAATTTTAATCTGTAGTTCTAATGAATGATATATTTATAAGCATCAATAAGGCTCTGAGAAGACCTAAATCCACTTCAGTGTTCATTTAGAAGCTTCATCTGTGTGCAGTGAAAACTGCAGCATTAAATGTTGGAGAATAAAATAATGAGACACTTAAAAAGTAATCTGTACTTCAGTGGGCTGTGCTCCGTGGATTTCACACGACCATTTACCAGATAAAAACAGAATCTGGCCAAAATCTGTCTTATCCACTGGTTCCTTTTCAATAGGAAAATGGAAAGAATCAGCTACTAAGCTTTGGGGGCTTTGCCATCCCACGTACACATCATGCTTCTTCCCTAAGCACAGCCGTGCCTAAAGCACAGCTCCAGGCATCGATAACTTCCCTTTGGGCTCCAAAGATAATGGAAAATAAATGCAAATTGAGTTTCAATTGAGATTTTCATTTTGGTCTAAAGCCTAATCTTTTATTAAAACAGCTATCAGTTTGGAGCTGATGCTTAGGAAAAGTTATCTTCAGGATGGAACAAAATTTCAACAGCAAAGAATAGTTCTTATTCCTAAGAGTATCTGAAATACTCACATGGTTACTTTAGGCTATCAAGATGTGACTGAAGGGGACATGGACGGGCCACGAGCATGGGTTTTACTGAACAAAAGAACTATTAAAAAAATGCAAATGAAAAGCTAAGATGTACATAAACATAAAAATAAATTAGATTACCTACTGGGAGAACACAGATCAAAAAAAGTAAAGTATTATACAGGCAACAAACACACTGTTGAACTTAAAAGAAGCAAAAACCAACGCAAATTAAACTGTTTATTAACAACTGAAACAATGTTTATTCAAAAAAGCCAACATTACCCATCCTCATAGGGGGAAAAAAAAAAAAAAAGACATTTGGGGAGGTCAAAGAACACTACAGTTTAAAATGATGAAATGTTACAGCTTACACACCAAAATTAAAAATGAAATGAAATTAAAAAAATGAAATGGTTACCAAAGTAATGCAGGTCAAGGGATCAAAGATGAAGGGTCACACACTATTAAAAAGAAATCCAAAAGGGCGTCTGCATCAAGATCTCTGCAAAACAAAGGAGCTTCAGTGAGTAAAACTAGAACCTTCTATGGAAGCACATCAAAGCTCCCACACTCCACACCCAGGCCATGGCAGCGCCCTTGCTCGCCCTCCTGCTCCCGCCTGTGCCAGCAGTCGGTCACCAACCCTCCTGCGGCCACCGACCCTCCTGCGGCCACCGACCCTTCCTGCGGCTGCACCACTCTGGCAACACCAGATGACTCCTGTTCCCAGCCACTTTGGCTTGTTATTATTAACCTCCCTGTAGACGGGCTTCTCCAATTTCCCCACTTCCATCCTGGGGTGCTGGTTTCCTGCTGCCCAAACTTGGCAGCGCAGCCTGAGCGGTGGCTGCAGGGCAGAGCACACGGTCCCACATCGGCACTGAGCTGTGCCAGGGAGGCTCTGCTGAGGTCAGAACACACGGGCTGTCAAATACAACTGTTGGATCACTGCTTTTCAGGGAAAGCTAGACACGCTTTTCCAAGAGTTTCCTTTATTCGCTGTAATTGTGGAAATCTGGTAATTATTGACACACATGCACACTGAACACCTCACATTGTAATGTACTGCTTTAACGCTACAATAAAAAAGTAATTCAAATGTGGTTTCTAAGACAAAGGCCTCTCCTCCTGGAATTTCAATTACACAGAAGCTATAAAACAACCTTTGGTACCCATTTCCAAGCAAGATGCAGTCAATTATCTATAATAAATTTATGCAGAGAACGTAGTATTTACATCAGATAACTTTTGGAGAAAGACAACCACCAAGGGCATTGCATCCCTCTTCATTCCAGCACCTCTCCCCCCTTGCCTGGCAAGGCATTAACTTTTGGGAGTCTTTTATCTGGACCAAACCAGCCCGATACTTGAAGCCAAGAAACAAAATCGCCACACAAACCTCTGTCTTTGTAAGGCAAAGAAGCCCCCAGTGTCAGAGAATCACCATATGTAACACTGACATGTAGCGCACGGATCTAGTCTGCCTGGATGTTTTTCCAGAAAAGACATCTCATCTTTCCACATCACTCCTGCTTCACACATGCCATAGTGAGGAACCCGCCAGAGAAGGCAGAAAGGTCCATATTCCCCCTCAGCAGCGGCACCTGGCAAAACCTCCTGCTAAAGCTACTGCCACATGCTGGAGTTAAAACTCAGTTCCTACCATTATTTTCAACATTTCTCAATTCCAATTTCTGTGAACCAAACCAGTTAAATCCATGTTTCCACTGTTCCCTCACTGTTTCGCTGGGCTGGCTCCTCTCACCACGACTCACACTGCAGGTGTTCCACATGACCTCGCTGTGAAGGAAAGCAGTTTGGGAACCCAGTGACTTCACAATAACAGCACAGACACAGACTTGCCGTGACTCAGCATCTAATTAAGTCTGAAGGCATTAACATGAGTAGTGTGATCAGGAAGACTCAGAACTCGGGAATCTCACAGAGGTGTGCAATAGGGATGTTCCCATGGGGCACACCAACGCTGTGGGGCTCCCTCACTAGTTCTCAAGTAACACAAAGATGAGTTTTAGGTAACTCCAGGAATATTTTACCCCTGGGACTACAATGGCCTCCAAGGAGGTGCAGCTCTCCAGGGCTCCCCAGTGCCTGCCTCCCCCAGGGCTATGTGCTGCCAAACAGCTCCCTGCTCCTGCGGTCTGTCAACAGCAGAGCACTGACACCAGATCCACAGGAACGAGAATAAAGCCTTGGTTTTCTTTCCCCCTTATTGCAGCAATTCCACCCCCTCCCACTCTCCTCAGGACACTGTTCCATGCAATGATCACTGCTTTGGTAGGAAACTGGTTTCCCTCTTTTTCTTAGGCACTACCCCTGCAGAAAAACCTTTGCTTTGATTGGCACTAATTTTTCCTTCAATAGCTAGTTTTAATTTTTCATCTAAATTCCCTGATTTTTCTTTTCCAAATGCAACAGCCACCCTTGGAAGCAGCAAACCTGAGACCAAGACGACAGGATTTCAATCACTTACAAAATATAATCTCCTCAGTTCCCATTCATTTGCCAAGTGAACCAATTCCTTTGTGTGTGTACATGCCAGACCCTGGCAGAGAGACTGACTTGGTAAATTGACTTTGTTGTAACATTTTCCTTGTAAAATGAGGTACAAAGTATAACTTGTGTGTAACACCAGTGAGTATTTTAGTGCTGGGCAAGCCAGAAACCCAGATACATGATGCAGAGGTACCTACCACTACCACTGGCGTTCCTGCAGATAGAAAGGTAAATACTAACTGAATTAATGCACTCTGCTGACTCCCTCATGTTTCTAGAAGGGTGCTGTAATTAGTAACTCCAACATTTTATTCCCCACACACTGGATTCCACTTTCTCTTCTGATACTACACTTCAGGGTAACCATATACGATTAACAAGGATGAGCTGTAACAGATGACACAGGTTAGGAAAAGCACACCATCAACTGGAGGAAATAATATTCCACCTTATTTTCCCACATTCCCAGAGCAATCTACAGTACCTTTTTTTTTTTTAATTGTGTTAAGTATAAGACAGACAAAGGATTCAGAGACACTCTACAGCTGCTGAACTATGATCATCACACAGCTCACTCTTAGTAGAGGACCTAGAGGTGTCCTACAGTAAAAAAAACAATTCCACCGGACCAATTCACTCCAACCTAATTTCTAGAGTTTCAAAAATACTCAGCAGTACTTTGACAGATTACTAATGGCAAACAATCAGGTGGTTAAATACCATCACCATTTTATACTTCGTGTATAATATGCTAAAACCAATGGTGAAGCAATTTTTTTTCTTTAGGTTATCCTTAAGTGCAAAAAAGTTAATTAATTTGAGTTCACTTGGAAAACAAAAACAAATCAGGACGGCAGTACATTATCCTTGACCCTCCACTTGATCTGTCTGCTGTGCTTTACAGGAGCCACTCTGTTTCCAGTACTCTGACACACTAACTGCCCAGAACTGCCAAATCAGCCATTTTTCATCAGTGCCCACATGAACCAAAGGGAAGGGAAAAAAAAGTTTTCCCAAAAATGAAGATGAGGAATCCCTCTGTGTTTGAGCATGAACAGCATGGCAGGTATTATTGCTTCTGTTCCAAGTTGCCAGGACCAGTAGGTAACCTTCCGATTCTGCTCAGTCCCCAGCCTACTCACAGCACACGACTCAGGAAGTGCAAAAGCAATTTCGGCAGCACATTCCTGCTTTGCACATTAAGCAAAGCATATAATTTCATTAATTTCACAAAATAAACTCACACTGAAGTGCTTCTTCATTTTTTCTGCCTCGCTCATGATCAGCCTCAAACCCCAAGCACAGGCACAGCGGGAGGAGCCATCTCCAGGTGTCAGACAGCCCCAGTCAGGTGTATGTACACTTTGCTACTGCTCTGCTCTTCTCACATTGCAAACTCTATTTCCCTTCGATTTCACTTGGAGAGCTCTTTCTTCTTTAAAGGAAGTGGCGTTCCTCACATTTCTGCTGATGGCCCAGAGGAGGGACAGGCTCTGGAAGAATGGTACCTCTGGCTGGCAGCACGGACACCCAGCTCACTGGTGGACAAACCCCGGTGGGACAGGACCCTCCCAGGTACAGGGGCTCACAGACCACCACCACCACTGAAAAAAAGGATGCGAACTGACACCGATGTTCTGGATTTTACAGATGCTCTGGCTGCTCGAGCACTTGGCAAACGCTCTGCCCCCAAGAAGGTATCGTCTGCCATTCCCACCCCCTTACATTAACATGCCTCAGTCCCCAGGTCAGCTGGTGCAACCCCAGGTGCCAGAGTAGCAGGGGCAGGAGGAGCTGCTATGCAGAAGCACACCCAAGCCAGTCTGCAATCACTTCCCCTCTGCTCCTTCAGCAGTGGATCATCGGGCAGAACAGAAACCAACAGCACTTCTAGTAACAGCATTTGCCATTACCATCAGAATATTGTATACTCTGTGATCACATAGGCAGTAGGCAATTAGTCAAAATTCAATATTCTTATTGCTCTTGAGATACCCCAGAGCTGACAGAGACCGCAGGGATGTCCCAGTCCTGTGAGCTCTCTGCAGGTGCAGAGCTCTCGCAAAAGTGGCCAGCCTTCAGCTTCGGCAACCCTCCGCTTCAGCTTCATACATCCGAATTAACATGAGCTTGATGGAAAGCATTCAAAAAATACTCTGGACTTCACAGTTCCCAGGGAACCATACTGAGTGCTGCTCCTTTTCCAGGGAGTTTTGCCATCTTGATGGTACATCACAGAGGGGATGCTGTGACCTGGACAGGCACCTCCTCCACGTTCCGATTGTGGGGGTGACACAAATTAGTCCCATACATTTGCTCAATTCCACAAATTTGTAACATATTTGCTACTTTGGAGAATAAGGAATGAACTGGGACATGTACTGCAGAGTTACAATACACCATGCCATCCTGGGCAGCCTTAAAACAAGGATTTTTTTTGTAAGAGTCGATTCTAAAAGGCACTTAAAAGCATTAAAAGAAAAAAAAAAAAAGCAGTGGCAGTAGCCACGCTGCCAGGTCTGTACCAGGGCAGGGCTTCAATGAACAAACGTGTGCTGACAGGAGCCATGCAGTGACTGGCTGACCGGCGCTCAGTCGCCAGGCCCAAGGAGAGCTGGAGTGGCAGGCGGCAGGGACCTATCGCTTTCCTGCCTCCCTTCCAGCGTCTCGGAGCATCACAGCCAGCCCAAAGGCTCCAGACTCACTTCCCATTCAGTCTGGCTCCCTCACGTCCCTGAGGCAATTCTCCAGACCTTCAGGATCTCTGTGCTTTAGAAAAAAGATGGCAAATAATTCGCTGTCAAGCAAAGAGGAGAATGTCAGTGTTGTGCGAGCAAAGCAAGAACGCCAGAGCACATCGAGATGTCAGTGAACACGCGATTTGGGCCCCAGGGCAGCAGCGGCAAAGAATTTCTTCCTACACTAAATAATGCTCAAAATACAGAGTTTCATAATTGCATTATTTGCATACTCTCCCAAGCAATACCTGAGCCTGGAATCTGCAAAACGTGGATGCTGGCCGATTCCGGAGAGCAGAGCAGTTCTGCCGTGCCCCTCCAGACAAGGCCAAGCTCATGAAGCAATTATTACTGCTTTTTCTACCATGGAAATTCTGGGCTTCTCCCAGGTGAGAATGTAAGTAGAGAATACTGTTGGAACCAAGTCCTGAGGTAGCATTTTACATTTCCAATATTTAACTTTTTCTTCTTTCTCCCACCATGTCATTAAGTGTTTACAAGGATGATTAATGGCTGCGTCTGCCAACTGTTAACAAATGGCATCTCTGCTCAGAGCCGCAATCCGGTGCCTGGCAAGCGCTGTGCAGAGACAAGGTTACTCCAGCATCCTTGAGCCCCAGTGCCCCAGGAAGCTCTCTCCTCCCAGATAACCTGGTCACTGGACAGAAAGCAGCGGGATGCATCTCCTGCGGACAAAGTATCTTGCTGCCCGAAGCCACTAGTGGGTAATGAGGCAGCCAAGACATCTTTACCACCTCCATCAGGGGACACAGGAGCTCAGTTGGGGTGCCCGGAAGAACTTGAGGCCACTGACTTAGTGCTTTGGGAACCTGGCCCCACTGCCCACAGAAGGGAGCAGAGACCCAGCTCCTGAAATCCTCACTCAAGGTGCACTGCCACACACTGAGGGGGAAGCCTTTGCTCCATCCATACACTGACACCAAACTAGATCTGCATTGCACAAACCCTGAAGTGGTTCACAAGGAACGACAACTAAACCCCGAGAGTGAGGAACTCCCTCACAATCACAGAGCACCGTCAAACTTTCTGGCAATTATCTGATTTGTCCTAACGTGAGAAACTGTATGAAAAACCTGTCTCTATCCTCTCCCAGAGCCAGAAAAACAGGCACAACACGCCTCCACAGGCGTCTCTAAAACTTAAATCTGTAATTAATTGCTTAGCTAAACTTATGATTTTCTATCTCTGGTAAAAAAAATTGAATTAGAAGGAACACTGCCTTCAGCAGAAAATACAAAACTGCTTTAAACTTAATTTAAGACAAGATGGCATCTTGGTATGTAAATGTATTTCCATCAAACATTTCAGTTCCAAATGCATGCTCTGATGGAAAGCAGACACCTCGATAACATGTTTGAAGCATTTGTAAGCGCTCCACTTCTCTTGCTGCTCATCACGTTATTTTTACTACCTGTAAAATCAACCACAACCCATCCAGCTCTCAGAGGATACAGTTTCTCCATCCCAGCTATCCAATCCAGAGCAACATCTGACCATTACCCTCAAGCTGCAGATGAAAGTGCTCAAAAAAAGTTATTTGCAGTGTTCCCATGGTGATGCCCTGGCAGAGGAACGAACAAACCCCATCTGCTCCCTGACCTCTGTGCCGGCAGCACCAAGGGGTTGATGGAGCCCAGGCCCAGCGACAGCACGTGCCCATCCCACCACCCTAGCGGCTGGGAACACGCATGTGCTCTGTTCAGGGCCCCACAGAGGCAGGAAAAGGCTGTGTTTGAGCTTTCTTGAAGCATCCCCATGCAAAGGGGCCCACAAAGCAACGCTTAAGGATTTTGGAAAGGAGCCGGGTCTTGGCAGGGTTACAGGTATGGCCCGCACCTTCCCTCAGGATGCACACCACAGCACAACCCACACCACCCCCGCTGCGCTCGCCCTTACCGCCCACGGACACCCGCGACTGCCGAAACACACACACTTTAAAGGACAGCACTGTCACACACATGTTCAGATGCATAAGTTATTTATGCATTTCATTTACTTTCCATCTTTTACTAAACCTCCCTGTCAGTGAAACACCTCACACACAGAACCAGGTATTTCAAAATTAGTGTAAAGATTCTGGAAGCACCACTGTATAAAATACATCTTTTTCTTCTCTACTTTATAACTCGTGCCTTCACCAGCACAGGCAGAACACCTGTGTATTAGGCTGAAAAAAACGTATCCCCTTAGGAATGCCTTGGGAATGTAGTCCAACATTATTATTCAATTATACCCTGAGAAAAATTCAAGTTTTATAACAGTGCATAGAATTATACTTTCAGATTGGGGGTGGGGAGGGCAATGAAATCTGGAAGCTCAGATCCTTCCTTCCCTATAATTAACACAAATTTCCAGGACTTCATCTAGGCATAAGACTCTGCCTTTTTCTTTTTTTCCCCTCTGAGTTAATGAAGCCAAAATTCTCTGACCACAAGAAAAGCTCTTCCATTTAAATAATTCAATAGGGAAACTCCACCGGCCACATCACACAGGCTGGCAGTGTCAGCACCGGCCACAACCCACGACAGACCCGGCCTCCACCTCCCTGTGTAGTGGCAGCCACAGTAACAGATTGGGGAGGAGAGGATACAAATGAGTGACAAACCTGGTGTTCAAAAAGACAGAAGCTGGCTCTGGCTTTTAATGTCCCAGTTGATGACCTGTGACTATTAGCAAATAATCCTTCCAGAATTACAGCACCAGACAAGCCCACCCCAGCAGCATGCTGGCGAACCCCGGCAGAGCTGCTCACTCCCCACTCCCTGGAACACTAACATGTCTCTTATTAGGAAGACTGTGCTCCCAAAGTCTGCTCCCAGCCTAACACACCACACCGAGCAGCTGAGCCTTCCTGTTTGCACCCTGTCCTGCTCATGAATAACAGTTTTCAGCTGTATGATGAACTTTGCCATGCCCTGTGCCCAGGGAAGCTCCACACACCAACCCTGCCCCCAAATGCAGAGTGTACACAGGGCTCTGCACTGGGGACAGCAGCACTACTAGAGAAATGACTAAAACCCAAGAAGCTGTTTCCAATAACAAGGAAGAGCACCATTCAGTCACAAACCTATGAAGACCTTGCTTTCTCATCTGTCCTTGACCAAACATCATCTGTCAAAGCCACTGGAATTGCCATTGCTCAACACCTTGTCCCTGTTAGTACAAACTCCATCGCAAAATGAACTGCAACCCACGTTTTCTACAGGTTACATTTCAATGCAAATGACCCAAGACAAAAACATCTACACAAAAGCCAAGGCCAGCAACTCCCCCAAAGACCTGATTCATGCCATACTTAGTATATTAAAAGTAGGTACCTGGCTGTAACTTCCAGACAGCAGAAGGAAGGGGGTTTAGGACTTCAATTTTGAAAAATACACACAGGAATTTCTCCGTGATTAATTCTACGCTCAGCAAACATACACACGAGTGAGCTGTGTTTGATCCTGTGCTCAGCTGCCACTTGCAGGTGTTAAACTCGAGAGCACAGGTTCTGTTAACAAGTTTAGACGCTACAAATGGGCGATCAGAGGAACAGGACCAGTCAGCTCCCAAGAATCAGAACTGGAGTTTTACAGTCACTTCTCCAAGTGGATCGCCTCTATTATTAAGTGATTCCTATATATAAGGTGAAGTTACAGTAAGACAAAGCTACTGAAAACTAAAACTACACTGTGAGCATTGCCATGGGACATCCAGTCTTGCTGCCCAGCAGGAATAAAGCCAAGGGATCACAGAGCTATCTGGGTAATTCTTTAACTTCACCTTGGCCCACAGATACCCGAATTTCAAATACTTCTGTTTCATTTAAATTACCCCAACCATGATGCATTAACAAGAGACCTGTGAATGAGCACACTCAGGGTAACTGGATTTCAGTATAAAATGCCCAGTTCTGTGTGTCCCTTGTTCTTAACAAGATTCCTCAGACACAGGTAAGCTGGTTATTCTCTGGCCCCTGCGTGGCAGGAAAGAACATACACTGCTTTTTCGTTTGAAGTCTTCATGCACAGGAAGGTAACACTTTGTTCAGCATGGTACAAACACACCTATCTGATTTTAAACCATTTTGAAACAGGTCATTAAGATGATACAAGATTTGACTCCGAGACAAGTCACACATATACGAACAATAGGCTCCTACTGTACTAATTGTCAGCTTCCACATTTGCCTTCATGTCTAGCTTAAACCACACTTGCAGCATGTACTATGACTTTATTATTTATAGAACAGGTTCCAGAGCCAAGGAATTCGTATCCTGGAGCTCACATGCATGCTCTCACAAAAGAAGCCATAAGCATTAAGTAAGCTGGTACATTTAAGTATAAGTAAGAGATTTAACTACCTCGTTAGTGTTCCAGCGGTGCCTCTCTTTCGGTAAACTTGAACATTTTGGTAGACATTCAAGCAGCTTCTTCGGTAAAAAGATTTTTACATGACTGCCATTGCTGTTCCCATGATCATCTAGAAAGGAGAGGAGACACGTGATGTACACATGGGAGAACGGGTAGTTTCCACCAGGAGACCCGAGCGATGGCAAGACTTGGAAACCCACCAGCTCCCTGCCCAAGAGCAGCAATTTGCAATGCCAATAAGACAAATAATGTCTTTCTGATGAAACTGCAATTTTATTTCAGAAGTATAAGTACAGTTTAATTCTTCACGGTTGCAAAGTTTGAGAAAAGCTTTGATGGATTTGGGCACAAGGAGCCTGGGTGTGCTTACCTGTGCCTATTTTAGGTGATTATTTCCCTCAGTGACAAATTTTACAAGCAATAGCGACAAAAAGCTGTAGAAGCTGCGACCATAGCAGCACAACCTGCCAGGGAAGTCATAAATGAAGTTCACACTTGACAGGATTTGCAAGTAAATAAGCACAGAGCCCCAGCACCTGCTATAATTTTGTCAAGCTGCAGCACAAATGCAACTCAAGGTCTATTAGTTCATTTAAAACTAGAACGCACTGCACTGGATCAAACCCAGGTTACTTCTCTTTTTATGCACAGCTCAGACAGTGAATGTAGTTCCTCAACACGGAATTGAGAAAGAGGGATGGTAATCTTCCTACCTCACCATACCTGAGGGTCTCAAAAGCAGAAACATTGAAGAATACAAAACTATTCTTTTTTATTGTTAAATATGTAGAAGGTGCATCAATTCCTCTCAAAAAATCGTGCCCCAAAAAGCCCTGCACTCCCACACCAGCCCACAGCAGTCCCAGCAGCAGCACCCTGATGATGTCTATCAATCCTCTAACACCACCAAGAGAATCAGAGCATCCATGAGCTGCACATGTTTATCAACCAAATCAGTCCCCACAGGAAAGGAAATTGGAGCAGCAGGGTGAGAGAGACCAGCCACAATGCAGACCTTTACCAGTTCTCCCTCCAAACGCACCATCTCTCCCTTCTTTCACCATCCTCTCACTTCCCACTACAGATCCTGGGCAGAGGTACACAAGCAGTACACTTACTCTCTGGCATTCCACCCTACAAAATTAATTTATAGTCATTTCCCATTTGGAAGTGTACAGAAAAGGGATATTAACTTCTTCCTTTTACACATCTAATCATTTTATGTCATTAAACAGATGCCAGCAATATGATAAAACTCCTCTGCAATTTCGTACGACACAGACATTCCCTGTGACCTGCAGCGAACCCAACAGAGCCTGGCCCACGAGCATTCTTAGAAATGATTTAGGAATTGTAGAGACCTCACACCAGCAGCCAGACATCCCTGGTATTCTTAAAGCTTGATTAGACTCTTGGATGTGTCAAGTTCAACAATATACACGCTGTTAAATCAACTGCTCGTGCAAGCCCAGCAGATGAGTTTACAAGATAAGCAGTGATGTGTATGATAAATGTGAGCTGCTCTGTAATTTATGAGTCCTGCACACTCCCTAAGTTATTGGGAACTTTACTGTGTGACTGTGTTGGATTAAATCAACAGGGCTGCCACTTCCCAACTTCTTCCTGCGCAAGGAGCAGTCAACCAGGATCGATCTCTGCTGGACTGATAAAGAAATCGGGCAGAGGGTGCTCTCCATTACTGCTCCGTACACCATTCCAGGATTTCTAGCTGGACACTGAGTACCTCAGACCATTACTCTACAGGGCTTTTTGGCCACATCCTTTCCCCAGACAATGCTCTGCACATGTGACTGTCATCACTGCTATTTCCCCCCACCCAAGCCACTCAAAACCTCACAGACATCCACGACACCTGGGCTTATCCACAAAGACACAACTTGCCTGGGGCAAAGACCAAAGCCAGGCAGCCCTGCCAGCAGCTCTCAGCCATTCCCACCTGCATTTCCAGATCCACAGCCCGATGCAGCTGGTACTCACTTCACGCTCCCTGCGTTCATTTTACACCATTTCCATTCCTCATTCAAAACACTGCATTGCTCTACATTCAATTCATTAAGGCACAAAGTATTTTACAGCACACATTATTGCTTTTATCAGCCAAACTACATCCCAGTTACATCTCATCAGCTTATTTTCCATGGGCACATTTTAATTGACATTAATTGTATTACTTCCCCTTACCTCCATATCAGTCAAGTCCTCTATCATTCATTCCATTATTTTGCAGGGCTGGCAGACCTCTAATTATTAAGCTCATTTTATTAACTTTCTTCCATTGTCATCAATTATCAGTATTATTAATCCAGAAAGCGCCTGTGGATAATGGATCCCTTCAAAATGTTTTGGTAGAACTTGTCAGAACTTGCTGATGTTAAACCTTCCAACTCCTGTTGTTAGCATCTCCCACCTTGTGTTATTACAGCAAGGGAAGGTCATTCTCATCATCTTGTAACGCGACTACATCTCACAGATGTCTCCCTCTTCTGCATTTAGCAATGACATTTCTTCATTCCAAAAAATCCCCAATGTGAAAAACAACAACTGCCACCTGCCTCGATCCAACAATCTTTTCATTACAGACTCCTTGAGCCACACAATCAGAATGACACACAACAATCACGTTATGGGATGCGAATCCTAAATTTGGTGACCTCTAAACCAGGTTTGACCTTGGAAAAGGACAAAGCCAGCCAACTAGCTCTGAGGGTGAAAAACCCATCGCCTCAAACGATGCAGACACACTCGCCTTCACACTCACTTCTCCACCCACTAGAATCACTCAGAAAGTATTCCCACAGCGAGGAAAGTCCCTGGCAAGCCAGGCACAGGAGAGGATTGCTCTCCCAGTGGCACTGTGGATACTGGTGGACCAAGAGTTCCCATTCCTCTGAATGAACCATCGCTTCCCTGCTCCTGTTCCTCACAAATAACACCGTGATATTTACAATTAAACACGCATATCTTTAGAGAGGTGAAGCAGAAAACCCCCCATGCTATCACTTGGCTTGAATCAAATCTGCCATTCCTAGTCCACCTGACACACTCACCCACCACCACAGGGGCTCCTGGTGAAGGTAGAGGAACGAGAGCCCACGTTGCTCCGCATCCCTGTGCTCCCGGCAGTCTGGCCAGCACACCCACAGAGACAAATGGAGGCAAACTCCTCCATTTGTCTCCAAGTAAAATTTCCTCAGTAGCTAAAAACAGGAGCTGCAACCTCACAGCGCTGATTTGGTTTTACTGTGCAAATCCAGATTTGTACTTGAACTTTCTCCTCGTTTATTTTTGCCATGGGTGTGACTCACAACACCAAGGTCTGCAAACCCACCCAGTGTCAATAAAAAGTGCCTGTGCAAGCAGAGCTGCACTAACATGGGAAGGATTTGCCAGTAAACCTCTATCGACACAGGGGTTTTCAGTGCAGAGCTGGCCACAGCTCAAAAATGTTTCCCAAGGCAGGCACAGCCACAGCCGAGAACTCCAGTAAGAAGCTACAGACTAAAATATAGCAGCCTACACTGTGTCCTGTTATATATCATTCAGGATGAAAATCCAAAATTTAAGTTCCATTAGCAATCTTCAAGTTTACTTATTAGCAAACCAGAAATTCATGTAGAATTAAGAAAGTACAAGTATTACAAAGTTCATGGAAAGTTCCATATTAATTATACCACATAAACCCTTTGTCACTTTATGGGTTTCTTCATGCTTCTTGCACTTTATCCTCCCAAGGGATGCACCATGGACCATAAAACTTTAAAGTGCACAACAGCAAATCACACAGAGAGTCTGTGCTCTACGCCCACTCTCCAAACAACCCCCCTCATTCCCTCCCCTTTTTTTTCTTTAACTGGTTCTTAAATCTTCGGTGATCCAGGAGGTGAATTTAGACCTGCAGCCCCTTTAACTACCATAGTTTGTCAATATAACGTGTAATTGGAGAATACAGAAATGGCCAAAAGGGTGTTGATCAGCTGCTGATCCGCAGACAGGTCTATAGTAGAAATAAATATCACGAGTAAGCTATAAACTCACAAACACAAGTTTTATAAACCCATTATTATGAAGTAATAACTTAGGGTTGGCCATCTTCTTAACTACCTCACAAGAAAGGGAAGAGGTGTTTAAACATTGCAAACAGGCTCTTTAGTACAAAACAAACAAAACAAACCGCTAAAATCCCAATGTCATCCTGGGCTGGCATCCAGCTGACCCCCCCACCGACCGACTGCTGAGGCAGCACAGTTGTGTCCCTGCAGCGCACGGGTGGCACCACACAAACCTGCACCCGCACTGACACGGAACGTGGAGGCCACCAGAGTCACCCGGACATTTGCTGACCTCTGAACAGTGAAAAAGCCAACAAATTCCATCTGGAAGGAATAAATCCCAGATCCAAACATCTGAAGGACTGCCATGCTATTTCTCATGGCTCAACTTCGATCCTGGCATTTTCCACCCATAAACAAGCAGCAACAGAAGCAAACCCAACAGCTTTTGGTCTGCTTCCTAGCAATATTTGGACAATTACAGTTGTAAATCTCTTGGCAACAAAAGCAGATTTCTAAATATCAATTACGGGTGCTAAAAGAAGATAACCAGGTCCAGCTCTGCAGCGCGGCTGTCCCAGCAGGGCTCCACAGGATGCCAGCACTCAGTTGGGCGCTGGCTGAGCAAAGGTGTTCCCAGTCCTCCAGCACGGGATGCAGCCCAGGGCTGAGGGGAGGATGCAAGGAAAGGGTAAACAGTTCAGGCAAAGGTAAAAAACATACAACAGGAGTGAGAGGCCAACACAAACCAGCACATGTACAGCTGTGGGTGCTGTCTGTGGGGAATACGTGAGGAGCACGAGGAAGGAATCATGGGAATGGTGGCAGTATCAAGGATGAGCAACAAAACAGTTTTCCTCTAAGAAGTTGCTGAATCTAGCTCTAATGTCTTGGAATACTTGTGACAAATACTTTGTTGCTATGATGAGCTCTACAAACAGTTTCAAAACCATAAGAAACAGAAATATAGCTAAAACCACTGCTATGCATCAGTGGCCCAGTTCTCCCCACCAGTGACATGCTACTCCCCAGTTCGTTTGTCCTTTTCACATAGCAGAAATTTCTTGACATTTTATAACTGAACTCGCTCTGAGCACCAGTTACGCAAAACTGCAAATGGTGCATTTTGGGGAAGACCTGATAGCCCAATTATCCCTAACGAAAGCCCACATGCTGGCTGAGGGCTGGGTGACACAACCAGCTGCTTATTTCTCACGCTGTATGCTTATCACACTGTGTGGCACTTCTGAGTCTACTTTCCCCAACCAGCAAAACCAGCTCCTCTTTCCATCTCCCACCTTGGCAGGCTGTTGCACCTGCTAACAGAGAGAGAGAAGAATTCAGTTAAATTCAGAGGGTGTACACAAGTACCTACCCTAAAAGAAAACTTTGGGAACACTCAAATAGTGCAGCTGCTTCAGCATCTCCCTCCAGCTCCTTGCTGTGTTCACAGCCGACTTTCACTGTGTTGCTGTTAAATCTAACTAAGTGCTCCAGAGCAACGAGACCACTGCTCACCATCACCAATAACTGCTTTGGTTGAGACCTCTCATCAGTTCCTTCATACCCTAGTTTTCACTGAAATTACACCATCAAATTCAGTGGCAATGAAGCCAAGGAGCAGTGGATATTATCGGCTAGGTCTAGCAAAACTAAACCACCTGTTTATTCAGTTTTCAATACTACAGACGTTCTCAACAACACATTTCCCAGAAGTCACAAAGCATTGGCTAAGGCCAGGGAATTTGCTTCCTCTGAGCCTACACACTGGCAGCCACTAGCCACAGATATTTTCACCTCTTTCTTTTTACACATGAAAAATTTGAGTTTGGAAACCTAGCTGGAGAGCTGGTTGGAAAAACCCAGCCCCTTGAACCAAGATGTGGGACTGGAGAAGGACAGTGAGTGCTCCATGCCCAGTGAGAACAGAGTTTGCTCTCGCTCACCCAGTGCCGTGACCGCTCCTTGGCACAGAGAGCCCCTTTGGCATCACCCTGGGAACAGGGTGGGTGCTGCACCCCAAAGCACTGGCACAAAGACAGGTGCAAGCACCTGCAGGTGAACCTGCCTTTTCAAACCCAAGGGATTTAACACAGCACAAACCCAACATGGGGTGGCGAGGGCGCTGGGAGCTGTGGAAGGTGAAAACAAGACACCAAATGAGGGGAGAAAACTACAAAGCAAAAACTCAGCAAGGTGTGGAAGTGGAAGCCAGGGAACACCAAATCTGCAGGAAGCTGCTGGAAGCACTGCATTTCAATTAACCAGCCCCATATTCCACAAGCACTCCACCAGCCTGGTTTCACTCCCTGGAAAGGTTTGATTTTGTCAGTTTTTCTACCCTCCAGACACATGTGGCTTACTGAAGCAGAGACAGAGGGACGCTAAAAAAGGAAGGTCACATTCCAGCTCCTTCTTTCTACAGGCTGTCTGCACAGAGGGAGGATAGCTATTGCCCCTTTCTCCAGCAATATCCACCTTTATAAGCAGGTCTTTACAAGAGCCATTTAAAATCACTAGTAATGTAAAGGCAACACCAAGTCTTCAAATACTAAATTTTAAAACATCTGTTTTAACGTTACTTGTATACTATTTCCCTGTATCATTTTCTGATACAAAGAATGAAATCTGAGTTATGACATCTCCAGGAAGATCTCCTCCAGATGTAGCTTTAAAACGGACACAAATAAACCAAAGAACCTTAGAGCCAAAGTGCTTTTGAAAAACAAGAGATGCAAAAGTGAACTAAAAAACCAGAGCTTTAAACGAGTCCCATGCCTTACGTCGGGAATAACACAGTTATAATATTGAAAGTACTCAGAAAACTGACCTCACACACGTGCAGTTCCTGCTATTTGGAAAAAGCAAATCGAGCCCACTCCCTGAACCCATCCTGCTGGCTGACAGCCCACAGAGAGGGTCTAGAAGCTTCACTAGGAGGTAGTTTGCTTCCATCTCTGACAACAGAGATTTTAGTAAAATCCCAACTGCTGAAAATTCAGAAAAAATTCTGGGGCAAGGAGAGGACTGAGCCGAGTGTCAAGTGCTGCCTCCTCCCCACAACAGTCTGATCCTGCCAAGCTGGACACAGCACGGAGCATGGCATACAGCCCCAGCCATCAGCACACCGTAAGCTCAGGCTTGTTTAAGTAATAAAATCTTACACAACACTTCCGCAGAGGAAAGTAAATATCTGCTGTTCAATAACCAAATCGAGAACGTTTTGTTTGCTGAAGGTTGTTCTCCAAACAATCCCTCCACAGTCAGTGGCATCTGAGGCTCCACCTGCCCTCTTGGTCAGCCCACGCCACCAGCACCCTCAGCTCATCGCAAGCTGCAGGGAGGAACACCACCTCCTGCTATCCCACCCATGACCCTGCCCGAACCAACAGAGAGAAAATGCAACAACCACACGACAAGGTGCCCAGCCCCTGTGCTAGCCACACACCAAACACACAGGCACTGCTCTCTGCAAAGCTCACGGTTACAGGTGAGAACACAGAAATAAAAGCAAGGCTGTCCATGCACACCATTTCCATTTTGAACTTTAAATTAGCAAAAGGAAGTTTTTAAAAAGGGCCCCCCCCCATCACCTCCCTGATGAAGTCCAGAGCTGTCACAGCTGCCAAGATGGCACCGCTGAGGGTCAGTCCTCCCAGCTCAGCTCAGATACACAAAACACAGCAGGAACTACAAAACCCACAAACCCTCTGCTGCAGGATGGCAAGAGCCACTTGGTCACTGAGCCAGCCTCATCCTGCCCGAGCAAACCAGAAAAAAGGAAACTCACCCGAGTTCTTCAAGCCGTGGAACTCCTTTCTGCAGCCAGGGGACAGCGGCGCCAGCCTCATTCCAAACCTCACCTCCCACCAGCGATCTCCTGCTGCTTGCAGGGCACAAGAAGCCCCGACCGAAGCTCAGCAGGGAGTTCCAAGGCTGGGCAGATCTTCAGAGCCGTGTGCTCCTGCTCACAAGGCTCGTCGCTGCTGCACTGCTCTGGGGGGATGGAGCAGGCAGCTTCCCAATGAACGCAGCGCTGCTCCGCAGCCGGCCCTCGAGCTGCCATTTACATTGGCTTTTAACTCATTAAAGTAACAAAAATCCAAAGCAACTCGTGTTCTCTCCTCCAACACCTGCACTACTGGTGAAATACTCTGCTTGAATCATGCTTTAAAACCATTCCCACTTAAGTTTCTGACAGGTGGAGTTTAAGTTTAAGGAATGAATGGTTTATATTGCATCTCCTTGAAAATCCACCACAGAAGTAGGTCAGCGGGGGAGCTGCTCTGTGACTTACTACGAGAACATCCCAGCTGCCAGTGCAGAGCCAGGAATGCTCTGTTCCCACCTCCGTGATGCTGCCGTGCTGTGCACGGGCACAGAGCAGCGACAACTCCAGCCCAGCCAGCAGAGACACTGGACAGCAGCGCCAGGCACAGCGGGCGCCTCTCTGGCAGCTTCTGCACAGCCCTACTCGGCAGAGCAAACCCATCTTCTCAGCAAGGACACACCTAACCTGCTCCCAGAAACCAGCCACCAACACCAAAACCTGACAAAAGTTGCAATAAATAGCAAGCGGAAAGGACAAATTACCTTCCCAGTCAGGAAGCGCTGACCTGCCTGGTCCATGGAGCTGCGGCCTCACAGGGCTGAGCACACTAAAACCTGTGCTTTACATAGGAAAAATCCATCGTATGTTGGCACAGGAAACCCAAAAAGTGAATGGAGCCTGAGTGTGATCTGGTGAAAATATTGTCACCCCCAAGAGAACTGAAACGTCACAATCCCACCCAGGAAGCCCAGGTAAACGCTCACTTTCTCCTGTTAATCAGGTGGCATTTCCCTACTTCAGTGCAGTTAATCATGTACTTAAAAGCAAATGAGGAAAGAATGAAGACCGGTGTTTTCCAGACCACAGAAAAGATCTAATTAATGGATTTGGGAGCATCAAAGAGATAATAAAATATGAAGCTAACAACACTCAGAATCACTGCTACTACTCAAAAATTACATTTTTGAAAAGCCTTTGGCCCTTGCACCACTGGACATGGCACAGGCAAAACTCAAGCGAGAGGTGGCTAAGCCCATGGAAGCTCTAATGCCACCAAGTTACAAGAAACTACCCAAACAAATATATTTCCAAAGCAATCTAAGCAAAAATCCAGACAAAAGGTGGGATAACCACCCTTGTATTCTAAGCAGGGGTTTCCCGCTAAAGAACGCAAATAGGTTTATCAAGGCGAAGACGTACGTTTGCTGCGGCGAACAAGGGAAAAAATCCACATTAGTAACTCAACACCCTTCTTTAAGGTGCCTAACTGCGACCAGGCCAGTCTCTGAGGGTCGGCACGTTCGCCCGCGTTCAGGTCGGGGATGCGAACGGCCCCTCTACCCGCTTCTCCCGCCCCTGCCACTTGGAAGCGCCGGCGGTACCGGCCGCGACATCCCCCGCCCGGCGCCGTCCGGGGCAAACTTCGCTCCAGTAAGGCGGAATTACCGACCGCGGCG
>VZRE01006949.1:99543-131448 GCA_013396775.1 Cephalopterus ornatus | reverse complement strand
GCCCCGGTGAGCCCGGCCCTGCCGCCGCCCTGGCGGAGGAGCGGCCGCGTCAGGGGCACTGACTCGCCCGCCGACCGAGAGCGTCGAGCTCTCTGCCAGCCGACTCCGAGGCGGGGAACGCCGCTCCCTCCGCGCTCCGCCGGGTTTCCCTCGCCGGTTCTCCAGGATGAGCAGCAGCGGCTGGCGGCCCGGAGCGGGCCCGGAGAGCCCGAGCTGTGCTTGCCGCGCTCAGGTGTCAGCCTGCCGGCATTTGCCTTACCGCGCAGCCAGCTCCGTAGCCATGGCCTGGAGCCGCTCCACTGCTGGGAAGGAGCTGGCAGCATCCCACTTCCCTGCCTCCAGGATGCTACCACGTGGCTGCTGCCGCCGCTTCAGACCGCGAGTGAGATGGGAGCCGCCGCGGTGCAGTGACGGACCTGCCCCTTCCCGAGGAGCGGCCGAGGCACGCAGGGCCGACGAAAACCGAAACACGGAGACGATTTAGCAAAATCTGATCACGTCTGGGGGACAACGCTTAAAATTAACTGGTTTTACCTCATTTTGTGCTGACTCTGAACGTGCTGTGGTGAATCTGAAGACTGTGGCCACTAAACTGCATTTCTCCCTAAAACCAGCTTTAAAATACCATGCAGTAAGTGAAACAAACTTTCCTGGGGCTGTGGGTCGCAAAGACTGCCCATAACTGTAAGGGGGGGGTCTTCTTGCATGACAATGAGAGGATGAAAGGTGCTAATGTTAATTAGGAGCCTTGGCCTTTGCAGGTACTGCTGCCTTAGAGCTGCTACAAGGGACCAAATCCTCAGGCTTTAAGAGGGTAGCTTCATCTCTTAGAACTTTGTTTTGTGTGTGTGTATATATATATATATTTTGCTCTCTGAACTTGCAGAAATTGCTTCCTTGTCACAGCATGACCTTCAAAAATAGATTTGCTAATAACTGGAGCTCTGTTTCAGTGCAGAAACTGAGCCTTGCTTAGGAAGGTGCTGAATTCAGGGTGACAGAGCTGGGTGCTCCAGTCTGGGCCATGCACTGGGCTATTGCAGGGAAGTGGGACCGCCAGGCCTCACCTGCACAGAGCCCCAGGATCTCATGGAGCATTTGTGCCTCATGGACTAAATAAAACCAAACACTGCAATACTTATCTGCTACCACCACTTAAGGTTTAACTTACTCACCAAATACCTTCCTGAATTAAATTGTCAAAGGGGGTACTTAAATGTACATAATTGCTTTAATAAAACAATTTGCGTCCAGTTGTCAATATAGACATTTCACTAATAGTCACTCTTTTTTCTGTACAAATGTAGATCAGAGCTATCTGAATAGCATTAAATTAGTTCCCTCACTTTTACAAGTTCTAAGCTACAGTATATAAAATTGATTTTATTCCTAACAGCAGTATAAAATTAAACAAATCTGAGACAAGGTGGAGCTCTAAGCTCACAGGTAGAGCATAAGATTCTGCGTGCAACACTGGTAAAAGAACGTGACCTGAAGAATACAGAAATATATTCCCATTAAATAATTGTGTCTGTTTCCCAGCAATAGTGAGTCATGGTATCATGGACTGGGAAGCTGCTCCTGTCTCTCCTGCTGTACTGTCACCTAAGAGTTTGTACGAATTCTAGCTAATTATCAAGTTTTCTTATAACTTTGTGAGCATATTTCATGATCATGAAATATTTCAAAACTTAAGAAGCTGCCCTTTGATGAAGAATATGACTTAACACCAAGTATCGTAGTGATTTAAGGAATTAACCACCCATCAGAGGAAATAAAAGTTATCTAGATAAAACTGGGTTGCCTATAGTTAGGTACACTCTAACTTGTTTTGGTAGAGGACAGTGGTTTAATTAAAGCCTAAAGCTCATGCTCTAAATCACATATGCTATTAGACCTCTTTAGCCCCTTAAAAATATACAGGGCTTGCTAACAAAAAAAAAAATAAAAAAAAATAGGGCAAGCTTTCCTCTTTGCCAGTGATTACCATGAAAACTTCAGGACAGATCCTAACTCCCAAACATATACCCAAAGTGACCAAAGCCCTTCAGATAGAGCTAAAATGCACTTTTTTTACTCAAGGGAGAAATTGTGTCGTATCAGATGCACCTCAGATGTTTCCCAGCTAATTCCCTTAAGTCCATTCTGTCTCCCCTGAGCACCATGACAAGGATTTTACAGGCTAATGACCAGTTAGAATTTTCAAATGCCGTTTTATACACTACAAAAATTAAACACTAAGAAAAAACTCCTACTTGTGATTGCCTGAACCAAGAGAACAACAGCCAAGCATTTGTGCTTCGAGGTCTTTAAGTAAGATCATCAGGACTTGAGCCAGTCTTTGGTAAACCTGACTGTATGAGAAGTCAGGTGCAATAGCTGCTGTGTGTCACTGTGGTGTTGCAGTAGCCTCCAGAACTACATTGACTTATATTTTATTATAACCTGGAGTTCAAGGCAGGAGAGAGGGAAGCCTGGTAGTAATTTTTCATTACACATGATATGGTGTACTTTTAATGTAGAAGTTTCCTGAGAAGGTCTGCAGTACAGGTACTTACATGAGAACATTTTGATAACCTGGTGGCTGGAGATGATTAACTTGAATGATTTATGGGGAAGACAAACTCATGGTTGGTAAGCAGCTTTATTATGAAATGTGGGAAATGGGAGTAACCTCTACTTCTCATTTCCCTCCTCTAGTAAAATCAGGTAACAATATCCTAAAGAAAAAGACACTTAAAAAAAAATGTTAATATGGAAGTGATGAGCTATCGAGGCAATTAATGCACCAGACTGTTGAACACCCATAGCTTTAAGAAACGTGTCATACAGCTGTTGTAAAACATACCAGTCAAGCTGCTAAACTTTGTTCTTTCTCAGTTTCTATAAACAGATGCTGTTTTGAACAAAAACTCTTGACTCGCCCAGGTGAAGACAGTATTTGTCATGATGTCTGTCTTGCAATCCAGGTTATAACTCACACTGTGTCTGACAACTTGTTCTAAATGGTGTTCCATGTTTTTCTCTTCCAGGATGGCAGACTAGTAAGCAGCGGTGATTGGCTGTGTTTTGGAATTTTAACATCAGCACCACTTGTAATCTGTACACAGCTGTGGCTAAAGGTGAAAATGAAGGTTCTCTGTACATGATAAACCAAAAAACTACAAGTCAGCTCTCGGTATTTTAAATGGCTGAGATTTCAGGAGGTAGTTCTGTTGCTCCATCTGAAACACAAGTTCGCCTAAAGACAACCCCCTATAGTAAAATAGGTGAGTAAAGAATCACACACTGCGTTGATTTTTTGTTAATTTTTGCGCAAATTACATTCTGTATTCATACAAAAACAACGTAACTCTTTGACAAACTGTACATATAGAAACAAGTTTCTGTCTGGAGGTGAACTGAAATCTGTGGAAGTGCTCCATGTCCCCCAACACTTAAAAAAAATTCCAGCTCTTCACAAATAAAGTAGGTAAGAAAGTGAGGAAAATGGGAGTGGAGAGGACAAAACAAAGCTAGCTACAGTAGTGCAGCTAGAGGCAGTTGACTGATTTAGGAGAAGACCCTTGTTAGGAACTAATGCACATTCAGTTATCCCAGTTAAGAATCCAGGTTCGTGGCATTGCAGATGACTGAGTCCAGAGTAGCAGTCTATTTAAATATTGTCCCACAAGGACTGGGCGTGACCCAGCCAAAGCCTCTTCTATCGTCCTCTTCCACCCCTAGATCCTCCTCTTCGTGACTGGCCAGAGTTTATGTTATTTCCTCTTCCCCAGTTACTTCCGCTCCTTCCTCCTCGGGAAGGGTTGTTGCCTCCCCCAGGGCCTCCGCCAAAGGCATCATCCCTGTGGAATCCATCGTGGTGGTCTCCATCTAACGAACCAGACCTCCCAGATTTTGGCGCTCTTTGCGAAGGTCCTGAATTTCCTCGTCCTGCAACGGAAGCACAGCCAGTTAGTGGTGTGAGTCTGCGCCGTGCCCCTTCTCCGACACGCCGTACATTAAGGTGGTTCTACAGACCACAGGTAGCCGAGACCTGCAGTTTTCATGCCTCCTCCCTCTATACAACTGGGCAACAATGAAGTAATTCCTTGGAAATTAAAGGAGGTTATAGTTGATGCCATCAGAACACTGACAGCACGTCCTCCACACTGCCAGGGACTTGCGGTTCTTGTGCTTCGACACCGTCTGTGGTTCTCGCTGTGTTTTTATTGCAAAATACTTTTTCTTTAATCCTAAACAAAGACACTGCACTGATGACAGGTTGAGACAGTTGAGGTTGATGGTGAAGATAATGTGTAATATTACTGTTTTGTTCCCTTTTTTGCTAGAAATGATGGAAAAACACTTTGTTTTACTACTAACCGGGAACAAAACCTACACAAGCTCTTACTGCCAGGATCAGGATTTTCTACTTCTCCTAGATCTTTCTGGTTTTGATATGTAAATGAACATTAAAAAAAAAAACAAAAACAAACCCAACAACCCAATTCATTAGCCTAAAATAATAAGCAGTATTTTGAAAAAACCCCCAAATTTAACAGCAGCCTTGTTTTATGGACACACACTACAGCTAAATCAGGATATTTTTGCTCCACTTCAGCAAGTGACTTTTTATTGACTCTGGTTGGTTCTGTGTAAAACAGAGACCAAATTGTTCCACAGAGTTTATAATTCATGAAGCTTTAATCTTTAGATGACTTTACTAATACAACTAAAGCTGGCACAGCCCATATATGAAAAGGTACTTCATGGTTTGTTTATCAGGCTTTCTGCCATCGTTCTAAACTTTCTTTATCACATTTTGAGTTAATTACCACACTTCTTGTGCCTGGACAACAATTGTTTTAACTTCAATAAAGAACCTGGAAGTTACCACTAATCATTACTGAAGCTGGAGAAGGAATCCTCACAGAGTTAATGGATGCTGGCTACATGAAAAACACAGCATGCAGTTATGGAAGGAAAAATACTGATATGGAGTTTACCAGCAGAGTTTTATTCAAAACACCTATGAAAGAATGATAAAACCTGCTGTTAATGTAACACTGGGAATTGGGTCCATGCAGAGGAGGAGTGACACGCAGTTAAAACTGAATGAGCTTTGGGACAATGGTAAGAGAATTGGGATGGAATTCGGTGGCATCAAAGGCAAAGCTGTGCAGTAACAACAAAAACTTCAGCTGTAGGTTGGCAGCTCAGCGTCTGGAAGCAACTGAGAAGGACCTTTGTCACTGACAGTGGGTAGGCAATGTGAGGACATTAGAGAAAGGCAGCATTTAAAAAACACAACAGCAGTCCCGAGATTTGTAAGTTGGAGGCCAATAGGATGACTGTGGAACTGGCACATGTGGCAATAGGCTCTGAACCAGCTATGAACTCCAAAAAGAATGTGTTTTGTGGGTTACAGTAGCATGACTGCTTCGTAGTTAGAGGGAACTATGACATGAGAAGCTGTTAGGAAAGAATGGAGAAAACAGAACAAAACCAAGGGAAGTGTAGAAATCCATGGTTATACCACATCCTAAAAAGTGGGTTGCAATTCCTAGTTACCTTATTTAATTTAGAAAAGGATAATTTAAAACTGAAAATAGCGTATACAGATTAATAAGGATAGTAAAAGATACAGAACAGCTTCTAGACAGAACAACTAAATAGCTCAGAGCTCTGACTTGGAGAAGAGCTAGTTCAGTCTGGAAATAGTGGAGTTCAGTGCAATCAGAGATGGCCTTCAGAAATAACAGGAATCGACTTTCAACTTAATTACAACACAAGGCATCAAATGAAATCAGTGAATGGTAGGCACAAATCAGGAGAGAAACATTCTCCTTGTCTTTTTTTTTTAAAAGCATACTATACTGCAATTAAGTTTAAGAGCTCTGCCCATGAATATTAAGTTTATATGATTCTTAAAGCAATTAGAGAAGCACACAAAAGTTAACTGTCAAAAGCCATTAAATATAAAAATACTTCAGTAAGTCACTGAACTGCAGATCTTCATAGGTCTAGAGAACACTTCAGGGACATAGCACTACAGGTTCGGTGTTCTTATATTTCAGTTAAAGGATGATAGCACAAGCATGAGTATTAACAAATAACTGTTCTGAAAATGAGGAAAAAATGTTCTTAATGAGTTTTCCAGCTGGGAGCCAAAAACTAACTGCTTTTGAACAGGGCAATAAGGAAGAGGATTCTGTAATGCTGGAGAGAAGATTTGGATTTGATGTTCCAGAAGATCCCTCTGTTCTTACGTTCCTATAAGACTGCTCTTTAACTTCTCAGCTGGTAAGATCAGATATTTACTCGCTCAGCTTTATCCCCTCTGAACACAGACGTTCTACATAAGCCTAATGTTGAAAAACATGCCACTGTTACATAAAGGTTTTAATAAAAGGGGCTTTTTACCTTTGGCCCTCTCCTCTGGAGGTCCACCCGGAGCATCCATGTCTCTGTGGTCAGAGGTGCCCGGTCCATCGTGCCAGAGGCGTTTCCGTGGTGGCAGCGAGGCCATGTCCATGCCCTGGAGCGAAGAAGAACGTTCTCTGCTGGCTGGAGAGTGTCCTTCGTGAGGAGGGTGATCTGGACGAGGACCTGGGCACAAAAACACAGGATAATGAGTAATGTTCATTGGGTCCTTATTCCTCATTTCTGGAGGCAGTCACACAAATTTACATACTGCCCACACTACGTGGCACACAATTTTAAGTTCTAATTACATAAAGCTTCCCCTGTCCCATTTTTTAGTAAGAAAGCTAAAGGTAAAACAGGTTTTTGATGGGAAAGAAAAATGTGACAGATGTAAAGTGTTCTTTTCAGTATAAAATATTTTCATCATTTTAGAGGCGTTCATTTATTCACATGTCATTTGTGCTCATTTTTTCCATGACATTCTACAGCTCAGTTTTGCCCCATATGAGGTTGCCATTTGTAACACAAATAGGAAATACCGACAAGCTGTCAGACATTGTAGCTGAAAACATTATTCTTGCAAACAAAAAAGATGCCAAACAAGTGAAAGATTACTACTAGCATTAATATATATCTTAAAAAACACACGATATGTGATTCAGTCATCCACAAGTGACAACTGCCCAGGCAGTTCTGGGCTGTACAAGAACTCAACTAAAAATCAAGACTTTGAGGCCATAGTGATTTTTTTTTTCAGTAAGACAGTTGTATTTAGAGTCAGTTAAATTCTGTATAATTCTTTTTATCCTAAATTTAAAAGACCAAAGAGCTACGTTTGTCTTTTCTCATGGTAAAATACTGGTAACAAACATTCAACGTACAAGAGAAAGAGGTCATTTTAGAATAGTTTTCTAAGTGGTTATACTGCAGGAGTCTACAAACAGCTCGAAAATTTTTACCTGGTTCTCTGTTTCCATCCCAGGATTCTGGTTTCCGCCCTCCTTCAAAGCGTGGAAATTCATCTGGAGTAGGAAGCAAACCCTTCCGGGCTCCTGAGCAGTAAGAGAAGCAGGGGACAGGAGTGAGAAAAGACACTGCATTCATGAGAAGACTGACTGCCCAAGAAATGCCTTTCCTTCCTCCTTGCTTTTCCAAGCGGAAGAATGTTCCCCTCACCTCTCAGAGCACCGCGACCTCGCCCCCGGACACCATGGTCCCTTCCTCTGGAGTTTTCATCTGGAGAGTCAAAAGCGTCATCTGGCCCAAAATCTTCAGGGCCAGGAAAGCCATCTCTGCCCCTGGGTCCCCGGCCCTCGTGCCGTGAGGGTCCTCCTCTTCTGAAGCTACAAGAAAGAACACGATACAAATACGGGATTTAAGTAGAACTGAGCTTCAGTTTTATAATCAACTCATTTCTGAACTGTTTCACCTAATGCTACAGCACATACAGTTATTAGAACAGGATATGTGGGTGGAAAAGTGCTCATTTTCTGCCTTTGAGCACTTTGATAGTCATTTTTGTAGTTGTCCCCTCATACTTCCTTCTCTTGATTGTGTTGGCTTTTCATAGAAGGAAAATTTTGTTAAACATACTGCATTCATTTAATGAGAAGGTGGGAAAGAAATTAATGAGTGATGATAGATGTAAGGTGAGGTAAGGCAAGGAAAAGTAATTTCCCGTAACTGGTGGTCTTACATTCCCATTCCCTTTTTCTCTTTCCATTTTGGAGATAAAACAAACAGAAAACATACAAGCAATGAGAATCACAGCTACAACAAAATAATCCCACATCTCATTCCTATTGGTTCTATGATTCTTTTGCCAAAATATTCTCTTTTTCATTCCATTCTTCAAAGGTGACAACTTTAGCAAGTGCATCTAGACTGCCCTTGGCTCTGTAGGGACAGTGATGGCTGAACAGTGCACAGCAGCATTCTGCAACCTGAAGAGCAGTTTATCCAACTGCAATAACGAAGAATTTTGTGTTGCAAAATGTAGTTACGGCACTGAAGTTTGATAATTGCCTTCTACTTCTATGGCATCCTCAGGAATTTGGTATGACTGGATTCTGCACCTCATCTTAACTGAGTACAGTTCCTCCAGCACCGCACTGTGGGGGCCTGAACAGCTCTCCAGAGAGGAGAATGGCTCTTACTGACCTGTCAGTGCCATGTCAGGTCAGCCTGCAGATGGCTGTGTGAATAATTAGTAGTTTAGTTTCTGACATGACCAGTTGAAACACCTGGAGCGCTCGTAAAGCACATCCATGTTCTGTGACGACTGCCTCAGACACAGCCCAGGGTCTCTGCAGGCACAGGGCGGGTGTTTAGGTGGGGCTGAGTCCTCACCGTGCCACCCCACCCTCGGTGACAGCACACAGTGTGGAGCACTCCTTGCCCAGTCACGGATGCCCCCCACCTCCCTGCTGTTCCCAGTTCCACACTGGCCAAACTGGAAGCACCACAATATTCCAATAGTGTTGGCTGTGTGCAGCGTCCCCTTCCCCAGCTCATTAACGACACAGTGCATCCTATTACAAGCAAAACTTTAGATACTTTTATTTAGAATTTTAACAACATTAACCTTTTAATTACAAATTTAAATATTTTAACAGTAGTCATAACACAATACAATATTTTTAAACTTTTACATTGTTTTTAATAAAAAACAATAGGTCTGTCTCCACCTCCCAGAAAACAAGCACAATACAGAGAGGAGGCTGCTGTGCCTGTACAGGTACAACAGTGAATGGAGGAGTGCTGTGTATGAACCATGAACCATCGACATTAACCTGGATGGTTTAAGGAAAACAAACTCAACAGTTTCAGGTACAAATGGTTCAAATAATCACAGAGCAATATTGTTTAGCCTTGAAACAGCACAGTCCTCTGGATGTTTCTTAGAGGGCCTCCCACTTTAATACTGACATGGTGTGATTCTGCTTAGCTTGAAAATTACCAAGATTTGCAACACCAGGCCCTAGGGCTGCAGGAACAGGGCCTTTCCTATTGCTTTCAGGCAACTTACGGACACAGCTGAGCTTTGAAATCTACCATACCTACGCCTGACACAGCCGCAGCTCCTAGAACTGCGTTACGGATATCCTTATTCACCTTTTCATATCAGTCACGCGGAAAGCCCTGCCTTGCATCGGGCTCAGTTCCCGTTTGACTGCTCTCAGATCTTCTTCCTCGAGGCCTAGGACCTTACTGTACACAACTACACACTGTGCAGATTAGCAGGCAGGAAGAGGCAGGTCTCTGCGGTAGAAGCATCGTGTTGATATGCACAGGTAGAGTAAGAACAGGACAGGGATGAAAAGGACGGGAAATTAGAGAGAAACATACATACACACATTTGCCTCTCATGCTTGATCAAACCAGTTACAATCTCAATTCCAAACCAAGTCAGCTAAAGGAGTGGTTGGGATTAAGTCCACCACAGCATCTGCAGTAAATGGCACCTTGTTCACCTTCATTCCAAGAAAGTCATCGAGTTTAAAAGCACAATGAGCCCTTTGGAGCTCTGTGCCTATTCACTGCAAACTCTGGACAAACACTTGTACTCTGATAAGCAGATTTACTCTTAGCTGAAAAGTCAGATTCACAGGCCACAAGGTTCTTGTTTCCCTTCCTGAAACTTCCGAAAAATCAGGACCATAATAAAATATTTTCCAGTCCCTAAGCATTTTCAATATAAGATCTGAAAATCTCTACTGAGCTTCTGAAAGTGTTGTCTGCTGTGTCTTTTTAAGTTCTCTGATGCAGACCGTTCAGTTTGGATTCTCTCTGGCTTTACTTTTTAAAAATGGCTTTAATTGTTACCTTCTTTTAGTTACTGTTCATTTCTTTTCATACTCTTCACACAAAAGGAAGATACATCTTTACAGAGCTAGGTAGAAAATAGCTAAAAGAAGAGCTGTATAGATGCAAAGTAAAAGGAATGTAAGAAAATTATTTAAAAGGCAACTAAAACACACAAAATTCACATTATGTGGAGACCACAGCATATTTGTACAAGCACATGTTCTTATACATAGAGAGTTGGTGGTCAGTGAGAGGCTTAGACCTTGGAGGCCAAATTTCACTCAGTTAAACCAGCATAAATCTGGAGGAATTTTGCTGACAGTTAATCTTGAAGACAGTGTAATTCCTCCATATTTATTTAAATTGGTAACTAGAAGCAAATTCATCCCTTTGTGATTTGTTTGGAGATTGTGAGCAATGACATGAACACTGCTCTAAATCAGATTATTTTTGAGTTCTTCACATGGCATTAAGAAATAAGTCAGAAAAAGAAATAAAATTTCTACAAGCGAACACATAAGAAAATAGTCTCGACAGTCCAACAGATGCTGTAGCTCTGTCCCTTCTATCCGCCAGTAGGATCACTGTTCCTGCTCCTTACAAGGACATTGCATCTCATCCTACAGTCTCTACATCTCATCCTACAGCCTCATGCTGTAGTTTGTGACTGGAGACAGAGTCTCAAAATCCATGTCTAATGTTCAAAAGTCTGTCACTTTAACCTTCATGTCTCCTCTCAATTTTCATCAAAACGGTCTCAAATCTTCATCCTGTGTCACTGGATCTTCTCTACAAACTTTCTCCCTTCTCTTTACTTACTGTTTAAAGACACGGAAGCTGCTGTGTACAATGACCATTTTTCAAGTTTTCTTCTATTACTGAATGATTTTTATGGACTCTACACTCAGGTATATTAGAGTTTTCATTTCCTTATTGGTTTCCAGTTTATAAATCTGAAACAGATAGACTCCTTAATGAAAAGGAAACCAGGAAAAAAAGAGTTCCCTCCATTTACCCTTTAGCCCAAGAAAGAGAAGTAGGTTTATTCTTACCTCTCATCTCGCCTTCCTCGGAAGCGTGCATCCTCAGGATCCCGTGGATATCTATCATCTGAAGGTCTCCGTCCTTCCCAAGCACCAGGAGGTCCACGGTTCGAACTGCCTCCTTCAAATTCCCTGTGATCGGGAGGAAAGGGAGGCCCAGGTCCACCTCGTCTCCATTTATCATCTTGCAATGGTGGGCCTCCTCTCCCCTCGAATTCCCGCAGGCGATGGCCAAATCTCTTATCCGGATGGAAATCTTCACGGAAGTCATCTGGTCGATCAAAGTCATCGTGGAAATCAGGGTGAGGTCCTCGTCTGTCCGGCAAGCCCCTGCTGTCTCTGCCATCCCCCCACTCCTGGCCGCCTCGGAACAAGCCCCTCTCGGGCCCGTGCTCGGGGCCGCCGCTGTTCTGGTCGTGCCGTCTGTCGGACAGCGGGCCCAAGTGATGGTTTGGGGGACCACGGGTGTCACCTGCAGGGAAAAAACAACCACAGCAGGTTTCTGTAACGTTTCCTAAAATGCTCAAGGATGCTCTAGTTCATACAGTTCTACAAAGCACACGATATGTTTCACACTAAGCAATACTTTTGGGAAACTTTTCCTCTATATTCCAGCCCGCACCTGTGGAAGCTCCCGGCCATTTCTCTCTGGAAGCACTGTACTGGGACAGCCCCTCTTTTAGGAGATTGACTCATAGGAGAACAGACAATACATTTAATTACCTTTATTAATACCAGGTCCTTGGTTGTGAGGGCCAAGCCGACCTTGTCCTCCCTGCTGCCCCAGGCCTGGTATCAGCGGAGGAGGACCAGGGTTCTGTCCGTCCTGTGAACAAGTAGGAAGAAAAGCCACGTGTGAGTAGTTTAAACAACATTTTGTAAGAGTGCAAACCAATTTTCTTTCCATGAAGACTGCACAAGTTGTACAACAGGACCAGCTCATGTTCCAACAGCTGCAGCCTCATTTTTCAGACATTCATATCAGTAATGCTTTCAGTCACTGAGAAACACGTAATTTTACAGGAAACAGCATTTCAAGGATTAATGTTTTACTTCTAACAACCAAAGATGATAAAGCTCATATTCTGGCTGAATATGAATATTCTGTAAGAATGTATTGAATATTTTGTATGAATATTCTTATTCCTCTAGATGAGGAAACAGTGTATATTTGTTTGAAAAATATCAGGCACTGATTTACATGCAGTTAAAGAGCTGCACAGACCAAAGACTTCCTTTGATAATGAACAAAAAAGAGAAACTGTATATACAAAAATAAATACCAAGAATGTTGGGATGGGGGGACAACAACAGGGCTGTAAGAGAACCTTTCCTGTCTAACTCTAAGCTGTTAACATGGAAATACATGAGTTTCATTTTTAACATGCTGGCAAAGATTTTGTTTTCTTTAATTTTAGGATTAAAAAAAAAAAAGTGCTAACCCTTGGCTAAATACCAAGTTGTTAAGGGGGTTTTCAGCACTGACAGAGCTAAAGGCAGGAGCCAGTCACCTCCTTCCTCAAACAGAAGCAGTAGAGTGGGCAGAGGTCTGTGTGTGTTATGTGATCCCAAATAAAAAAATAAAGTATGTAAGTAAGTGTCTTTTGTTACTTTCTCTCTTTTTTTGTGTGTGAATTTTAAAGGATAAAATAATGCTCTTTAAATTTAGCTGCTGTCACAGACCTATGAAAGATTTCTACAGGTACCAGGTTTACACTGGACCTGCTGTGGTGACACTGGGTGGGAAACTGTGTCTGGACTATGGTCTCATTCTGCCTTCAACCAGCAAAGGCCTGAAAAAGAGTCATCATTTGGGGTTTGTGCTTGACTGGAACTGAAAAGGGGCACGTACAGTATTTACACTGTAATTATGAGATCCAAAAGTAAAAATGTGAACGAGGCAGAGTTGAAACCTGCAGGATCGTTATAAAAAAAACCTTCTTATGCTGACATGACCAAAACACCAAATTCCCCCCACAAACCCCTAACATGTAATATTTTTAACATTAACAGAAACCCCTAAACATGTAATTTTTTTTCCTAGACATGTCTGGTATGCGAGATTTAGACCTGGCCTTCATACTGACCTGTAAAAACCCCTCCAGACTTCAGGTAGTCTGGAAATATTTAAATTTGTGTACTTCATCACATCATTGGATCATAATTACACTGCTTAACTTCTCCACGAATCAAATAATTTTCATGCTCTGCATTTATTCTGGAGAAACACTACCTTTTTTTTCTGTTTGCAGAGAAGCAGTTAATTTTTTGCATTTTTCCCATCATATCTTGAAATATGGTTTTAAATTAAATGTTTATATTCAACCTCAACACAGGTGATAAACACAAGAAAGCACACAAATATATACTACAACCATCATATTTGCATTGATTAATTTTGTAAGGATGTCGAAAAAAATAAGCAAAGTAAAAGGCCAGGCCACCCAATGCCTCTTAAAAAAACGTCAGACAAACCAAAAATACCTTCCTAGTTACTGAATGTTAACTTGAGTCCAGAACAAATCAACTCCCTGACTAGGTCAGATCCAGCTATCACAGTGCCTCTGCTGGTCCTAACCAAAACCTTGATGGAGTTCTAGGATTTCTCATATATTTAGCACATGCTTACTCAAAATAAACTTCATGGAACTTCTTCAATTTATGGCACTAGTGTCTAACCAAAGCAGCGTTTTTTAGCACTCCCTAAATGCTTTTGCCAAGCTGGGAACACAGAGCCCTAACACTGTGTTTTCACCTGATTTTTGCTTCTAAATGCATTCTAGGCCTCAAGTGGGGCTTGAAACTGAAAAGTATGTAGAGTTCAGAAAGAGATACCTTTCTAAAAGCTGTAAATAGCCTTGTGTAGCCCAGCAAACCTCTGCTTCCAGTGTACAGCAGGTACAGTAACAGTGATATCTTATGCAGTGATTAACCCTTAGAAATATCTTTAAGTGTTCTTTATTAATGTCACAAGCCCTTGATAAAACTGATATTCACACCCTTCTGCTACTGAAAAGGAAGGCAAGTGATGTGTAGAAGTTTACAGAAGATAAATGTCAAATTCAGAACACAAACCAAGCTAAAGCCTATTTAAAAAAAAAAAATCACAGATGGGGCCTTTTTAAACAGGAACTGCTGCTATATTCACATTACAAAGAAGCAAAATGGAGCAAAACCTGACATCAGGAATTTTAAAGTATGTTTTTAAAAGCCATTAACACACTAAACGTGCACAAGGAAGAAGAAATGGTCAAAATACCTTGCTTTGTCATTTTTTTAGTATCTGTAAAAGCCTTCAAGATAGCAGTATGTACTGAAAATAACCAGCCACCTGCCAAGAGCAGCCTGCTGAATTCTGAACAGTGTTAGCAGCAGGGACAGACAAGGACAGCCCTCCACACACAGGGTAATTATTCTCAAAGCAGAAAAACCAGTCTCCCTGGGACAGCAATGAGAAATGCTGGGCTGGTGTAAGTTATCTAGTTGCAGAACCAACGCTCATTTGCGTAACTTGGATCCTTCAAAAATCTCAGCAGTGGTGGCACATTAACAGACTTGTGGAGGGAATGACTGAATTATTGATTTGTAAGGAAAAAAAAATTCAAATAAACCCACAATTTGCAGGTTACCCTGCCTCGGCCTGAAAAGGAATCACTGAGCTAAAGCTCACTTCAGTGTGTCATTCTGACTGTGACTGGTACTGGAGTACACACTAAGGACTGTATGTGCACATGTCTAAAGCTTTGGCTAAAAACTACTGAGTGTACGTCTAAAAGAGTCAATTCTGGCGGAAAGACACCACATCTTTTTAAAATTAGGTAGAATTTTTTTCCAAACTTCCCTTTCAGATTTCACCAACAACTGAAGACAGTTGAGAGAAATTTAAAGTACAGAATTGGTGCCACCCAAATAGGAACTTGAGAGGGCCAGTAACCAAAGAGAGCTCTGTGTTATGTGTGGTAGAGCAGAAAATGGAAGGTGCTGGAAAGGGCAGAGCAGGCTGCAGCTGGTGCTGAACCAGACTTATCAAAGGCTGACTCGACTCCCGCAGAATCAGCTGGTGTGCCTATAAGCAGCACTCTCCAGTATTCCATGTATGGAATGCCTAATATGCCTAATACCTTGCTGAGCTGGTGAACCCTCCTGGAGCTGATGCGGAGGCAGCAGGGCACAGGAATAACTCCTTGGCTGTCAGAAACACCCAGGCCCTGCTCAGCACTTCTAGCTCAGCGCTCATCCCACCAGATGTAGGCTAGTCCTACACAAACCTGCTCAATACCTGTGCTCCCTCTCCTGCTTCTCGGTAGGAGTAAGGAGTTAACAGGGGCCAAAGGCCATCTCTTAACTTGTGCTCCAGGAAGTACAGAGGTGGCTAAAGGCAGGGAACAGGACGGCTGTGTCCCTCTGCACTTAGTGCAACCAGAACTAAGCTGATTCCAGGTGCGTCAGCATCTATGGTAAATTCATCCCATAGCTCAGATTAGCTACTCTGGATAACAGAGTTGGCAATAACTTGCTTTAATTAATACATATGACTTTTCATATGTTCAGTTTGTTTAAATTCAACTTTTATTAGTGCTTGTATACTTCCCAGGAAATATCCCGCTTAAGACAGCTCAGTGTCCTTAAATTAAAACAAAACTGAGTTTCTCTTAAGGTTACATATTTTCATAGCAGACTGATTTGTGTCACAGTATTCCCAATGATCCTTTTTCCACAGTTAACTGTCATAGAATCACAGAATGGTTTGAGCTGGAAGGTCACCTATTTCCAACCCCCCTGACACGGGCAGGGGCACCTTTTATCTCTGTGCTTTCCAAGCTACAGAACCATTTTCATTATCACTTCAGTTTTCCTGAGGCCTCAGTCTTGCAAGGAATACCCAACCTGGAGCCTCTCAGCTCCTGCTCTGCATTCCTACCACGTAACAGTCATCATTCCCACGTTCTTGACACTCCTCTTGTTACACAGAGCAGCACGTACCTGGTTGAACGGGGGGCGAGGCCCGTCACCCAACAGAGGCGTTTTCTGCTGCTGGAAGGGCAGAGGGCCCTGAGAAGGGTGCGGCCCCCTCGAAGGGTTTGGCTGTCCCTGAGGTCCTTGCATGTTTCCTTGAGGCCCCACTAAGGAGCCTTGTGGAGGTCCCTGCTGGCCCTGAGGACCGGGTGGCCCACGCAGTTCTTGTGGAGGTCCCAACATTGTACCTTGGGGCGGGGGTCCCTGCAGGCCCCGCATCTCCTGGGGGCCATGTCCTAGTAAACCACTTTGCATATGAGGACCTCTCATTTCTTGTGGATGACCCATCATCATCCCTTGTGGATTAGGTCCCTGGTTATCTCTGGGTCCTGGTGGACCCTGCATCCCTCTTGGATTAAGTCCCATCAAAGGTCCTTGGGATATGGGGCCCTGCATCCCTTGAGATCCGGGAGCTCCTTGCATGCCGTGAGGAAGAGGCCCTTGCATTCCTCGTGGACCGGGTGGCCCCTGCATTCCTTGACCTCCAGGGGGACCTTGAGGACCCAAGTGACCTTGTGGGCCAGGCGGACCCTGTGGTCCCAAATGAGTCTGAGAGCCCGGCAGGCCCTGCGGTCCCAAGTGTCCTTGTGGGCCGGCATTACCCTGTGGACCTGGAGGCCCCATTGGCCCATGGGGGCCTGGATGTCTCTGCATTCCTTGATGTCCATGTAAATCCTGAGGCCGTGGCATTCCTTGTGGAGGCCCTTGGGGACCTGGAGGTCCTTGTGGTCCCATGAACCCTTGTGGACCTCCAGCTCCTTGGTGTAATGGACCTTGGGGTCCCGGAGGTCTGAACTGTCCTTGTGGACCAGAAGGTCCCATCTGAGGCATATTCATTGGCATCTGCTGAGGTGGAAGGGGCTGCTGGAACCCTTGAGGCATCTGTGACATAGGGCCTTGCCCTGGGAAAGGCTGGGGTCCATGGAGAGATCCTCCTGGGGGCGGTGGCTGCACCTGCTCTGCTTGCTTTTGTGCAAGTCTCTCAATTTTCAATTGCTGTCCAAAAAAAAGAGACCCAGAAAAAGCAAATAAGCACGGAAGTATGTTACAACTAAAAATCAGAAGCCATCATTTCATTTCTCTGGAGTAAAAATGCTTTTCTTGTAGTTGACAGAAATAACTAACCAAAGAGAAATCACTAACTGAAGAAACCCACAGATCAGTGTTGGTTATCTGAGGTGTGGGGGCCTCACTGAAGGTTTCCCAGCATCACACATTCAGTGCAAAATCCTAATCACTTAGATGTCTTTTTGTAAAAAGGTGAAAACAGCATTGCAAAAGGAAGCTGCTCACTTCAGTGCTGAACTCCAAATCTATCACACAGAGGACTAAAGAAAATTTGCTAATAAGTGTTTCCACACAAACCTCCAAGAGCTGTGGGTTTGTGTACTGAAGTGCTGCCATTTCCTGCTCAATCTCCGCCTGGGATTTCTTTTTCTCCTCCAGCTTTATATCCTCCTTTCTATCATTCAGTGGCTCAGGTGGGGGAGGCAAAGGAACTTTATTCTGCATCCATGCCTATAAAAATTAGGAAACACAAGATTCATTATGCAGAACAACATTTATACAACACACCGTTGCATCGGTAAAGGATGTGCTGTAACACTGCGTAGTATGGATATAGCGGGGATACTTGGAAGCTAAAAACAATGCTGAATACAACTTCCACATCTTGAAACTTTTTTCCCAGTGTAGATACAAAATATAAGGGACTTAACCAAGTATTTTTATGTTTAAATTGTAACTAAATAAAACTACTGTGTTAAATGGCACTGGGTGTTGATTCAGAAGTGCTGATACTGGAAATCCAAAACATTTCAACAGCCGCACACTTTTTGAAGTTGGGAAAATAACAGATTGTTCTGTTCCCTGTGTATCAGGTACTCACCTGCTGAAACTGAGCTGGTATTGGTTTTGCATAGGGAACTTTTTTCTGTGGTACTTTCTTTTGGTCCTTTTGCATTACTTCCTCCATTCCCCAATCCAGGCCTGGGATTGTCATTTCAATGTCATTCGACTCATCTTTCCCTTTGGCACCAGGGAAACAAACAGTCAGAGCTATGCAGGCTTACAGAGAGATCCTTTATTACTTATACAGCTTATTTAGCAAAAGAGGTTTTCAGCTTCTCCTTCTTTACATGGGAAATATGCACAACACAGAACTTCAGAAAAAAGCATCTGTGCTCTCAAAGAATATGAAAGGAATGAAATAGAAGTCACACAGCATCTGGACTGCTCAGTAAAATGCTTCCCCTTAGCTACTACTTACCCATCTGCTCCTGCTCCATGGCTATTTTCAATTGTTCAGGTATTCCCATGCCAGGAATAACTGCCAGGCTGTTGGGTTCCAGATCATCTAGAGAAAAAAACCCAATAAATAGTTATACATACTGGGAACATTTTTCTTTACCATTTTATCCCTTTGGATTCTTACATGCTTCTACCATTAGTATCATATTCCAGTAGTAAATACCTATTTTACAACTGGTGAATCACTTTGTAGTTCCATGCATGAATTACAGGATATAAAAAGAACTGCAAATTCAGATTCATAAATACACCCCAAAAGGTCAGAAACTATGCCTTTTCAGGAAAGTTACGTTTAGGGTATAACACATAACCATTCCCATTTTTGTTATAACAAATCTATATACTTCAAAACTTAAATGGGATTAAAGTAGTGCATTGTAATTAACATTACCCAAGCCAAAAGAGCAAATAATCAAAAATCTGAAGAAAAAGATGCAACTCCAAGGGGCCGAGGCCCGCCCTGAGTAGCCTAAAATTACGGAGATAAATCCTTAAGAGGGGAGTAAAGTTTAAGGATTTTAGTGAAGTTCAATAATTTGAAAGCTTTTCCTGCTGTAGTTCAGGACTGCAGGAAGTCTTGAAGACAGATGAAGTTTTCAGGAAGTAAACTGGAGACATTGCCAGAGGGAGAGCCAAACCTCCTTCCTGTGATTGACAGAGCAGGTCTTACCTCCTGGAGCTGTGAAAACAGAACAAGACTCGTTGTTGGAATGGTGATCACTGATAACATGGAGAGTAAAATCATCCTCATGAAAAGGTATCTTGGACTAGGTGGTCACCAATACTATAATTCTGCTTCCTCACCTTACCCACAAGTGTCAGCCTAGGCCTGTTCCTGATCCCAACCCTCTTTGTTCCACAGTGAGGAAAACTGCCTTACCATATTCCACACCATCCTCTGACATCCCAGGCAGCAGGTTCAAGTTGTAGCGATCTCGCATTTTATCTCCAGGCCGATTTCTAGTCCAAAACTTGCTGTCAAAAGGAAGTTATATGATCTCAGTAAAGGGTCAAGAGCATTAGCAACTTTTAATCTAATTAGTTATTTGATTTTTAGTGTGCTATCTTGGTTATATAAGGATTCAACTCTTACTAAATCAAGTTCAGCTCCAGATCTGAACACTAGGTGCGAAGTTCAAACAAAAAATAAAAAAACCCCTACAAATATCATAATGAATTATGTAGTCACAAGTTAGAAGATATTTCAAAGTATAATGGGTATAAGTACAAGGCATCAACATCAGATCGATATTTTTCATGCATTCCAAAACCTTGCTCAAATATATTCTTCATACGCACTAAATACACATCCCCACACAAAAATTTACTGCATTTATGAAATGCACCATGTTTACACAGCATGTTCAACCTAAATACACAAGCTACAGCCTCCAAACATTTTCGCAATGTGAAAAGACAGACACGACCAGCAGATGATCTGCAGAAAAAATTGCTGTGGAGATAAGAATATTTCTTCAGCAAGAAACTGCAATAATTCTTTTTAAAAAATTTCGTAAGGAGATCTCAGAGCTCCCACAACCCCAAATCCTAGTATTTTTTAAGGCTTCCTTAGATAAAGGACAAGAAGTTAGACTCTACCCTGTAATGTAAAATGTCAGTGCCTTCCCATTTACATAAGTTTGTGTCTCTGCTTTGGCCACTGGTTGTGTATTAGAACCATCCCAATCTCCTGATGCCAGGCAACTTTCTAGTTTCTAAATGTACACACATTCCCTTCGACCTTTTCTTTCAATACTTGAAATTACCTGGTGTGATCATTAGAGCCTGAACAGAGAATGTGTCCAAGGGGATGCCATGCCAGACTCCAGATCATTCCTTCATGGGCCATTTCCATTCCACCAACCTCCTTCTCAACCCTGATGCATAAAAAAAACAAAATTAAAAAAAAAAAAGTCAGTTATATACAGCTCAATATCTGCTACAGCTACAGTACAAAACTTTTAATATTCAGTTGTTCATCCTCTATCCTCTATCCTGTATTTTGTTAAACTTAAGCCTCTATCATTTTTCTATTGTGTGAACTGATTGTTCCCAGTGGTTTTTAATAGGCAATTCAGTAATGTAGGGATATTTAACTGTACGTTTCAAAACAAAATAACTACAGCACCTCAGAACAAGCTTTAAGAAACTAGGAGCTTGGACCATTCATCACCCCCTCAGCAAAAGGCTGGCTTTGTGCAAACAGTTGTATCCTTTAAAACACACCTGTACAGGAAAACTTCTTCATAAACGAAGTACATTAACAAAGTTCTCAGGTACAGGGAAAAACTATACCACAAATATGCAGGTTAAATACGGATTCCAAGGGGAAAAGGATACATTCTGTTTAGCTTTCGCATCTGACCAACATGTTTCCAACGTGCTGATGAAAATGCCACATACCCAACGTGCCAGAACAACAAGGACCCATCGGATCCTCCGCTGGCGAACAGCCCCTCGTGAACAGGGTGCCAGGCCACAGCTGAAACACAAAGAAAGCCACGATCAGAAGGTCTAACGCTAGGATTTCTAATGAATGGAAATCAGGACCTCAAAAGCTTTCATTTTTAATCCAAACTTAATAATAACAACAGTCCAGATAATAAAACGAAGTCTGACCTGTGGCCTCTTTCTTATGACCCCTGAAGACCTGCAGTTCTTCCTTCAGGTTGCGGATGTCAAAGAGCTTACAGAGGTGGTCACGAGAAGCTGTCAGCAGCCAGTTGCCATTGAGATTCAGTTTCACCTCCATCACTGTGTTTTTATGAGCATGTCTGTGAGCAGAGAAAGGCAGATGGTTTGCCCCAATAATTATTCCTCAGACACGGATAAAAATGTGTACTTCGCCAGTCACAAATATTCAGGTCAATAACAAAGTAGTTCAGGCTACTAAAGCAGAACGCTGGGGCTTTCTGTGCAAAGGTCCTATCCTTTGATTCTGGTCTTTTGTACTTCAGAGCAACTGGTAGCACTCCCTGAGACAGTTACTATGCATATTTCTACTGCAGCATAAAAAAGCTTTCATCAGCCAGATGAAACATCTCATTTGTTTTTCCATATCTCAATCTGAATGAGAACTGTGTGACCAGGAGGTCTACGAAGAAAGACAAAGTAAATTTAAATAAGCAATATGGAAGTCGCAATTTTCCAAGTACAGACTTGTCTTCGTCTGACCTCTAGATATTCTGGCAAGTTAAAGCACCAGCTTTATGTTTGAAGCAATTGTGTATGACTGAAAAGATGTCAGGAAAAGAGCTAAGAAGAGAATTAAGAAAAAATTATTTTATGAAGTTAGCTTATATTTGAGCAAATCAAAGTCTGTGGGCAAGAACTTACAGTGTGGCAAGGCTCTGGCCAGTCTTTGGATCCCAGAACTTGATGGGTTGTTGGCTATCTTTACTTCCTGAAACAACTAATCCCTTTGTTGGATGCCAGTCAACACATTTCACATCTGCTCCATGTCCTGTTAAAAAGATAAAAATCGCTCATTTTGAGATTTTGCAGACACTGAAAAATTACAGGGCGCACACCTCATAACTCTAATGTAAAACTGAATGAAAAACATCACAGAGCACAAGTCACAAAACATAAAATCAAACTGAAGAAAAACTCGTCCAAGTTATTTACGTTGCATTCTTTCCCAGTAAGTGCTGCGAGCATCTCCTCGGACTGCAGACTCAAATCAAGCTCACTTCACCAAGAGAAAAATTCTCTAAGAAGTTTCTGCTCAAATTGGTACTGTTCTTTAGGCTTTGGCCCTATACAGTTAGACAATATTTTAAATGTAACACTGATGAAGCATTTGTATGGAGGTGGTGAGGGAAAATAACATTGTGACACTTTACTTTCTATGAAATACTGTAGAAATGAAAACCAGATACCTATTTCTTCCTATCTTATCAGTACTACCTTTTTGCTGCCCTGTCAGAAAATAAGCAAAGAAATTAAATAATGGATCTGAAAACTAAATTAGTTTATGATGAAAAGAAACCTTATGAGATGTGACCTCTTATGAGGTCAGAGGGATTCAGGTTTTCCTAATGCTCAAGAGTTAGGAGAGAAAAACTCTTGTGATATACTTTCCTTTCAAACTGACTGACTGACCTTGACAGAGAATCAGTGCTGCTCAAATGAGCTAAAAATCTGTCAAAAAAAAAAAGCCTATTCCTGCCAAATGACAAAATGAGGTTTCTGAGCTGAACTGTAGGGATTTAGAAAAGAAAAGACGAACAATAATTTCTTTCTCCAATCTCTGTCCAAGCCAGCCCACTTCAAGGGAAAGCCAGCAGTAATAGTCCATCTCAGAAAATGAGGCAGCATGCAGTGACTGAAGAAAAAAGCAAGATGAGAAAGGAAGGGCTGTCTGCAACATGAAGGCACTGAGGTTATAAAATGGCATGGAAGAATGGGAGCGTGTTCCAGGAAAGACAAAGGGTTCCCATCAAGTCAGACGGCTCCCACGTGGACTGCTTTGCTACACCGTGGAACACGTCACTTTAAGCAGCACAAGCTGTCTTAATACAGATCTCACTTTGAAAAGACATTAAGTAGTAGTATTAGTTGAAATTTTTCTGAGGCCACAGAAAAATCAAATTAGAATAACCAATATACTTGTATCTTAAAATAAAAGTAAGCTGTTAACACAGAGAGCACTCTCTCCATCAAGTGAGTGCAAACTTCCTCCTCTCTGGAGGAAAGGAAGAGGTTCTTGACCCAAGGAGAAATGAACACAGCTTTGCTAAGTACATGGAAACAACTTTAAGAACTGATTGATAATATGCATTAAAGAACCCAACTCTCCTCCCCCAGGCACAGCAGACAGAACTCCCCTTGGAATACGCGGGGTTTCAGGGAAGAGCAGGATCTTCAGGTTGAAAAGATCATCAGTGTGCTGGGGTGGTCTGTGCCACCAAGAGAGGGGCACTCTAAGATGTGCTTCCCTTCTCTCTGGCTCCTCTGAAATGACAGGAACTGTCTGTCCAGATCTGCTCTGACTAAATCTTCCTCTCAACTAAAATATGAAGCAGAAGTTTGAACAAACCTTGCTTCCAAGGGTTTATCTGGAAGGAACAAGTTAGCCAGTACTATGAGAGAAAATGTTCCTCCCTCCATAGTGGAGGGCAATTCATGCTTGAACATTTCCAGCTGATGATATTCCGTAGGTAATTGTTATCCTGCAGTCCCCAGGGAAAGATAAGGGATTTTAATTCAAGGGCAAAACCAGGCCCTTAGAGAGAAACATTCCATTACAGATAATAATTGATTGAACTGTATGAAAATGTGTTTAGACTAGAATACTTGAATCCCATCATAAATATGGAATAAACAAAGCCCAGTAAAACTATAAAAAAATCCCACCCACGTGGACTGGAATTACATTGGCCTTGTTGCTTGAAATAAAGACAATTAGTAATGGAAAAGCACAGAGAGACACAGGGCTGCTCTGTTTGGTGGGAAAGAGTGCATCCAGAAAATGAGTGATGCTGGTGAAAGGCCATCTCTGGGTGACAGCTCATCCTCTGCAAGGCCTGGTTTAGGCTCTTCTTCTGAGACCTAACCAGAGTTAAGCCCAAGTACATACTCTAAGAAAAAGAGGGCTCAGAATGGGCAATCTTAGAGCAATTGAAAAGCACCCACCCTTACAACTTCTTCAAGGGAGATGCAGTGACAGGGAGCACTGATGGGCTTCTGAGAGCCAGGTCTGACAGCTGCCACCCACTAGGCCCAGACCACAAAGCTGAAAGGTAGTCAAAGATGCCAGGACACTCAGAACTTGTCACCAGAGCAAACAAATCACTGGGTACTCATCAGAAGGCTTTTGGCCATCAGCACATTAATATTAACCATGATGACAAGAAGAAACTTCTACTACTTAAAACCATAACCACTGTAATGGTTATGTAAACATATATATGATTAAACAGGTAACTGGCATTTCCTGCAGGGAGCACTCTTTAAACCATGTGCTAGGGATTAAGGCTGCAGTGGGGGAAAAGTGGGACCCTCCTTTGTAATCTAATCAAAGTGATTTGTTCTGTCCTCAAGAGAGCCATCTAAGACAATGCTTTGCATGAAATGGGATCATCACATACACTTAGCTCTTGGTTCCTAAAGCTTTCTCTACAGAAAATAAATCCTTCCCTACAACAAATATGCTTTAAGTAAACTATTCCCAAGGGATGAACTAACTCAGAACATTTACATAACCAAAATAACTCAACAGCCTCATTTAATCAGACCTTTTAGATTTCTTTTTAAATTGAAGCAACTGACACAGTATATTGCTTTTATTTTTTTCTGCTGATAGATGTACACACTACTACCTATAATGAGACAGATCATGCTGAAAACATATTTAAAATAACACTCCAGAGAAAAAGCCACCTCGTAGATTTTACTTCACAGTTGTTTTCAGTTCTTAGTTTTTGGCTAAGACATGTGAATCAGCTTCTCCTCTGCTACAAACCCCTCGTCACCAAACACCACGCTCCGAAAACCTTAATTCATGCAAATCTCTACAGTTTATATTCCCCACTTGCTGACAACCGCTTTTCCTCAGTAACTTCAATAGTCACACACCTTGGAGCTGCAGGGGGGGAATTCCTCTCTGAACAACTCTTGCAGCTTGAGTCCCTGCCCTGTCATGGGCACAGACCTTCTATCACTTCCCTGTCTCGTAGGGATGTCTTATGGATAAACAAATTGAAATGTGGGAACTGTTTAGAAGTTGTGGCAAAGGAGGGCCCATAAACCAACGAAAATGAAAGACTGAAGGCAAAGATTTTAGTTGAGAAACTAAACTCATTTAAAATCAGGAGTGATGAGAGTAAGTACTAATGCTTGTTGAATTCACTTACAACTTTTTCCAACCTTTTAAAAAAATCTGCAGAAAACCAAAAGCAAGCATATGTAGCATCTTTTAAAAGCTCAAATACAAAAGTAGTTATCTAACATTACTTTTCATATGCATAATAAAATGTTTTAATTGAGTACCCTTAGTCATACTCCTATTAATTAACATACTGATTGTTAATACTTCTACTCAACTTCTTTGAAGGCTTGTTCTTTAAAAGACACTAAACAGAAATCCTGGTTAGTGAAAGGCAAAACAAGCTATAATAAGATTGAGTACTAGTGTTTGTTCAAATCAAGTATGTCACAAGTCTAAGAAAGTACACGTAATTTAAGGACTTGATTTTTTTTTTCCTCTCTCACTAACTTCTGCATTTATGACTTAGTGAATATAGGGTTGGTTTGAATCATTGTCTTCATATTACAGTCTATAACATTTATATATTTTACAATGTAACTGTACAGCAATTACAGATATATCAGGTTTACCGCTGTAGCTTAACTGTTCTCTTTTATATCCTTTCCCCTAGGGGATTAGCCCCATTCTGAAAGCACATAAATTGAAAGAGAATTTTATAAATGATACTGCAGAATTTCTAGATCCTTCTCAGCAATTATGTGGATGCATATACACATACTGAGACGCTACATTGTAACACCAATGTTCCAAAGAAAATAGATACTTATAACAATATATATTTTAAAGAATTAACATAATCATTTAACTGCAACAATACTGTTTCTCATTTAGAGAGAATTCTGTTTGCTTGGGTTTATGTTTTTTAAAGACAAGTGGTTCTCTGATGCTGTTTAAAATGGAGAGTAAATTCAGCTGTGTATCCCTGCACTTGGACTGGTCAGATCAAAGCCTTTTTGTCACCACACAGTGACATTCACCTCCCTGTACTGCGTATCCCCAAAACAACAGAAACACCTCTCAGAAGAGCAGGGTCTTTGCAGGGGATTATTTCCAAGGGATCTGCAAAGAAACACTGCACAAGCTAAGGTTTTCCACCTCCAAAACAAAGAGGGCAGGGAGGAAGGGACAGGAAAGCGCCCTGCAAGTCAAAGATAATGGAAACAACCATGTCAGAAGAAAGGTGTTCCAAGTTTCCTACATAACTTCTTTAGACTTTACTTTTTGCTTCCAGCCTACTAAGCAAATTGGATTACTCTGCCTATTCCGTTTTTATGAAAGGTTTTTAAAGCGTTACCTGATGGTTCCTCATTCCCCAGCAATTCCCTGCTTCCACGCACAGCTCACTTAGGGACAGAACACCCCACACCTACAAGAACCTGGGCTCTGTCCCGATCACACCGATCAAGTTGGCGGCAAGGGCAAGAATATATTTAATTGCAGTAATTTAGTGTTCTCTGCCCTATCACCTTCTGTGAACTGTACTCCTCCCAGGGGGTGTCCTAGGAGCTCTCACACTCCCTCTCCTCCACTCCATGAAGGCACACCACAGAACCCCTCCCTCTGCAGATACAGAGTATGCTTTTTAGCATAATGTGGGAGAGGTTCATGCATAAGAAAATAAGGGAAAAGCTCCTTTCAGCTAAGAAACATTAAAAATCAGTAAACACTAATGAAACAAGTGTGATTAAACAAAACTGTTTTCCAATATTCCCCAGAACAGATAATCAGTGTTTCCATAAATGAGTTTAGTTAGGATTTGTATGTGCTAGTCCCAAACTTACACTGCTCAGTGAATAGTCTGAATTCTACAAAACCCCAGCAGAACTAGCAGAAAAAGTTTAAACTATGCTAGTTGTGTGCTTGCACAGCTTGGTAATGGCAAATGCACTGTAAAGAATAATGACTAAAGGTTATAGTACTACATGTAATTCCCAGTAAAGGCATGTAGTGATCTGAATCCTTTACATCTGTGGAAATTCAATTACAGTATCTTCTGTAAGGGCTTATAGTGAGGGGAAGAAATGCAGCTGGGTCCCAGTACACGTGGGAACTGGTCATGCTGGGTTCAGTCTTTAACTACTCACACGTTAAACTTAGAGGGAATGTTTAAATTCTTCAATTCACTGAAGCTGAGCACTTCCCAAAAGTTGAAATTAATTGCTCTGAACAGAAAGAAAAGTCACAGAGCTGAAGGTGTCTGCTGTCTTAGATTTGTGGTGTTAGGTCCTTTTTTTTTAATCATTGAGTATGTTCATGCTTGAGTCTACGAACACTCTAGAGATACCTCTCCTTTTAGACATATTTGCTTTTTTTGTAACTCCTGAATTGATTTCTGAGCCTTATCACTACTTACACCCAAACAGGTTATTTATGCTGTAAAACATGTCAGGACAAAACAAGTCTGAGAGTAGGTTGTGCAACAGCACAGCACTGGGACCAGCATCTGTAACATTCTCTTAGAAGTGAGAACTAAGAAAAATCAACATGTTTCACAATTTCTTAGCATAATACATTGTTAAAGTCATATCTAGATTGACCACAGATAATTATCAAAAGAAAGTTATTTTAGTATGTGAAAATATTATAAAATTGTTTACTAATTTTGCTTAATCAGTGTCCAGATTTTTTAACTTACTACCAGTTTAATGCACTTGCCAAAACCACCTATTTATATCATTAAGAGCATCTCTGTCACAGGGAGATCACCCATGTGACAGTGCTTTAAATGCAGCACGATGCTTACTGCAATACACCACTCGTTATTTCTAATTAAAGTCATTATTAATCTTAAAGAGGAAGTCATCAGGAAGCTCAGGAAAAATGACAGGAAAAATAGGGCAGAAAATGTCAAAGGAGAAGATATACACCATGTTAAAAACTTCCAACACCACCTTATTCCAAATAGAAATGAGAGTGCTTAGCAGTAATGGCAGCTGGATTCAAGGAAAAAGGCAGGTTTTCCTCACAGTTAAATTATTTATGAAACGCAGACTGGATGCTACTTTGCACATTCAAGCACACTTATCTATTGAAATTCTCATGGCATACTATTTATAATTTCTTTGCAGATAGTTATAAGAGAATTAAGGGCTTTATTAAATCGCAAAACGTAGTAGAACAACTTCCCCCCCCCCCCCCCCCGGTTACATTATCTGTAAAGCAGCTGGGACTAGATGTTCTTTTCCGTTAAAAAATTAGCCAGCCTACTTTGAAAGCAGCAACACACTTGCTTTTCATTGACAGAAAATATTTATTTACAATGGTATTTACATTTAATGATAATAAAAATAAATATTGTACACGAAACATTAAAAAATTAACAGCAATTGTAAGAAAAACTCTCATGCTTCATAATATTAACAGTTGACAGGAGCCAAGAAAACACTCCTTCAAGAAAGTGTCCCACAATTTTCTATTGCCTTTTTTTTTTTCTGGCACCTTCCTTTCAAGTATCTGGCACTGATCACTGGATCTGACAGACCTTGCACTGGCTCTAACAAGTGTTTACTGTCTTCGGCCACCAGGACTGACCACATCCAAACACAGCACAGAACAGGGGAGTATAGAACAGGGAGAGGACAGCTGCGTCCAAGAGCAGAACGTGTGGTCCTTCAAGGCAAGAAAAAGCATGAACTTAACAGAGAAGAAATTCCATTACCTTGTCAATTATTAGTCTGCAGCTTCCATAGATTTGTGGCTTTGTATCTGGGTACAGAATCAGTTTGCTGGGCAGCATGTTATTTTGTAAAATTAGACCAAAAAAAAATCTTCACATTAAAGTGTTCCCAGTCAAGTCCTCTGAACATGAACTAAACAAGTGTTTTGGAGTCTGCTCATAGCCTGTACCAGCAACTTCAAAAAACCCCAAACTATAATAAATTCATCTGATTAGAACACTAAATAATTTGAGGCCTCATAATAATATCTGAAAGCAACTGTTGAACTACTGCTCAGCCAGAACATACGCTTATATTTGATGAATTGAGAACAAAGGGAGGCACGAGTTAAAAACTGCTGCCTGAAGCCAAGCTTCCAGTAACTGATGCAATGTACTGATCCTCGAGTAGCTTCAGTGGGGTTTTCTGAACACATACCTAAGAAACTAGTCCTGTTCACTAATTAGTGAATCACTTTCTGCCGTCAGGGTGTCAAAAGCCCTTCCACCTGCAGGCTTTTCTCAAGCCTTTGCCTGTTACACCCGTGTGAAACACCTCTAACCAAAGCCAAAGTCTGACAGTTTTACTGAGACTACAGTAAGTAATGCAAAGAAGGAAAGTCAAAACCACAGTATTGATTTAGATATGTTTTTCAATTAACTTGAGGCTAATAAGGAAACTTTGGTGCATCCTAAAATTCAGCCTGGCAATTTAGTGAAAGGAGGAGAAAGGAAGGAAATCAGGGGACACACACTGCAGAGTTTAGTAGCAGTTTGCCTCTAGCTCTGTGATTTGACCAAAGTTTCAGTCAAAGTTGTAAGTGGTAGAGTCGAAGCACTTTGTTCCTAACTCAGGGAAGAGAACACGGACTTCCAGAAAAGCTAAGAGCATCAATTATTAATCATTATCAGTGAGTACTTCCTTTTACATCCTGCTGGATGTTCATTTAAGTTCTGCTGGCAATTGTGGCTGTTGCAAGAGAAAAGCATAGTCCAAATACCTAGTTTAGAGGTTAACCCAAGTTTCAAGCCCTTGTGTGGCCACATGAGGGGAGCACACTCTCAGCAAGCTGCTAAAAACTAAGAAAAATATTTGTGGATCCCAGCAAAAGAAGTTCCTAGAAATCTTTTCTGTAACTTGATATACCCTTACTGTCAAGTGAACCCAGAATCTTTTATAAAAACACCCAACACGGAAGGACTACCAAGATCATCTTTCAGTCAACTTAATTTTCTTTGACTGGAAGAACAGTTTTTAATGTGTTTTTATGGTTGACAGGGCAGGATCCTACTTTTTTAACATCCCATTGAGAGGAGAGGTACTGTCAACTCTCTACCAGACAGGTAAATTACTTCTAAGGACAGGCATGATCATCTGGCCAGACACAGAGGAACACTTGTTCAGCCAGCTGCTCACTCGAAGGGACAGTATTTTTGCACAGAAACCTGCTTTTTCTTCTTGCGAACCAAAATAGCCATGTAAGCTACTTCTGACAGTCAGTTCACCATTACAAAACATATCGTAAGTATGAGCCCATTATCATTTCAAGCAAAGAAATAATGAGTTAAGGTACACAAATTTTAGGAAAAGTATTTTTCTTTGGTTCTAGGGCAAATACTGCATGACTGAAAATACTCTCTGTAGTAAGTGAAGAGCAGCTGGCCCAGGGGTGAGGTGGGGGGATAACAGAGAGGTTATCCAACTTTATACAGGCTCGAGGAAAAGATTTGTGTCAGTCAATAATCCAGACAATTAGCAAGTATAAGAGATCCAAGAAGGGATATGGAGATAGAGGCTCTTTGCATTTTGCAAGGCCACCAAGGCTGAAAAAAACCTGCTGGCAGAAAGCAGAGCACTGAGCTACAAAGCACTGCTCTTTCCAAGCAGAGGGGAAGCTGAACAGACAGCAGAGTTCTCAAGTAGAAAGGGCCAATTTTCAAGCAACTGAAATATGGAAGGGCTGTAAATTTACGGTGACAAACACACACAATGATCAGACTACCATGAGCTAAACCACAACAAAATGCAGCATGAATCCATCACGCAGTGCCTTACAGACAAGCCTAATCTAGTGGTGATCCTGGGGCTAATGAGGACAAACATAGCAAAATAAAAAAAATATAACAACCTCAGAGAAAACGTGTAATTGAATTGCAGGAGCCAAACAATTACTTGAATAGTTTTACAGAAACCTAAGAGAGATAAAACCTTATTTCCTCTTATTTTCCTGACTTTCCTGTATCACCACCACATTCATGGACTCAGTCCTCTTTCTTGCCACCTATTAAATTTTGAAATTTAAGAAAATCTTTTCCCCTTTCAGATTTAAAAATAACACTGTAGTTTCTATTTAAGCAGAGAAACCCAATTTTTTTTTTATTTCAATTCTAAAAATAGGTCCCCCATTAAGCAACCATTTTCAGTGTGGCTGTACAAGTATCTATGAAGCTCTCTAAAATTCCATGCAAGCCCGTGTCTCATTTAAAACTCCACAAGCACATGAACAGATCCAAAGTAAAGCTCTTCACATGCGACTGAACAGCGAGACAGGAAAAAATATGGTGTTGAAAACCTCCCAGGGATTTTGTGCAATGAAACCTAACAAAGGGAGAAATATCAACAGGAAGAAATGGGATACAGCAATCCAGGGAGTATTTAAGTAACTCAGATGTATCAAAACCAGAGAGAAAAAACATGGAGAACATGTAAAGACAACATACATGGTTATGAGAAGAAGGAAGGCAAAAAGGGGTCCATCACCAGTTTAAGGGGTTTCCAAACAGAAGTGCTGGCAACAATTTGTGGAAAATCCTCACATTCATTTACTGATGTCACACACAGATATGGACAAAACAAGAGGTATTTGATTTAAAGTGCAGGGGGGAAAAATGCT
>VZRE01006949.1:61113-99513 GCA_013396775.1 Cephalopterus ornatus | reverse complement strand
AAAAAAAAAAAAAAAAAAAAAAGGTGTGATACAGGTTTCCTGTGACAGCATAATTAAGGGACTGTTCTGTCAAGACCAGAAGAGAGGATACAGAAATCAAACACACCCCACCCCACCATATTATGGATATACTGAATACTTCTTTGTGCTTCTGGAAATCACTACCGGTTAGATTGTTTCACTGCTGACTTCAAAGGAACAAAAACATCAGATAAGAGCAGAACATGGTACTGGCATTTATGTGTGATGTTTCACTCTGTGATGCACATTATGACTGAATTTGTATTTGAATCTACAGGTACATGCACTCAGTAACATGTTACAAATTCCCAAAATAAGATGAAGGAATGATGCAGAAGTTGGCAGGAAAGAACCCTAAGAACCTACTGCAACTATAACTGCAGTGCATGTTCTCACAAAGCAAGCAGAACCTTTATGGCAAAAAAATGTTGATTAGAACAGGCAAAATTACTCGTAAGCAGCAGAAAAAGTATTCAGTTCAATGCAACATCTACACCTGGAGCAAGTAACTCCTGGCTGTTATTGCACGCCCTTCCATGTTAGCACCAGAAACATTTTCTAGTATTTCAAAATGAAAATCTTCCAATTAGATAAACAGAAACTTTGTTAGTCAAAAACTCTACACTTTCAGGGGAAAAAAAAGTTAGTCTGAAGTACTTTTTGAATGAACTCTACAATAGTTTTAAAAAAACCCTTCAAAAATTTTTTTACTAACTTCTAGAAAATACATAGAGCCAAATTTCTAGAGAATACATAAAAAAAAAATCAAATGTCATGGACAAAACAATCCAAGACAGAGAATGTCCATCTATTTGTAAGGGCACACAGATCAGAAAAAGAAGTTGTCTGACCATGTCTTCAGCAAGGCTGAGAAAAAAGAAACTTCTCAGTTTTTCTGAAACGATGATCTTGCCTGCAGTATTTTAACTCAAGTCTTCTTTTTTTACAATACTAGCACAACAGCAGTGATATCAGCACTACAGATTTTAGTTATTACCATTCTGGAAACAGAAGTTGACAATATAAACAAGTCATGTATGGGACTTTTTTCCCCTTGGATTTTGGAGTAGTTGTTATATGAAAACACCACCACCAACAGATATCTGCTAAACTTCAAATCTGCAGCTGTGTGAAAAATGTGGGTTTAAACCACCAAAAGAAAACACGAACTAGATAACAAATTTAAGATTAAAGGCAAAAGAGAACAAGTGTTTATAGGGCAGATGTGATTCAGAAAGAAGCTCCTTCCTAGGAATCTTTGGATTTCTCTCACTGCTTTCTGTAGGAGCTTTTAAAATTTTTAATCTTACACACACCAAAAGAAAGAAAATAGAAAATATCTTTCAAGTCTCAGAAATGTACAGACCGGTCCCCATAACCATGATGAACTGGGCCCATACATGAAACTCCAGTGACAGGAGACAAGCTGAAATGCTCCAGGGAAAATGGCACACTTTTGCAAAACAACAGGAAGAACAAAGTAGGTTGGGCACAAAAACAGTGAGCTGGGGAGGTCATCACCAGTGAAAGTCTGCTCTCCACTCTGGAGTAGAGCTGATCTGTGCTCTTCCAATAAAACACCTTTTACGGTGCTGTCTGTGCTTTGTAGGCATGGCCAAGCTGAGGAACGGGAAAATGAAGTATTTATCTTCTACAAAGTCAGGCTTTAGAAAGCTTCTGTAAAATAAAATTACTGATAAATTGAACTGGTGCTGTGGGGGAGGCAGTAAAGTCTCCTCTTCACTCAAACAGATGAATTTCCACACATAGTCTCATAATCATAGAGCAAAGAAAGATGATTTTCTTGAGAGAAGATGGTATAATTTCTGTTTCAGAAAGGCTGGGTAAGAGCATGCCACTGCTACTGAAGTAACACACTGAGGAAACTGAAAAATCAGAAATATATTTGTTGGCAAAATGATGCAAGATAACAGTTCTGCCAAATTTACATTTTGATTTTTTAATATTTCCGGTAACACAGCAACCCTGTATTGGGAAGCAAAGTGCATTTTTAACCTTAAAAAGTTAACAAAAAAAAAAAAAGGAAGCTTTAACAGGTATAATCCCACATCAACAGTTTATTTTCAGCGCAAGTAAAATACAGATATTGCTTTAGTACACAGAATACACCTTCATTAGGCTGGTCTCTGTTTTTGGAATGTGTACTCCCTTGTGGAATTATCTGCTGCTGGAAGATGCAGTTTTACAAATGTCCAGTGTGTTATGAACGTGACCAACTGCAACAAGACTACACTGGAGAGAAGGTAGGGCAGGTACACAGAGAGCCGGGAAACACCTGGCTCTAAGAACTACTGGAGACACTGCTCACTGGTGCTCACTCCAGCAGCATTCCCTAACCTCTGGCTGTGCCTTCGGACCAATGCACCTCTCACAGAAACCATGGGGGTTTAGTTCTGCTACTTTGTACAAGCACATAAACCTTTACAGAAGTTACCACGATATAAAAGCTATATAGCCTGGTTTGTCTCTCACACAGCTTTAGGAAGACTTTTCTCCTACTGCGTGAATGAAGAGAGGAGGGGGGGGGATATATTTTCCAGATTACTAGTGTAATTTATCACCTTCCCCTAACAGATAATTTATTCAGGCTGATGGGAACTAGTGTTATCAGACAACATCTGGTCAGTGGAACACGTCACCTAAACCAGCAGCAGTGATTGCTACCCTGCAGATGTCCAGTTGGCAGTAACTGGGATCCAAGAGCCACACACTGCAACAAACTGGAAAATTAATTAACTTTTCACTCCTAGGCTCGAGTCCTCCTCTTTGTGCAAGGATTGCAAAGAGTAGACACATTAGGAAAAACACTGTGATGTCTCTTCATGTCTAGTAAATGCAACATCAATTTCTAAGATTTTTAACACAGCACTTTAAATGAGAAGTCAAATTCAATTCTAATTTAAATTCTCCACATCCAAGTACCAATACTGAACTATGTTTGCTGGATACCTGTGATAACTGCTGCTACTAAGTATTTTTCAGGAAAATTTGTCTCACATCTATTCCTCACCGGCAAAGTAAGTTAAAGTAAGTAAACTTACTTGCAAAATAAATTATTCCAGCTTGCAAAAAAAGTTTAAAACCTTATTCAAATACCAGTATTCTGTTGGAACAAAAGTTATTAATTTGGTAAATAGATATGCAACGGGTTACAAACAGCTGCTGGTATTTCTAGTAAGTAACTTCTATGGAATAAACCCCTGTTATTTAGAACCTTCTTCGAATTTCAGTCAACTGCTGTGGTTTGCTACACCTGTGGGAGTGAGGACACCAGAGAGGACAGAGTTCTGCAGGAAATAATGAAACTTCAACCACTATGTGAAACCCAAATTAGTTGCCAGTATTTCCATCCAGACTCACTGGGAACAGAAATCCTCAGGGTGAAATTGCAGACTGAAACACGCACAGCAAGCGCTCTTAGGGAGAAAGACTGGATAATCCTTGAAGAATTCCATGAGGCAGGGAAAAGAAAATGGCAGTGGGAGAGCAGCAGGCAGCGTGTGCAAAGCCTCTGAGACAGCAGGGTGTGTTTTTCAGCCAGGAAATAGCGGCTCCATCTCTACAAACATGGCTGGCAGGATTGCCCCTGCTATTTAAAGCCTCCACCGCTCCAGTTTTATAATGTGATCACAGGAATTCTGAAGTTTAATAACAACATTAAAATTCCTGATTGCATTTTTAGAAAAACCCTGTTTAAAACTGTCAGCAAATGCAGTATGTACTTCAGAAATGACAGATCTAACACGCTTGTGACTGAAAGGTGATTGGAATGATTCCTTTTTACTCCATTCCTTTAGAAGCAAAGGATACTCTTGACAAGCTGGGAATAGCTTGAAACAAAGAACCTACCTTTGCCCAAAGATCTCCAGAATGTAACTGCAGAGCATTTTTAATGTAATAAAAGAACACTGATTTAATTTAGCTTTTTACATTCCTAATCTTAATAGCATGTGCTCACTTGTAAGCCCCTGGAGAACAGTGACTTTCAAAAGGAGAATGGTAATCGACAGAAATCCATATTCATCAACATTATCAATATTCCTAAGGACTAAATTTAGCAAATTAGCCAAGAGAATCATGATTTTGAGAATGTACGTACTGCTAAAGAGAAAATACTTTTTACATTCATTTTAAGTAGGCAAGGTCCTGCTGGGGAAGCAACAAAGAATTATTGTTGGTTGAGGATTTAAGGGCATGAAGCAAGATCTGTAAGGAAAAGGCATCACATCAGCTGACCTAAAATAAGCGAGTTTCTGCATCCTTAAGAAAGGTTGCTGTGGTCTTCAAAGAAAACCAGAACCGAACAACAAAACCCTACCCTTTTTTCTCACTACATCAGCTGGTCTAAGTGAAAACATTATTTCTGCCTATGAATTATGCATGGATAAGGAAGAACAGAAGGCAGACATACAGAAAAGGCAGGATTCTTCTTGGCCAGGCACAGACAGCGAGCAGTAACACACTGCACCGTATCAAGCCGCACGCTCAGTCAATCCTCAGAAAATGAGAGATGTCTTGCTAACAATTTTAAGTACCTATGCTACATACAAATATGCTTTACAGCTGTCCAGACTGCACTTCCCACATGCAACTGTTCCTTTCTCTTGATTTGTTACGATTCAGATGGAGAAATTTTATCTACAAATTTTGGAATGTGTGGTTACTCCTTTCTAAACTCACCTGCAGAAGAAACACCTGAACAAATCTGGCCTGTACTTTTCATGGTTTAAGACAAAACAACTTCGAATATTTATTATTTTTTTTAACCTTAAGATAACTGCAGTCTCGAAATACTACTTAATAATGTGCAGTCTTCTGTCAATATGCCGAAACTCAAAAAATAAATAATTTTGGTTTACATTAAAGTCAGTCGAGACCTGGATTAGGTGTGGGTATGAACAATGAAATGATACTCTGTAGACCAACTTTTAAATGAAAGAGATGAAAAAAAGGTTCTCCTACACCCATTTCACCTGGATGTAAGGGCTGATATGTGCAAACACAGCAGGTCTACTCATGGCCACACGGAAGTGTGATCTAGAGAAATGCATCTTCAGGAACATTAATGCACAAGGACAAACCTAGGCTGCCCTAGTTCAGGGAGTAAAGCAAGAACCTGAACTGCTCTTTTCTTGGTTTTGGTTTTTTTTTTTTTAAAGCAAACACTTTCAATCTAATTGTGCATGCGCTTTAGAGCTTTACAACACTACTGGCACTTCCAATCTCTTCCAAGACTGAAACATTTTGAAACATAAAAGAAACCAGGAAACAAATGTTAAGGCCATAAAATGTGCCACTGGGGACTATTATATAGGTTTTTGTATAGAGATATATATAAAAATTATATATGCAAATATAACAATTACACATATATAGTATATCTGTAAGTATTTTAATTTTACCTCACTTACTACATAATCAGAAGGACCTCTGAAGATGCTGACAACACACTGTCACACCTTCTTTACAACAAGTTTTTACTGCTTGTGAGACACCAGGCAAGTTCTGAAACTTCAGTGATTATGTCTAATATAGGATTAGTCACTATGGAATGATCAAAACATTTATATAGCTGAAAAAAAGATCCACCAAACATGAAATCTTTCCAATCCAAATACTGTGCATTTCCTCAAGCTTGTTAAAAGCCGGAAGAAAAATGAATTAAAAAAATAAGGAACTTCTGATAGTGTCTTGAAGGTCAGCTCCTTATGTCCCATATACTAGAGGACAGCTGAAGGCAACCAAAAATTACATCACCAGGATTTCTGGCTCCTTGGTTCCTTCTCTGGCAAAACAGGGGAATTCAGTATCCTAAGATCACAGGAAAAGTCAGGCTCGAAGAAACCTCAGAAGTCTCTTGTTCAACTCGCTGCTCAAAGCTACGGGGTCAGACTGGGTTACTCAGGGGTTTATCCAGGTTTATTTTGAAAACCTCCAGGGGCAGACACTGCACAACACGCAGAATTAAGCAAAACTCTCCCTCTTCTACTGCACTAGTATGAGAAAAAGTAAAAAAAAAAAAAGACCCTGAACATGAGATCATCCCTGCAGCGAAAATGGCCTTTTAAATGTATTTTCCACTGGACTAGAAAAGGAAATAAACTCTTTTCTTTTTCAGAACTTTAAATTTTACTGTAGTATCTATTTTTATAATGGCAACATACCTGGAACATCAAATGAGTTTGAACTCATCTGAACTTCTGGAGATACCCATTAAACTTGTACTTAACTGGGAAATGACTTACCTAAGAATACTATCCATACATCAATCTGTGCTATATACCTCCAGATAAAAAAAAATTGTGAAAATTTTCTTTTCAAAGAAAAATGTTTTACTCTATGCTCCATCTTGGGACAAGTTTCTCCTACAGAAAGTTAGGGGGTGGGGTGGAATATCAGCTCTTCCTTCAATTCAAAGATGACTCTCATACTTCTTTCCAGTGTAGTGATTATAAAACCAGAAAGAATCTCAACCTTTAATGAAAAATAGATCTCAAGGAGCAGGAGGTCTTGTATTAAGCAAGAAAGAACGTTAAAGTCTTGCTGTGCAAATTCTGAGGATGGTAAATGCTTATCAGAGCTACTCCTTCCTTAACACAGAGAGAAAAATAAAGCAGAATAGGGCTGTCTTGGAGAGGAGAGAAAGAAGTCTGCTATAAAGAAAAGTTCAAATGCATTGTATAATTATTTAGACTTGATTTCCTCAGCATAGACAATTAAAAGTAGACTGGATCCTGAGCTACATTTTCAATTCATTCTACTCCTTGTTTGAGAACTAGTTAAAAGTTATTACAGCAGTATTACAGTTACTAATTTATAGGGTACTATGACTCTCTTTAGAGGATGGTTTTTTTTGAAGTGATGGAAGTTTAAAATGTAAGATCTTAATATAACATTTAAAATATTTTCATGTTCTATCACTCTAAACAAAAAGGCAAAGAAAACAACCCTATTGTATGTATGGTAAAAAATACACATCTGTCAGCACCTACCAGCAGCTGGGCTTGTTTTTTTTTACTAAAGGTATTTTCCTCCCCAATATTAAGCAGCTAAGTTTAATAATAATAATAATATTAAGCTATTCCCCAGATTTTCTGAATGAAAGTTTAAAGTTTATTCTCTGAGATCGTGGTGACTTGGTAGAAGCACATATTCCAGTGTCTCAGCTCAGGCTCACATTTATACAGCCACAGCAAGTTCCCTTTAAAAGACCACTGGTGAGCAAAAAGGTTCATCGAAAATTTCTATGAATGGTCAAAACCAGATAAAGATTACCTTCTATGTTCTATAACAATATGTGTAAAGTACTTGCAGTTCTTGCCTTGTCTAAGCCAGAAAAATAGGCTGCAGTGATATAAGCACTTCTCTGTGTGGCTGCAGTTACATCTGGAATAGCTCTATCTACCTACATATCTCCACTGGGGCAAAATCATAGTGCATACACACTATGAGAAATACCAAATTTAAAAAATATTGCATTTTAAAAAAATACATAACTGACCCATTCATTACTCTGCTCAACACAAGCCAGAACTGGTCAGCTTGTGTAATGTATCAAAATAATGGCTTGCAGAACTACAAATATCAGGTGTTTCTGCTGAGATAATAACTACAAACAGCAATCCAAGCTGTCTGGAATGGAAGAAATGTTACACTCAGTCTGTGAAACTTTTCATAAGATAAAAATATTTAGAGAAGTTGTAGATTTCTCCTATACAGCTATACTCATCATGCTTACAGATGTGCTTCTTCGAAGCTAAGAGGCTTAATAGCCCAAACAGTTTTCAATTAAAACAAAACCCCACCCTGTTAAAATCTTTCCTACTATAAAATATGAATATACAAAACTTCCAACACAGTTACTTTACCTGCAAGACATGTGTATACTTTCAGCAGCAAAACCCCAAATGTCTTCCCCTGAGAAGTATTTTGTTTTCAACAAAGAGCCTTTATCTGCAAGCAGCAGAACTAAATGACAATCTGTATTTTCAGTGTCAGATCAGGATCACTCACTTGGAAAGTTTTGACACTGAACTTTGAAAATGAACCTTGAGTACATGCTTGCACATTTACTCTACCCAAGTGCTTTCTGCAAAAGCACGCAGCACACGTGTGCCTTGGTTATATTCCCAAGTGAAGTAATCCAGAGGTTTAGGTCTGAGGAGCAACTTTAAGATACTTCAGCTTTAGAGCTGTTCAACTGACAAAACTTAGAAGAAAAAAATAAAAAGTCCACATTACTTCTTAGAGACTACTAAACGACATAAGGAGCTTTTATCAGGTGGTAGAAACAGCTTTCTCCTGTTACACTAAGAATGGTGGCATCATTCCCTTAATAATATAGCACTGACTTGGGCAACCACCAACCACACGAGGATTACAAGGGAAGGTGCTGGATTCTGCCCCTGGGATGGGGCAACCTGGGATGTTCATACGGACTGGGGAATGAGATGCTGGAGAGCAGTGCTGTGGAAAAGGACCTGGGGGTCCTGGTGGGTGCCAGTTGTCCCTGAGTCAGCAGTGCCCTGGCAGCCAGGAGGGCCAACCCTGTCCTGGGGGCATCAAGCCCAGTGTGGCCCAGGCCAGGGAGGGGATTGTCCCGCTCTGCTCTGACCTGGGGCGGCCTCACCTGCAATATTGGGGCACTTTGGGGCACCACAATATAAAAGAGACATTAAGCTGTCAGAGAGTGTCCAAAGCAGGCAATGAGGATAGTGAGGGGTCTGGAGAGAAAGCTGAGGAGGAACTGAGCTCACTTGTCTGTTCAGCCTGGAGGAGACTGAGACCTCATTGTGGTCTTCAACACCCTCATGAGGGGAAGCAGAGGGGCAGGTACTGATCTCTTCACTCTTGTGGCCAATAACAGGACTCCAGGGAATGGCTGGAGCTGAGTCAGGGGAGGTTTAGGTTGCATATCAAGTTTTTCACCCAGAGGGTGGGTGGGCACTGAACAGGTTCCCCAGGGCAGTGGCCACAGCGTCAAGGCTGGCAGAGCTCAAGAAGCATTTGGACAATGCTCTCAGGCACATGGTGTGACTCTTGGCGTGTCCTGCGCAGGGCCAGGAGTTGCACTCGATGATCCTGATGGGTCCCTTCCAACTCAGCATATTCTACAATTCTATGACTCACTCCATGCTCATCTTCCAAACAAATACAGAGTGTGTTCCTAACTCTACTCCAAAACATCAACTTGAGTCTCCAAGAACCACAACACAGAACATAAAATTTAACAGATATAAGTACCGCTGTTACACATACAGACACTCCTGGCACATTCTACACTGTCTGCTTGTATTTGAGTGTGTCATTCAGCCACAAACCCGCCCTGCCTCTTCTCTGGTTGCCCCAGCAACTGAGGCTGCTCTGAGTTATCCCCACAATGCCCAGAGCATAACTTATGAGGTTCCATCACACTCATTCTCATCTCCATGCTCACATTGCCTCTAGCTTTTCCCAATCCTTACACGAGCTGTTGTTTTTATTAATTTTTCATATTGACACAGCTTCCACACTTTCCTTCCATTTCCTATCCTTCTTATTTCCAGGCACCTTTCACCCAATTTTTTCAGGATTCTTATTTATTCCCTTTCTCCTGGTCTGCCATACAATCCCATTTCAGACATTCCCCAGTTTCAGATTGACTCTGTGTCCTCCTACAGACGCAATGTGTCATGAGCAGGACCAGCTTTCTAATGCCAGGCAGGTATGGAAGACATGAAAAAAAAAATAAATAAAAATCATATTTCAGGGATGACATTTGCAAGCTCTCTCCCTATCTCTCCCATATTATAAAACTTGTTGCCAAGTGACTCAGTACTCAAGTCAGAACAGCGCTCAGAGCTACAGGTAAAATAACAGGAAATAACTTGAGTTTGTAGAATTTAAATGATGCAAAGAAAATACCAGACACTTTGCAAAGTCTGTGCTTACCCAGATGAACAAAAGCTTTTAGTACAGTGACTAGAGGATATGAAAAGATAAAAATAAATTAAAAAGTAGTCTGTTCAACCCACACACAAAAGAAGAGTGGCATTAAGAAGACTGCAAGGAAAGTTTTTAAGGACTGACATGGATTATTTTCAGCAAGGAGTTGTGGGTTTTGATTTTTTTGTAGACTTTCACCATTTATTCTGAAATGGTTTTATTTTATCTATGGTCTCTTAGGAAATGGTATGTCAGATAAAAGATTCCATTAAAAGTATAATTAATGAAGTGCCTAATTCCAAGTATTTATCCACATAAGACTTTATCAGAGATGAGTTACTAAAATAACTGGCAGAAGGCTAACTCCAGACAATTTTTTTGTTCTTATTGAGAACCTGTGCTGTGACAAATTCTGGTGAATAGATACCAAGAAACCATCACCCCTAATGCACCCAACCTGTCTCCTTTTCAACAACCACACTTATGCTGAGAAAGGACGACCGGGAACCATCTCAGCATCAACATTCAAATGCCTCTGTAGTTCAGGATTTTATCATTATTATCAATGTTATCCCCTTAAAAAAGTTCTTTTCTTCCTCCACAGCTATGAGACAAAGCTCCACCAATGGCACTCACTGCAGGTGGATCCTGACTCCTGCACAAGAGTACTGTGCCATATTATGTTTAATTCCAGGTGAAGTCACAACTGATGGTAAGATCCTTACTGTTCCTTGTGCCTGACACACAAGAAAAGCACAGCCATTCAGGGTGCAGCTGTACCTCAGCTGAGTTAGTGGCAACTTATCCCTCTCCCCATCGCCAGCTTGGCTTTGGCAGAGAAGATTCACGAAGATCAGAGACCTGCAACACTAAAACTCCCCAACAAAGAGGAGACTGAACTGGCACAAAACCAGCATTTCAAACCAGCTCATCTTTTTAAGTTCAAAAATTCAAGGACTACCTTCTCTAGATTCACATGGCTGGTGCCAGTATGAGCCAGGTCTCATCTCATCCTTCTAATACTCCTGCAGGGATGCATCAGTAGAACTAGAAGACCTATCAGAGATATCTAAAAACCTAACAGTACAAAGAAGCAACCCTCACACAAAGCTGAAGGCTGAAACAGTAGGTCTCCTTACAAGAAACACAATATCAACATACATTTCTGGAATTTGCTGAGCTTTCTCTCCTTGCTGAGACAAGGAAAACAAAAGAAAAACCTCAGATAAAGAGAAGAAAGATGGAAACAGCAATATCAGAGGTTTTTTTTTCCTTTTAAATTATCCAATGTAGAGTTCAGTTACATTCCAGGAAAAGGGAAGAGTTTTAGAAGCTACCTGCATCAAGGTTAAGAGCTGGTTACTAATGTATGTTTAAAAGCGAGGGACCAAACTGAAAATGTAGGTCCTTTTAACTAGGGAACTCATCTATAAATTTAAGTACAGGATTTGCAATTTGACTGAGGAATTGTATGTCAAAAAATCCAAAGAAAGAGATCCTTCACTTTCAGGCAGAGAATACAAACCATACAACAGATTTAGACATCTTAAGAGACCTCACAGTACAGTATTTGCTAATAACGATCCAGAAGTGGCGTAGAAGGAAGGAACAAATAAAAAATTCTACAGCTATTTAAGTATGATTCGATGTGCAGACACCTGTGAGCAGATGAGACGTCTGTTTACCTGGGATTTCTGCATGTAATAAATACGTGTTATTTTGTAGGTGACGGTGTTAAAAATTACATGTTGTTACAAACTGCAAATTTTAAATCCAGACAGAATGTAATGAAATCTGAATTGTTTTTATGTTCAATTTAGGTAAGAGAAATCTTTTGCCAAGTCTACCACATTGGCTGAAAGATTAGTTAGTGGATTACTCTATTTTACGGACAGAAAATAGAAAAACTTCTCTACAAGGTATTTTAAAAAGCATGGGTTACCAACCTTCAGAGAGCTGGGTGGAGTTATCCTCCCCAGAAGACCTATTTGAGGCAGGAAGCCTTTGAAATCCTGGGAACATAGTGCTCATCTACACTTCAGAATAAAAACATTACAGTCATCTCAAGCACGCTTTTCTACTGGATTTTGGGTGACTGAGAAAGGAAGGAGAAGGAAGGAGAGCGGAACTGAGAAATCTGAAATGTATTTGTAGCCTCCTAGCCCATGGTATCATGCTGAGAGAATAATTAATGAATCATGTGTTTATTAATGATCTACCTAAAGTATTCTCAGGGATACATCAGCCCACACCCAGAGAGTCACTGCTACCAGGAAAAATCAGAAATAACATTAATTTCTCAACAGAAATAAAGGGACATGAAGATTTTACTGCACACAGTTTTTCACTGGGTATTTCAGCCATCAATGTATATGTTCTTACAGAAAAGTTCACATGATGTCCTGGACTCCACTACAGCTGTTTAGACAAAAGACCTGACAGTGTTTTACTGGAAATGCCTTTTAGAAGAACAGATTACTGTAGTGAAAAAACCATGTTGCTATCCTACAGCCTGTTTTCCATGTCTTATTTTAACAAGAACAATTTTAACATCAGTGAGGTTCCCAGCAGCGTATTTTGGGAAGTGCACCAAAGTGCACTTGCTACCATCAAGATGGTATCACGCCAGGAATTAACACAGGCAAGAGCTCCAAAATCAGGAGCACAGCACTTCAAGAGAGAAGCCAGACAGTACCTGGGCTGTGAAGAACCAGGCAGGTAAGTAACTGACACCCAATGCCATTTCCCCCACCTTCAAGTTCTTTTAAGATAACTCACTGTAATTATTTAAAGACGGTTCCCCAATGAAAAGATTTTAACCCTATTAATTGCTTTAGGATATTAAAAACGAGCCTGATAACTCTGCATGTACTTCTAACGAAATGCCTAAACTCCAGGTCCTGTGTGCTGGAAAGCCACAGTGGGAGAAACAGCAGTCAAAGCAACATAAATCGGTGAAAAGCTGGACAGCAAAAGGACTGGGAGATGGAAGAAAAGAGATCCAGAATTTCTGGCACTATGTATGAAGGACCAAACAGGGTGTCCTGTTTATCTTCATTTTGACAAAATAAAAGTAAGCTGGAGACAGTTAAAAAGTGTTATCTTATGCAGCCCATGTATTCATAGGTTTAACTACTGGAAAAATGCATAGCCTACTACAGACAGCTGAAAAAACTCCAGGAAAACCTTAACAAGTCATCCTATGTAATTTACCACTGCTGTTTGTTTTTCCAATACTCTTCAGAAGACTACAGTTGTTGCCTCAGACCAGTTTTAAGGGGACCGTTTCATTAAATAACAGGAATAATTGTAAGTTTATTCCAGTGCAAGCAAAAGGACCTGTACTAAGTCTACAGAGTTTTGTCTTTTCTGTATCAGCAAAGAGTATCCCAGTAACTTTAATGCTCTTCACAGAACTGGTTTAAAAGCATTCCTCGGCATTAAAATCCTCAAATCTGTTTTTCTAAAATATGTTCCTTAATTTGTTGTTGAAAAGTCAGTAGGAATAACAATAGTATTGACATATTACCCCTGGGAGTGCTAACCTTTTTCATAAATACATCTGACTGCAAATTGATAGTTATTTTTTATAATTCAGTGTGACAACCTGAAGAATACCTTAATACCTGAAGCGAAGCTCTGATCTAAAGGACACTGTAGAACCCCTTCAACTTCACAGCACCAATATTATTCAGAACAGCTGTACAATGTGTGAGAGTAGGAAATAAAAGCCATTCCTCAGCATGGGGTTTGATCTAAACAGTATCTGTACACAGCAAAATCATTCTGATGTAGTGGCTCTAGAATTGTAATTTACAGATCACTAACCCTGGATGGCAATGGCAAGGCTGTACTAAGCATAGTATTACAGGTCACACTTCTAAATATTTAAAAGCAGAATGCAAGTGGAGAAGCCAAAAGCTGAGCGTAAGTAACCTAAAGACATAAGCTCTAACCTCCAAAAACCCAAGTGAAAGCCTGTGTTTTCCACCGAGAAAACTACTTAATTGTTACCCATCCAGCTCTTTCAAATAAGTCTTCAGACCATACTTAAAAACAGTATTAGAGACCAAAACCAAATCAAAGCTGTATGTTTGCAGAAACATCATCCCAACTCCCAACAATCAGGGTATTATTTTGGTATTATTTTGCTTTGTTGTGGGAGATTTTTATGCTGGTGTTGTTTGGGATGAAGCTTGGGTTTTCTTTGCTTACTTGACAGCAGAAACAAGGAATAAAATAATCTGTCCTGTCCAATTTTGTCCAGAGATGTAAAGTTTTCAAACCACTTCCAATTTACACAAAAGATGAAGTGTGAGTAGATAATGAGTAGAAGCAAATGTATTACTTACAGAACTACTGTGCAAACTAAAAATAGTATATTGAGATGTATAAACTGTTAGAAATAAAAGGATAATTCTATGTGAGGTCTAGTCACAATTACAATGCTAAAATACACAAGGTAAGAGAAGAAAATGTAATGCAAGTTCTCCATAGCCTAAATTAAATGCTTTACTCCTCCTACTTTATCCAGAATGTTGAAAGAATGTAGAAGTGGTGGGACTTCTATAACCTTGGCTACTCTGCCTGGGGGCAATCCCCATTCTTTCCACACGCTTACTACAAACCTGGAGAATGTGTTCAGTGCAGAATGATTTCTTCGTAAAGAATCAAGCAAAACAGTCCCAAACCTGTTTGGGGCCTTCTAGAGTAATAGTTGTAAATAATATAACCTAGAAATCTGCTTGCCAGGCCCTGTAAACACATAATGTCTGTGCTGTTAAAATATCATCACTGCAAGAATGTAGGAGGCCCAATGTCTTTGCAAAGCAGTGGTGTTTGAAAGTAACATAAGAAGAGAGCTTAAGAGTCAAAAGAAACAGGGAGAGGTCTACTTCATAAAATATGGAATGCAGGTCCAAGTTGAAGGCACAATTTAAAACAAAAATCCTTGCTTCAGGAAAGCACAAGCTCACACCCCTAAAACTGAAAGCCCATGTTTTTTATTGTATACCTTCTTTGCAGTTTATCTGCAAGTCTACAATCCCCAGTCTCACAGCAGCCTTTTAATATATTCTCCTGTTCAATTATGTACTTTGACATCTTCTGCAAGAAAGGAACAGCTGCCAGAAGCTACTGTTATTGCTCATTAAGATTGCAGCATGAGAAGCAGAAAGCTCAAGGCCAGAGAAAAGGCACCAGAAATTAGTGTTACATAGATGCTGGACAGAGAACTATTTAACCAAAGCTAGGATTATTTGTCTGTGCTATGTGTGATGTGGTGAAAATTTACCTGTTTTCTCTACCTAAATACTCTCCTCCTCTTAAGGAATGAGAAATAACCACCTTGCCTCTGAAGAAATCAGAATGGAAGGCACGCCCGTGAAAAGAATGGAATCCTCTGCATGAAGATGTGCGTTCTGAAGTAAAAGTGGTCACAAAGATCAAGCTCTAGAGAAAGACAAATGTATTCCTGATCCAGAAACAGCTGTTTCTACCAAATTAGGAGCAGCAAAATGTTCTTCTACCCACCTCCACTGTTTAGAACTTAAGTGGACAGTAAACAGAGTAATGCCATTGTGAACTGTGGCCTACCTGAATATGATAAGGCACCTACGGCAGCAGCCAAACAAAAACTTGTTTGGAGCATTTAAGACAAAAATTGTAGACAAGCTGATACTTCTGTATTGTGAACCCCTAGTTAAAAAAAGAAAAAAAAAAAAAAAAGGTTTTCCCCCTCGTGAAATACCCAAATCAGTACTTTTGGTACACATACCTCGAAGAATTCTCTCCTCATGGCAACGTAGAAAGTCCCAGATTCTAACAGTGCCGTCGTCAGAGCATGTAGCAAATTTATTATCCGTGGGTGAGAAACTGTTACATGAAGACACACAGCAGGGGAAAGAAGTCAGCATTTAACAGATTATGCTTCTCAGACAGGGCAAAATTATACTGTTATGTGTTATACACTGAAGGAGGCATTTGAACATAGGCACTTTTAAGTGAATACAGTGCCTGCCAAACGACACTTCATCACAAGACATGAATTTAGCATAGGATTACTTATTGCATTGCAGTCTCCTGTCAAATGAGGAAAAAAAAAAAATCTGTCATTTATTCTTAGCACCTTCCTATCTACGGCTGCCCACGGCAGCGCCTTCTCTGCAGGATGAGAAGCAACACCAATATGATTTGGTAACTGTCGCCCTAGATTGTCATGTTTGGCAACACCGTAAGAAAAGTGACACTGGGTAGAAGTAGAGATAACAGTTCTTAGGGAAAAAACTCCTCTTCAGCCACAGGTGCTTTGCAGCAGAGAAGCAAAAAATAAGCGAAAGCTGGTCACAGGAAAATGCTACTTGGATTAACTGTTAAAAAAAAACTATATAAAACAAGCATACCACTTATTGTAAGAGCAATTTGGAAACACTCCCTCTTATTATAGCCCACCAAAACCATGAAAAGAATCCTACAGACACATAAGCAGCTTCCAGATTCAGCAGTCAACATTGCTTGATGAAAGTCACTGGAAAAGCAAGGAGTTATTTAGCCATGTGAACAGGGCCAGAACATCTCCAGCAACTGACAGGCACTCACTTCTTTTCTGGTGCAGGGAAAGACCACGAGAGAGCCCTTGTGAAATCCTAGATCTTTATGACCAAGAAAGGGCTTAAAGTAGTAGAGAAATTCAGTGTATGGCCATGACAGTCAGACAGTAACTGAATCCAAAGTAAGCACTTCTCACAACCAAACTCTGGCAGCAAATGCACCCTTATCCAAGAAAAATGGTGACTTTAATAGAAAGTGGGTTTGTGGCAGTGAACCTTTATCACCAGCACCTGAACCCATAGAAACACTGCTTTAGCTTCATTTTGGATCTGCAGCTTCTCTTCAGGCTTACTTTAAAAACATTTCCGTATCTTACTAAAGATTATATGCAGGTTTGCTCTAGAAACATCCTTCGTTTCCATCTTACTGATAGTATCACTTTAGCTTCCATTTTTATATAGACATTTGCACAACTGAGGCATCAACACTGAACCAAGAGAATATCCTACAGTCTTCTTTTCAATGGCTTTCTTACAGTTTCAAGCTTGAAGAACCCATTTAGTATTAACATTAGACTTCTGTATGTGGCAGTCTGCGTGGGTATTTAGTATTACTGGAAGTCTTGGCTTCACCAAGCCAAGCAGTTCTTCACTTTATTTAGTGTTTTATTATTTTGTGAGAACTATGCAGGTGTTTTATTTCTGAAGGCTTTATATTTTATTCAGTTAGATTATTAAAGACTGAATTCTTTATTTGGAATGAAATTGTTGTCTTACACAGTGCGTATAAAAAGGAATAACTGATACACATTGTCACCATATAAAAATGAAAAGAATACCAGTGCAAAATGCGGCAGACAAATACATCTCTAACATATTGCAGAGGCGGATACTGGGACAATACTAATTCAGAAAGGTGCCAGCAAAACGGTGAGAATGTGGAAACAAAAGGAAATATTGTGTTTATGTGGTGCATGAAGTCTCCCAGAATCTGACAGAACCCATGCATTTCTGCACCCAGAATACACTTAGAGAACAGTCTAATCATGGCAATAGGTACTACAGAAAATGGTATATTGTGTATAAACCTGGCCTCTCTAATCGCCTCCTTATGTGCCTGGAACATCTTGACGTTGTTCATGTTGGACTGCCAGTATTTCACATATCCCCCGTGGTCTGCTGTCAGCATCCACATATCATTGTGTGACCAAGTCATAGCCCTTACAGGGCTGTCGTGAGCCTGTGAATTCAGAAACAAAACTTCTAGCAAACACAATTCAAATACCATCTGATCCACACAAACACTGAAGTTATTAAAGTTCCTACTTAACAGCTGCAAGGAGGGCACGAGAACAGTGATGATCTAATTACATTCAAGATGTTATTATGGGGGGGGGGAAAAATTCCTTACTCTGCGTACAGTGGTCTTCTAAATAATAACAGTATTTGCATTTTGTTTCCAACATGTTTCTTTACTATTACAAATACTATGTTCTTGAGAAGAGTTAGTACAACAGATGGAGGTGGAACGAGAAGCGTTATGTGAATTGTCTGTAGCCAGTCTGACATGGAGTCAGAGCACAATAAATGAGCTCTAAGACTCCCACTACCACTCAGACCATAGACCCATGATGAGCAGGATGAAGATGTGTTCCCAGAACATGCTCCAAGACCTCAAGGAAACACACAGAAATGTTTATGGATTAATTTACCTGCAATATTGTTTCAAAATTGAAAGTCAGTCCATTCCATAAAGTGAACTCTCCACTAGATGCACCAGTGACCAAACGTCTCCCCTCAGGAGTCCACTGCAAAAGAAACATTTAACTAAACTGTGCAAATATAACATTCAAATATTTCTTCACAATTCTCCACATAAATCATGAGCTTCTTTAGGGAATCTGTGGAAATACAGTTAACTAAATGACTTTCTAGAGGATGCAAGCTAGACAAAAAAGCAGAACTGTGCCAGAGGGCTTTTGGTTTTTTTTAACAACAGGATAAAGCCCACCGTAAAAGCCATGAAAAAAATCTAGAGAAGAAACAGTTTACTGGCACCAATATATTTCTAATACCCAATATCCACACTAAACAATACTCTTCTCTGAAACGTGATGGGGAGAGTGGAAATGTACCTCAAACTCACAGTAAGAACTCTTGTGTACTCAGACTTTACCACTTGTTTTCCTTAAACCTTCCTCAGAAAGACGGACACAGAGGTAGTCCACGCATTCCACATGCTAGTTTTATTTGAAGATGCTTTAACTACCACCTTGTTTCTTTATTCAGTTAAGAATCAGTCTAATTTAAATTAAGACAATACAACCAAGTAATTCCAACACTGTACTCACCCTGACAACAAACACTGGACATTTTACTTTATTAGTAGATGTCCTAACAAACTTTGTTGTCACAGCATTCATAGGGTTGTTCAGCATTCCTATAGGAGGGACCAGCTGTAAGAAAAGAAACAAAAGATTTACTAATGACATTTTAAATCAGAAATTTCAAGAAAAGCACATATTCTTAACATCCATTTCTGGAAAAGCAAGATTGTCATTTGCAGAGATATTATCAGAAATAAATCCAAAGGAGTGTTTCAAAGTCTGCATGATTTACCAACTCAAACATCCAGAACCAGTATCTTCAAGAGCAGCTTTGGAACCTCAGTGCATTACAGAAGTTATGTCCAGAAATTAAAAGCCTATCCAATTTCAGCTTCTCTTTGTGGATTCCAACAGAAAATAATGTAGAGTGAAGACACCCTTCACAACTTTAAGGCTTCCTGCAGACACAATGATAAGCTCAGCTGACATGCAGAATCCTTCCCATTTTCTGCACAAGTTCTATCTGAAGAACTTCATCAGTGAATAAAAGAATTCTACTTACATCATTATAATATCCTGCATCAGGCTGGATTGCTCGCATATCTCGCTGGTCTCTCTGCCATACTCTATTCTGGAAAGAAGAAAACAACTCCTAGTTCATACTAGTGTACTCCACTGTTAAATAACAAAAACAAGAAACACACTGAAAGCCTGTTTGGCAAACTCCAAAGCACTCCAAGGATTTTAGAATGAACTCTGTTAAGACTTTGGACTCAGGAAACCTGCAGAATCTGTGTGCTGTAAGCAAAGGAGTCAGGGATGTTTAAAGTGCTGCACATTACTGTGACACAGGGGAGTCGTACTGCCCAAGCTAAATTAATTACTTCAGCTTCCTGCCCCAGACTCTACCAATTTGGATCTGTGTACGCACTGGAAACTTAAGTTACAATTTTAGGTAAAACATTCCCAGCATACACTGCTACAATTTGCTACAATTTCTTAAGCCAAGAGCAAACTACATATTAACTATTTTTCTTGGGTTTCTTCATGGAAACACATTAAATTATTATTAAATCAGTAGTATTGAAGCCATCACTGAAATGTAATTCTAGTATATCCTTATTTTGTGTAAGCATCCAAGACATATAGAATTTTTTTTGTTTGTTATTACTTTAATAAACAGTTCTTTTTTCTGCCACAGTAAAAAGGTCCTGAACTTCTAAAACTATTTTTTTTTAGCAAGTCCGCTACTAATAGAATCTCTTTTGGGGCATTCCTAAAATAAAAGAATATGTTTAAAATGGTGGGTGTTCAAACAGATCTTAGAAGGTAACAGATTAAGTTATTAAGAAAACCTTCCAACTGTTAACACCTACAAGCTACAATCATCCACTGGCCATAGCAGATGGAATTACTTTCATCATGTTTTTGCCATATTGCTGTCGCAGCTGCAACAATTCCAGTATTTACAGATTTCATTCTTTCTCTTCTAGGCTAATACCCAGTACTTGGGGAATAAATCAGGGATCAGAAAAGTTTGTTTTTTTAAGGAATTAATGTCACCCCATTAGGAGACCTAAATAAGCATTTTTACAGAACCTTGTCTTCCAAAACTTCATTTACGTTTTTCGGTATTTATGAACTATACAGAAATGGACTTTCAGAGACCACAGTGCAAGCTGAAGTGCCATTTAGTCAAATAACGAGAAAATATTTTTCAGTGCCCTGATTTTGAAGAGGAAGGGGTAATGGTTCATATTCCATTTTATTACATTTCTATTTCAAAACAAAAATAAGAACAACTACTACACTATTTATAATATTTATATAATAATATCATCATCAATATAATATTATATGTATAATATTTATGAGTTTTTATGATCACTGAAAAGTCAGAATATCATCCAAGACACTCAGCTGCACTCCAACTTCTAATTCCAAGACAGAATATAAAAGCTGACATTTATACAAAATACAAAGTTAGCTGTATGTGCAGTTTGATTACCAAAAACCAACCGCCTCTTTTTATTCATAATATACCAAATTCACAAGCTTTTATCATTTCGGTCGAAAATGCAGTTCTTTTGTTATTCCAGCCTGCTTTATGGACACCGCAAAGCACAACCACATTCTAGGAAGTCAAAAAGGTTTTCGGGGGAAAAAAACCCCAGAAAACCTGCGAATTAACTAACTAACCTCCAGATACTTAATGACGGAGGGATTGTAGTCTATGGTCTTCCTGTTGACAGCTTTTCTCATGCGCTTGCCATCGAAGGTGAGCTGCTGCATCGCCTGCTGCTGCGCGAAGTCCGGTCGCTTGTAGAAGAGCTGCCGAGGCGCCTGGTGCTGGAACCTCGGCATGTGGAAGAACCGCGGCGGGGACCCGATTTCCGTGGCCATGGCTCCCTCGCCTCCGAGAGCTGCCGGGAGCGAAACACGAGGTTATCACACAGCTCGAGGATCTCCCCTGATCTAAGTTTACAAGGCTGACGAGCAGCTGCGGAAAGCGCCGCTTCTCGGCAAAAAAAAAAAAACATTTGCGGGATTCTCTGAAGAATTATTTTCCTTCTCCTGCGCCACATAACACCAATGTTAAAGTAGATAATACCTTTTTTCTCTATCAAGAGGAATTCTGTATTGAAACACATCACTAGTAAGTTTGCGTTATCATTCCTAAACTAAAAATGTGCAGGAGAAGGACGTCCTCAGTGAAACAGCATAAATAAATGCAAGAAACAGCAAGAGCCTTTAACAGATAATATTTCAGATTCAATATAAAAAACAGGAAACACCACATTAGTCACAAATTCATTTAACTATTGACAAGGCAAAAAGTTTTCAAGGGCTGACTCAACATCTTTTTCTAAGACCTAAAAACAGAATTGCATTCCCTCTACATAACTTCTTGTAAATGGACCACAGATCACATTCTACCTGTAGGTGTATTTTCAATTCCATTATTGCAAAATAAATTAATTACATCTTGATCAAGGTTTGATAAGTGTAATTGAACATAACTTCCCCCACAACAAAATTCACTGAGAATGTTAAGGAAGTGGAGGGGCAGGGAAAAAATTCCAATATTGAGAATTTTTCTGGCAGAGGGAAACGAGTGTAAAAACCTAATTTTTCAGTCTGTGAAATCCTTACATTATGAGATCATGGCAACCTCTTCAGAGCTGACTACTACAATATACACAGTCTTTAAAGTATATACTGACTTCAGACTAAGTAGTGACACACACCGAAGCAACAAAAGCTCAAACTTCATTTTGAATGTATTCTCCCCCACATCCTATACTCAGTTTGAAAAACATTTTAAACCAAAATAAACTGGCACTGTCATCAAGAGAATGCAAAAAGGCTGAGAAACTCTCCTTTGTACAAAGGCTTAAGTATTTACACAGAAGCAAAATGCACTTAATAAAAAGAAAGAAAATAAAATAGCAGATTTCTTTTTAAAAAATGGCACAACTTGTTTGTAAATTCATTAATGTACTTTCCTAATTAGTTAAAGTACTCATATCCTCAATCTGAAAGAGCTGGAAAGTTGTTTCACTGCCAGTTTTAAAAATCTTGCTTTTTTTTGGATCCCAGTAGTTGAAAAACATTTCCATTTTTTTAAATAGCAAAATAAAGCTAAGACAGAAATGCCAGACGCAAGAGAGGGTTTAAAAGCAGTGCACAGTTTGAATTTCCTCAAGAGGTTCTTTGTAACTACCAGGAGCAGGCTGCCCTTTAAATGAACCTCAGGCAGTTTGTTGGGCACAGGGCAGGAATTACCTTGGCAAACTCGGGAGCTCACACTCCTCTCCACTGCTGACAAAGGGTGACAAGCCAGCCACAAAGCGAGGCACCCACAGCACCTGGCTGGCTGCCTGCTACACAAACAGCTTCCACAGACAAGGGGAAAACCGAACTAAAGCCATTACAACTCTTCACCATTCAAGATAAGCGGGTCCAAACTAAGCCAGCGGGTTTCCTTTAACTGGGTAAGGAAACCCCTTGGCCAGGTAGAGCATCTTATGAGACCAAAGTGGTAACTGGGAGGAGAGGAGGAGAGAGAGAGCCCAGCTGACAAAAATAAACCTTTATCCTGCAGCTGAAAGGCTCATTTATTTGCCTGGAAGCTGCCCAATACCAGGTGGTCTTATCAGACACCACATCTGCCCCCGAACACTCCCACCCCAGCCTACAGCTGTAACACAGGTCCTACAACAAGGAACAAGAAGGTATCCAAACCTTCTCATGCAGGAATTATGTCAAGTGCCCCCAACACTACCTCAGATTCTCTTACAGCTCGGCAGAAGGTATCAAACTGTTCTACAGAAAGTTTCAAGTGTTAAAACTCAGAAGTAAAGTTAAAAGGGTAGTAGGGGATTATACAAAAAAAGACAAAGTGGCTTCTTCAAACAAACAGAACAAGCTGGCATGAAACACGCAGCATGCAAGTTTGCCAGTACTGCTCTCCCTCAAATCTGAAAAGGACACTTCTTTATATCAATCATTACTTCAAAATCAGAGGGAAAAAGATGATTTTTCAAAACCATACATCCTCAGATCTGTGCTCTCTCATAGGCAATGTAAAAAATAAATTTCAAGAACTGAGACCAAGAATGCAGACAAAGCTATACACTAGGGCTTCCAAAACCACTTTGATCAGCTGTAAAAACAAATCAGAAAACATTACATAAAACATTACATAAAAATCCATTTTTAGGGAAACATTGTAAAGCAAAAAGTTAATACTTTATTCTCATGTTCCAGAAAAATCTCCTGAAGAAAGTTTCAGCATTACCATCGTTGGTAAATAAAGCATTAACTATCATGTGGGTCAATTTAGATTGGACACACTAAAACTATTGCAATCAGTGTCTATCTTAAATTAGCATAAACAATGTGGACTTAATGTGTAATCCACATCAGCAAAAATCATGGTTTAAAATGTGACCAAAGGCATAAACACGTTAATTACACCTCTTAATGCCAACAGACCCTTCTACATTCATGATTATGACAAGACAGTTAAGTGGCATCACATCTACAACAACACGACAGGGAGGTGACACAGAATTAGGAAAATGAAGCGTCTATAGTCTCTTTTTTCAACTTTTGATCACTGCCTCTGTCACAAAAAGCCTTCCACCTGCAGTTACAAATTCGGCAAAGAGTTTTGTTTACCCATCTGCCCAGGACCACTTTCTTCTAATTGCCTCAAATATTCTGATTTTATCCATATAACATCCTCATTGTGTCATGTTTGCAAATAACACGGATATAATCTGTGAATAAAGAGTGTGTGCACATACAGGTGAGTGTAAATACACACCAAGCCAAGGTTCTAAACAACGCAGCTTTAGAAATGAAGGGTTTGGTACAGAATCAGTTATGAATAGAAACTAGAGCATTTTTCTCCTAAGACCTCTACTCCAGTCAGAGAAATATACCCCTTTTAAGTTACCAGTATCCCACTTGGTCTTTTGCTGGGACAAACCAGTGCCTCAACAGGCTCTTCTTAAGATATTTTTTATCAACTATGTGTCAGAATTCAGCACGTTTACAGCTAAAGCTCCTCTTGTATTATCAGTGTGAGGAGAAACACACAAACAAATATTACAGACAGCGTGTAATCCAGTGCAGTAACATCCAATTTCCTATTTTAAGCAAAGTGCCAAACTTTGTTTTTATTTTAGAGTCCATCAACAGGATTTAAGCAGAAGAATCAATTTTTTCCTTAATGTACACAATCAGAAGCAACAGCAAGATTTTTTCCAACATCAGGCATAGGTCAGCTCTTATTTTTTTGATTCTGGACAGTAATGTTGCCAATTAATTGCTATTTTCTTCTAGTTCATTATACTCTTGTCACAATTTGAACTATGAAGTTCATTTTTGTATACCATTTTTTCCACACATACCTTATCAGTCTCCCCCTTCCTGTTCCCTTCCAAGCTGACCAGCTCTCACACATTTTGATGCATAAATGTATTTGGGGTTATACAGAGAATATTTAACTAATGCACTGAGTAAATACAGGGCCACCCAGTAACACTGCGAGGTAAGTAACTGGGCCTGCTCTTCAGCTAAGATGACAAAAGAAAGCCTGGGAAATGCTATGAAAATGGGGAATAAACAAAAGCATATCTGAAATGAAACTGAAAGCAGGATTAGCACCAGATGACCAAAAACATCCCAAACACAAGTTAAAAGAAGCACGCAATAAGAGTAGGAGAAACTACAGAAGCAAAACCACGAGGAGAAAGGCCAGTTAAGAGTGAATGAGAAACCTGACAAGTAAGACACAGGCAAAAGAAAAAAAAACAGAACTAATACGGTTCAGGGAGAATTAGGCAGAAGAAACTGGACAACAGAACTAAAGGAGCTTGTGACAGCACCTAAAATGTCCATCCTTGGTTCCTTAATTGTCAAAAACTACATCTGCAACATAGTAAGCCCTTCATTTCTCCCTAGTAGTGCCACAAGGAAGCAGGTTCACTAATGCTGCTGAGTAATTGGAGGGACATTGGTGGAGAACAGAGTTAAACATGAAAAAAACTGACTATCCTCATACCCAGGGCACCATGGTGCCGAGACAGATGGATCTGGAGAGTTTCTCTGCTTTTTAAAACCAGCAAAAAGTCACATACAGTATTAGTCCACTACAGAAAATGGTTACCATTTAAGTCATGTACTCAAATAAGGCTACAAGGATGACACTGGCATTCAGTGTAGTAGCACTGTTACTTCATCATGTTATTTTGGGTATGGTTTTTCTTTTAATGTTAAAATTAATCTTGCATTAAGTTTGGAAAATTGACAGATTTCAACTTTAGTCACGTAACCAAAGCAATTCACACAGAACTTCACTAAATCAAAGTAAAACAAATTAGGCTACTTAAAATCAAAATAAACCCACCAAACTAGTAAAGCTTAGAGAAAGAGTGTCATGGCTTACGTTAAACACATCACTACTTACAGACAGTTCAATACTACATTTATGTATCATCTTGACATATTTCATATGATTTACACAGAAAGTAAAGCTCATCACTAATGAAGTGCAGTAACTGGTAGCTAAAGAATCCTTGCCTATTTAGTAGTTATTTTTAATTTTAGGGAAAGGAACTTGGATGGAATATAGCAAGTGATAACCTCAACACATGAGAAGAAAAGTATGCTTTCAGAGGTAGCACAGAAGGTTGTTCTGTGAAGTGCAAGGTACTTTGCAGTGGTCCTTTGCTGGACAACAAACACATCATGCTTAAGCTGAACCTTAAAAGATGTTGCCTATTCCAAGGGAAAAGAAAACAAGTGCTAAAAATTTCAGTGCATCTGTGAACTACTTCTTTAAACACGTATTAGACAGCTCCACTGCAGAGTCATGTGGGTTCTAAAGCACTTCTACAGAGTAAGAGAAACGGTGAAAATTAATAATTATTTGCATTGGAACAGCACACAGGAGTTCAAAACATGGTTCAGTAAAAAAACATGAGTACAGAAGGACTACCTCAGCTTCCTGAGGCATAAGAGAAGAACATCACAATGCAAAGGCAGCTTAACAAGTTTATTTCTCAATACATCAGTAGTAGATGCCATCGTTCTTTCACTAGACATGCACCTTTACACCTACAAGGTGTAGATACTGTTTAATTTCCTTTTAGTAATGTCTTTAAATTCAAAAATCCTACTGTCAATAGTCATCTCTGAGAAAACATGCCTCTGTGTGTTTGTGTATTAGAAATCCATAATCACATTTGAATAGACACACGTGTTCTGAAAAGCAATCATGTAAAATAAAATTTAACGTCATTCCATTCACTCTTTTACAGAGACCCTTTTTCCTTTTGTCCTTTGGAAGGATGTGCATCTCTGCTCTGGAGACCAGCCGTGGATCCTTCCATGGCTTCTCCCTTCCTGAGGAAAGTTCTTTCTTGCGTCTCTTCAACCAGATTTTTTTCCTTTCCTGGGAATCGGAGCTCTTCCCAGCACAAAAGGATTACATGAAAGGATACGTTCCAGACACAACTGTTCAAATTTTTGCCATTTCAGCAATTTTTCCATGTTTCAGCAAAGAAAAGAAAGGAAATAAACATGCACATACATAAACCATTTCTCCATTACACAGGAACAGAGCCAGCCACCCCGGTTAAGGACTGAGAGGAGTGACAAGACAGTTCTTGAAAGCATAACGTCACAAGGCAGAGGGTTACACAGAAAAAGGATTCTTCATTTTTTTGCAAACCATCTAATTTTAAATAAACTGTCTTCCAAATATTTTAAACTACATTAGATAGTCCCAAAATAATTCCTCTTTTAAACAGGAAGTGAAGCTGGACAAAAGATTACTTTTCAATTAGTGTTTCTACATCTCCCTTGTTCACTCACCGATAGGAATGGAGCAGGAGTATCAGAAAATCGTATGATCAAACCTACAGTAAAACCAGCACTAGCAGCAGTAAGCTTCTGCCACGTTGTTCTGAAGATACACTTGAAATCTGCCCAAACTAATCTGCATGTCTGCCAATGAATTAATCAGAATCACAGAATATGCTGAGTTGGAAGGGACCCACAAGGATCATCGAGTCCAACTCCTGGCCCTGCAGGGGACACCCCAACAATCCCATCATGTGCCTGAGAGGATCATCCAAACACTTCTTGAGCTCTGGCAGCCTTGGTGCTGTGCCCACTGCCCTGGGGAGCCTGGTCAGTGCCCAACCACCCTCTGGGGGAAGAACCTTTTTCTAATACCCAACCTAAACCTGCCCTGACACAACTCCAGGCTGTTCCCCGGGTCCTGTCCCTGGTCCCCACAGAGCAGAGCTCAGGGCCTGCCTCTCCTCTGCCTCTCCCCAGGAAGATGAATCTCTCACAGCAGATGAGACTTTGCTTCTGCTCTATGCAGATGTCATCATTTTTCATACATTTCCCTCACAGTACATGAGATAAATCCACTCTGAAAATAAAAAAACCTGAAAAAGAAAAAACTATGCCAAATTGTAGATCTAGTGAAGAATATATTAATTTGACCAATTCCTTGAACTGCTTTGTGTTTCAATTTCCTACTGTATTGGAAAAACATTTAATCAGATTTACAAAACAAGATGACTCAAAGTCTGAACATTCTACATCTTTTTGAGGCTCTCAATCTCAAATAATTTTGACTACTTTTATTACAGTTGGCTTTCTTTTTAAGATAGATTTGAGACAGATTAAGCTGTTTCATCAGAATTCGTGCTACATCTAAAAGATGGTATCTCTCCCACTACTTATGAAAGAGAATTGGTGTATTAAGCAGGAATATAAAACTAGTTAAAAAATTAGATGGAATAATGAAGTGCTAAGTTGCCCATAGAAGACCTGTAACAACAGGAAAAAATTGTTTAAGATTCTTGACCTCTGAGTATTTAGAAATCTTATTCCCACTCTTGAATTACATAAGGCACAGCAGCAGCATGCATTTTTGTGCATTTTTATATACAGACCTCCAAATATTTTCTACAGGACATGCAGAAGTGAGCACAGCAAGTTTAAACTTAAAAACAAGACTATCGCAATTTGAGAGACTCCTTAATTAACCACGGGTGCTGGAAGTCTGTAACACACCAAATCACCAAAGTCAAGGCAAAAACACTGACCTGTGTTACACAACACTGCTATTACACAACATTCCTGCTCTCTGCAACAAGCACATTTTCCCAGGGTTCTACTGCTGTGCTCCCAATATACATCTGCATCCACTCTCTGTCCTATTCTACTCGTGAGCAAAACCTCCCTAAGAAAAGGGTTTTAAATCCTGATCATGCAAACGAGGGGGGAAAGGATTTAGCAGCTTTCCCCATTCCAGTCACTCAGTTCCAACAGAAAATATAAAACATAAAATAAAAATCTCCTAGTTCTTCATTAAAACACAAACTGATACTTTGCCTTGGCAAGTCAAAATAAACTACCCTGCCCCAAAAGGTTCATAAATCTCTTCTTATTTGGAAATATGCCAAAGATTTTTGTTTCATGCACAGTCCAAAATCTGCTGCACTGGCACGATCAAAAACCTAAAAATGCAAAAGGATTTCCCTCCCCTCCCTTAACTTCAGCTCTGTACTTTCATAATGCCCAGTTTCACTATAAAGTTCAAACCTTTGGATTTTTAACAGAACCCAAATATATACACACATTACATGGAGTCTGAAAGGACAGAACATGTAACATGACAAAATGTGATTATGTTGATGCAGTTTTGGAATCAAAGGGTTTATTCTCTGCAGGAAGAGGAGGAATGCTGATATTTAATTGACAAAAGCCCTATACCTTTGAAGTTTCACATACAAACACAATGCTCATGAACCTCTGAAACAGCAGAGCAAGCATACAGACAAATGGATACCTAAAATCCCAAAGGATAACAGGCTATCAGGGAAACACCTTCAAATAGACAGTCTGAAAACCTCAGGTTACAGAACCTGGGGGACACGCCTAAACAGTTGAGGCTGCTTAGCTGCACCTATGTTAAACATACATTTAACACTTTTTCCAAATTTTGTATTTCTAGCACTCAACAAATACCTTATAATCAAATCACAAACACTCCTCTTTTTATGCTCAAACAAAACCCTTGATTCATTCCAAAGCAGACGTATTTACAGAAGATCAGGTGCTTACATACATCATAGAGACAAAATCCTTCAGTTCACAGGACTCAGCTCCTGCTTTGGCCACAGAGAAAATTCATGAGTACAGCAGCCTGGAATTATCCCCTTTCTGCACCTCACAAAAGCAACTTGTACAGCAAGTTTCTTGAGCTGTACTTCAAAACAAACATGGAAGCAACCAGCTGCAGGAAGAGGATGCATGGCAGACGGCACCTAAAACCTCAGTGAGGAAACAGGCAGGATTTGGTTTGCTGCCATGATTTCACTATCACCAATTTGACCACCTGGCTTCAGCTTAAAGTTTACTCACCATATTTTAATAGTTTTTAAAAAACAAAATATTCTTCCTCCCTCTAATCTACCCATATACCCATTTATCTCAACTCCTGCTTAGCATTTGTCAAGACCAGCACTTAGATTATAACCCAGACTGTCTTTCGCTACTGTGCCTCAGTATGATAACAGCAATTCATCTTAACCAGCTGAGTACATCCAGCGTGGTTTTTTATGCTGAAGTGACTAGTGATGCTGCCTCACCTTGGAGCTGCCACTTGGACAGGAAACAAAACTTTAGGGGTCACTTTTAAACCACAAAACATGCCAGGACAAATACTAAAAAAGAAAACAGGAAAATGTTTAAAAGCAAGGAAAAAAAAAAACAACCAAAAACAAAAAACCAAACCTCTCATCCTTATTTCTAAATATCAAGATACTCTTCAGCTGGTTATTGTATCAAAACCTGCTGAACCAACATTAAACTTGGTCAACAACAACAACCAAGAAATCACAGCTGAATCTGCCTGAGATGCTCCTCCTATTTTCACCCAATATGCAGCTGTGGCCTTACTTGTAAGGAGAACAATTGTTGGTTCATATTCAGCTTGGCATCGGCTGCAGCTCTCCGGGTCTCTGCAGTGAGGCTGCTGTGCAGCCAGTCATGCTCCATCTTGCACAAATCCATGAGGCTCTGCCTGCCCTTGGAGAACTCCTTGCTGATCTCCACGTGTTCCTGCTGACCCATGCCTCACAGCATTCCTCAAGTCCCTCCTGACTCAAGTGCGACTGTTAGGTACATAAGGGGATGGCCACGGACAGACAGGGAAGAGGAAAAGGAGTGACAAGAAATCCTGGAAGAAACACTCTTAAGAGAACTTTATAATCAGTGGAAGGAAGAGGACTAGAAGTACTGTGGCACTTTGTAGGGCAAAACTTCGGTAGGGAAATTCAGCAAACTGTCTTTGTTTCAGAAACAGCCTACTGAAATTCGCTGATAAAGAGAACAAAGTCCATACGATCTATCCACAGTTTCTCTTCACACTATGAAACAGAAACAGACATTTTAATACACTTAGCACAGCTGAGTATCTGAGACCCTACAAGTTGCAAATTCCATGTTGACAAGATATCAAAGCCTTTTTAGTAAAACTTGGGAATTATGAAGAGTTGTAGCTTTTTACAAAGATTCACTTTTCTACTGAATACTTAAACACATCCAGAACTGCTGCAACATTTGCTTTTACACAGACAAGTTGCAAACATCAAAAGAATTAAGAAAATCTCTACCTCACAACCCAAAAAATGCTTGCTCCCTGCCCCCCCATTCAGTGTTACTCAGGCCAGTCTCCTGACGAAGCAGTGCTGTTTGCCATACCAGTTTCTGGGCCAAATAAAGGCAGAAGTGTGTCTTAAGTTCCCATAACTAAGAAATTGAAGTCTGGAAGGGACAGCAGGGGGAGGGTAATAGTGCTATCACATGTGATCATGTGAAAAAAAATGTGCTTTTATACACATTTGTGAGAAGTGTAAAAAAAAAAATCAAAAAACAAACAACCCACAACTAAACGCAATGTTTTTCAGGAGTTATTAACCATTTTTCAAAAATCATTTTTCTACTTCTCTCTCGCTCTCTCTCCAAAAAAGATTTTATACTTCAGTAGAACACTTCAAGATAAATGAACTTTTAATTTCACTGCATATTTTAATGGCAAAAGCCATTCACTGCTGATGTCTAACTCAAATCCAGAAGTGGGAGGCTTTGTGCAACAGAGCCCCGATCTTCTGGGCATGCCAAGGTTATTTACACAGTTCATGTATTCAATATAAGAAAAGAAGATAGTAAACACTTTTACAGCCGCACTGCAGAATAAATGCCCTACAAAATATTACCCTTCATCATTTTCTTAGCAATGTCCAAGGAAATTTTTTCCAAGGGTTTTTAATTCTCTTTTGATAAGAAGATGTAGCAGATGCACACAGAAAGATTTAACCAACAGAAATTCATTTGTTATTCACCCCAACCCGAAACTTAAGATTTTCAAGCACTGGAATTAGCAACTATGTTTATAGCAAAATATGCAAATTAATACCTACATTTGCTACACCTAGACTTAGCTAATAAGAGACACCCTGAAACAAGAGTAATGGAATTGCAGAGAACAATTCAAACCTTACTGAATCACACAATGCTGCTAAACAAGCTTTATGGACCCTGTTACAAAACTGAAAGCAAACTTACATTATCAGTGTGCCCAATTTTTTACTCATGGTTGAATCTGAGGAGTTCAAAAAACAACAAATTCCATCGAACAAACACCCCCTAAATTCAGGAAATCGTGAAAGAAAACAGCCATTCTAAACTATTTTGACCAAGGAAAGTTCTAGTTATTTACGTGGATGTGTAGCTTCTCATTATCTGCTTCAGTTAAGATTTAAAAGTCTAGCACATACACAAATTCTTTCATCACAGTTTGGTGTGGAAGATCAATGCATAACTCATTTGTTACTAGTTAGGCCAGAAACTGTTTACTCCAGTGAGGAACAAACTTACAATAGGAAAAAATAAACTGCACTGGTTATTGCAGTTTCAAGCTCCCAGTGTTTAAAAGTCTACATTCTGAAGGTTTTGTCAGAAACATGCCTATTTTCAAACACAGCCAACCTAGAGATTTTTTCTATATAAAGAAACTTTCAATACTAGAACACTTTCTCAACCGATGAGTGATGTATAAATATCTCATACGACTCAAAGAAACTAGAAACACACTTTTTTAACTGGAATCACAGAGCCAACTTTTCCAGGAATGTTCTTTCTGGTCTCTGCCTGCAGATTACGAGCCATGCAAATGCTTGGTTGTGAAGATACAGAAACACAGATATACACTGCTCAAAGGCCGTATTTCAGTTCATTAGTAAACAGCCTTCGCTTTGACATTTAGCAGTGCTCAATAAAAGCATGTGATCATCCTCTGTGTCAATACATCTCCCAGCAAAGGAGATTCAAGCTCCCATACATCAAGCTCGCACAAAGCCTTTCAAGGAGCAAGGATTCAGTGTCAGATTTTCCCCAATTACAGGAGGAGTCAAACTTCCCCCTGAGAATGACAATTCAGTAGAAAGGCACATCACCAGAGAGCTTGTTTGGAGAGCCAGAGTTCTCCAAAAGGCTAAAATCCCTTAGCATTTCTTTTCTACTTCATATTGCCTGCCTTGAGAATATCAGCAAGTTTTTCTGGCAAAACCAGCACTTCCATCACCAGTTTTAGGTCAGTATTTTCATCTAACTGCACAGAAAGCCTGGCAGCTGTGGCTTATATTAGTCAAGAGTCTACAAAAGATATTACTAGAAAAAGCTACTTTATTTATTAGGCTTAGATTTGCTGAGAAGACCAAAATATTTGCATCCATCCATAGAAAACTGATTGCAAAATATTCTTGACTGACTCAAGTATGAATTTAACTCCAAACATCATAATTGAGAAACAGTGCAAATATTGCAGAATGAACACATTATATTAATACTCATTCAGTCTGCACTTTCCTGCTTCCAATTCTGGGCTACAAATCTACAGTTTTTCTTGTGATATAATAATATTTCACCAGTCTGAGCAAAGGGGTGCAACGGTTTGCTTACAAACATGTCCTCACAGGAAAAAAAGGCATTTTCAAAGTTAAGTGGTGATTTTTACTGGGATGGGAGAAGGAGAACAACAGTAGAAATCATGATGATTTCTCATTCTGATCATACAATTGAAGTGCAATAACAGATACTGAAGGAACTTGAGCACTGTGAGAAGAGTCTAGAGAATTGCTGAGATGACCTAAACCCGACCTAAAACTGCTGAGATAGAAAAAAAAAGCAGTCCTGGCTTGACCCCAACTGTGTGTTCCTGTCCTACGTGATCCCTCCTTCAAGCCAACATGAACATCTGGTGACCACACTGGACACACACCTGAGAAACTCCTCTGTGTTAAGAGACCCTTTTTGTCAACATTGGTCAAAACAGACAACCATCGAGTTCCAGGAGTGACTCTGGTGACACAGGAGGAAAACCAAACGATCAGAAGCAGGGGGAGTTACCGCTTGGCACTGCCGTGCCAGATTAGATGACTGCAAAGGTGCACAGGACAGGGCAGAGCCGCACTGTGACACAGCCCTCAGGCTGTAAATCCAGCACTTCCATCAGCTGGAGCTACTTATCCAGCTCAAAGCGCAGCTCCTCCACACTCAAGTCTGCAGAGGAATACTCCTACACCCACGGTAAAATACAAATCACTGCCAAAGCTTCACCATGAACACAAAAACTCTATCACACATTAAATACTACAGACTCCTTGTCATCCAGTCTCTGGCCTCCCTTTAAAAACTGACACATTAACATATTCTTTTGTACATATTTCTTCGATTTAGGACAATTTAAAGGAACCCTCAAATTTTTAAATCCAACAAACACTGATTAATTCAAGTACCCATGTGCTCATATTGAAGTTTATAAAACATTAGTATAAAGGGCCAACAAATCTATAGTTCTAGTAGCAAAACTGCTTTCAGCCTCTGCCCCTCCTGCCACACTGTTCAACTCTGGGCACTCACTTTTGGCTGAAGTCACAGCTGAGTGACCAAGAGTTACCTAAATTCCAGCTGCCTTGATTTAAAGCTTGGTACTATAGACATGATCAGAATTTGAGGGATGTATTTTCATCCTCATCTGCTACATCAACTTGGAACTGCACATGCTGCCCCTCAACACAGTTACAGTCGCCCAGGGCAGCCTAAGTCAGCCCCACGGCAGAGGCAGGGATTTTCCATCACCTCCTCCTTCCCACCTCACTGGTTCCAGATCCAGTGTTTCCAACACACAGGCCAAAACAGAAGAGTGAGCCAGACTACAACCAAACATCCTACTTTTGCTCACAGAAAGGGTCCCCTGGTACAGCTCTGCCTGCACCACTGTATCAACTCTGGTACCAAGATGAGACAGGCAGAACACTAGGCTTTTAATTATTTAAAAGCACTAAAAATGCTAAGTTAAATAAAATTCACAACTACACTGATAACATTTTCAAAGCTTCAAAAGTCAATAGAATTTTTTTTTAACCATCACATTTCATTATACTGAAGAATAATAGATTAGCACTAACGAGCTCATGACCAGCATGATTTGTTCTTCATATCAAAATCAACTAACTGGAAGTAAACAGGAAATTGGAAGTGTTCAGATTTAACAACAGCGTATGGGAAAAAAATCCTATCTGAAGGAAAAATGAAACTGAAGATAAATTTCTACCTCTTCTTCTGATAGAAGACAATGCACCAGGATTACCTGATGCAGTATGTAAGTGCCCAGAGAGGAAGAGATGTTCTCATTTGCATCTGAAGAATGTGAAACGCTGCTTATACTTCTTATATGTGTAAGAACACTTAGATGTAATTGTTTGAAACAACACTTGTGTACCACACAAGCTTTATCAGTGTTAGTCAACAGCGAAGTTCAATACTGTAGAACAAGTCTTTCCTTCTACAACTGAGAGAAACTGTGATAAAAGCCTCAATTAATGAAACTACTTAGAACAGAACACCCAGCTCCTGGTCAGACTTCAGTGTGACTTACTCAGTACAATTCATTATTCTTAGACTTAGTACATTTTTCATTCCTTAAAGTAAATTTACATGGATTTTTAGCATTCAATATTATCCAATATGATGGAAGTTGGCACTTATTCTGCCTGTTCACCAAGGTATCTTACCAAATAGAATTTAGGTGATTTTTTTTCCCTGCTTAAGTAAAAAAACCCTAAACAAACAGGTACATAGCTTCCCAGATAAACTGGCATCTGTTTATCGAGGCCATTCTTGCTATAAAGAATCATACTCCCATTTTGTAATTCGGTGCAAAGGTAAAACAGGAACAACATCAGCTGGCTTAGTTCCAAACCATGAAATACTTTAGTCTCTGGTATCCCTCCATACTCAGAGAGGGCCTTACAAATTGTGACCACGATCACTGTAAGCAACTCAGCAGGATCTGTACCAAACAAGTGTCACATCACTGCCAGCAAAAGGAGTGTCACAACACAGGAGCTCACTTGCTTTCCTGGCACACAGACACTTCACATCCCACTTCAAGCTGTACAACAGAATGACTGATACACCCAGCCTGAACGTGGAGAGCTGGTTAAACCAGAACTGACATCCTACAAAATGCTGAGAAGCTTTTTTTCAACGCTAGCGAGCAAGAAGAGATTGCCGGGAAGTTTAGCACCATTTGGAAAATAAGGATGCTCCAAAACTGAAGTAAAATTAATGACAAAATACAGCTATCAAAAACTCTACTGCTCTGCTCTTACTTCCAGAAATTCTCTAAGAAGCAAAAATCAAGGTTATCTTAAGGTTTTAATCTTTTGAAAGGCCTTTAATTGTACCCCCTCCACTCCACCAAGCTCTAACAATGTTCAGTTCCACTGAGGCCTCCTCCTGAGTGACATCTCGTCGTTAACTACACCAACCAAACCAGCATCTCTGTGTTTTTGCTTCCTACAAAGCTTTCAGTAACAGTGATACAATACCAGGAGTGAAAACACAGCAAATAAAGAACAAATTCTGTAAAAATCACAAACACGCTGCAGACAGCTTTTAGCTTCTTTTTACAATTTCCTGCACAGAGATGGGGGCGTTTTCTAAATTATAACCTATATCTGAGCAAGTCTAAAATGATTTTCATTTCCAGCATTAGCAAACCAACTACTGAAATTCCCTAGATATCATCAAGCCCATAGCTCAGGAGACGGACAAAATGAAATATTTTGCATGGAATCACCTCAGTACAAAGTTAAACTGCGTTTCTTCCATACTGCAACTCAACCCAATGTTTTCTCCACGATTTTTTTTTTTCAGGCGACTCAGAAGACCCGGACATCTGCTAGGGATGGCAACAAAACAGAAGATTTCTTATCCCCTCCTCAGATCAGGGCCTCTCTGCTGCAGCAAAGGAAGGCATTCCTAGTACCTCTATCTCAAGCACAATTTAGGATTACCGGGTTTTTACTTCTTGTGATGATAACAGAAAACACAAAACTGATCAGAAATTTTCAGTTCCAAACAGCCTAATGTTTATAGCTGCAAGGATTCAATGGACAATGAACACTTCAGGCAACAGGGAAAGACTGTAGCTGTAGTGGCTGACTTTTAAATTAAAAGGTTTTAGCAATTCTAGGAGTATTAAACATTCTCTAGTTACTCACATCTAACATTCTCTGCAGCTCAAAGGGTTTTTTCCCCCCATCTTTCAACATTTTCATTTGTTTTCAGTATCTACATTTTCAGATCTTCCCACTTGAACTACTACAGCACAACTGAACAAGATGTTAAGAACCAGAATTTTCATGTATGTGTCATGATTTTATATTCTTATAGTAAGATTATGGCAGAATATTGCAGCAAACTGCTGAGTTATTGAGTCAGTTTACTTGATAAAGAATTTTAGGAGGGAACCCCGAAGTATTTTGGCGCAACACTTTGCATACTATAAACTTTCTGACATGTAGTGTCACCTCTCTTAAAGGAAGAGCAGTTTGAGTTAAGAAAAGCACAGAAGAACACACATCTGCTGCAAGGAGAAGGATGAAGGACTGTTGTCTACAAAGAAAGACAGATTCTCAAGTAGTACCCACAAATTGCAAGTAAAGATACGATGAGATACAAGACTCGCAGAGCACAGAACTACTTACCTATGACAATTCTGACAGACAAACAGATGTGCTTAAGCAAATGCCAATATCTCAAAATACTGCCCTTGAGACCACACAGCTCATAACAAAGAAGCTAACAGCAAGAGAGAAATAATACCCATTTCTAAGAAGGCAAGAAGTTTAATGAGTTCTCTCCAAGGGAAAACCACTAAAGTATTTTTTCAAGTTTAACAGGTCCCTAGGTTTGCTACCCACGCCGTGACCACAGGCTGGTGAGTCTCAATCAGTGGAATGTGACACCACACGGTCATTAAACCCTCCCACCCTGCCGCAAGACCAAGTGCCTGGTGCACACGGCTGTCTTATTATATTGCAAGGAACGTGTTCTAACAGCGGTGTTATTGGACAGCGTTATACAGTGGGAAATGCGAGCAACAGTACTCGCAGAACCCGTAAGAAAACCCAAGATATAATATGAACTTATTGCCTTCCCATCCTTCCACCAATGTTTATCGGCCCCTCAGCACTAAGACCGCCCTTTATTGGGAAATGCAGTTATCTCACTTGGCATCTGAGAAGCTCAAAGACTAGCCAATCTGTAACTGTTTCTTCCCTCTCCTTAATACAGAGAGGATCCCTCTTGTGAAAGGCTACATAAATAGAAAATGTGATGTATCTAACAGGGCCCGTAACGGCCAGGGCTTCCCCAGCTCTACCGTCAAGCAGCCACAACTCGGTCTCCACTCAGACCCAAAGCAGAGGGAAGAGTAACATTAAAAAAAGAAAAGTTCAAAACTAGAAAAAGGCAGGACCGGGAGTCGGGCGAGGCCGCCAGCAGACACCCGCAGGGCAGGCGGGACGGGGCCCTGCGTCCGCTCCCTGCCCCGGCCCTCGAGCAACCGCACCCCGGGGCCCGGCCGCGGCGCTGGGCTGCGCTCGGCCCCC